>CM069913.1:48022401-48080401 GCA_036172215.1 Camellia granthamiana | reverse complement strand
AATAGCATGAGGGTAAAATGGACATTTCACACATTAGTCCCATAGGATATCAATCCCATGGAAATAATCTCACTCCTCCCCTTAGGATATAATAATCCCTCATATGAGGAACTAATAGTTGGGAGGGACTATTAATCCGGAGTAAAAAAATTGAACTAAACAATGGACTATTAGTCCAGATGGACTAATAGTCCAATCCTATGAAATAATCCCTCAAAACAAACATACTCTTGGGCCATGTTTGTTTGGGCGGACTGGATTAGCATTCCCATGACTAATAGTCCTAGGACTACAAATCCGTTGGATTATGTATCCTATCTTAACTAATAGTCAAGTTTAAAATAATTAGTCCGTACTTCAATTGTTTAACCAAACATCGGATTAATAATTTTATTGGACTATTAATCCAATCCCAAACTCATATCCACCCAAACAAACATGGCCTTGATGTATAAACTAGCTATTAGTTTATTAAATTTAACTTGTGAAGAAATATTTAATTTTTTTTCACAAATTTAATATTTTTAGTTAATAATGAAATTTTTTGACATAACATGTTAATATGATATGAACCAAACACAGACCGAAAATGACACGACACGATAACACGAATTAATAAACAGGTCGGAGTATTAAGGTAATTCTGACACAAACTTGAGATGACACGACACAAATACAATCCAACATGACACAACACTTACCCCTATGTATAATGTCTTAGATTTGTTCTGATTAGTGGAGAAAGTGAGACTCATAATTTATATTAAGTGATTGAAAAATAACAAAAAATATTATGTATGTTGATTGGTGAAAATCATAAATACCTGTGTCTCAAGAGTATCAAATAATTTTTTTGTCAAATTTCACAATGATCGAAGTTCAATAGACCATCCAATCAGAGCAAATCAAAGGACTACAACTTTTTTTTAGGTGAAAAAACGAAAGGACTACTACTAAACCTGCACTTTCTTCTCTCATGGCTGTCACATGTAATACCTAGACTCTCACTTTAATTATTTTGGCTGGCTTTCTAGACTAGCTATTCCACTACCACAAGTATTTATTTATTTATTTTTTCTTAACTAATTTTTTTTTCTCTCTCTCTAAAGATGGGCTTCGACCACCTACATGGGGCTGACCCAACCCAATCTTGTAAGTGGAATAGCTATTGAGGAAAAGATTTCAGGTGTAATGGATGGTTGGGACGCATGGATGATGACTTTTCTTTTAATATTAAAAAAAATATAAGTAATTTAGTAAATTGCACCAAATAGGGTCATAATTTTCTCAGGGCAATATTAGATACAAATTCTTAAGCTTCACTTACCTATCAATCAGTATTCAACAGTTTAATAGGCATCTTAGTTCAGCCTATAAATTCTAATACCAGATGATAGAAATCTTCTGGATAAAACTCACTCTTCAAAAGCAATTTGCAAGAAGTAAACATGGCAATAATTTGGGAGTATTTTTATACTCATATTTGAGTAGAGTGAGATTGAGAGATACACCAGAGTGAGATTGAGAGATACACCATTGTAGCTTTGATAGTGAAAACTGTTACTTGTGAGATTACCTGTGGATGTAGGCTGAGCCGAATCACGTAATTTTTTAATGTCTCGTGTGATTGTCTTTTTCTCACTATTTTAATATTTATTTGTATTCTTGTCCTCAATTTACATAATGATCATAAACTTTGGTGTTGTTGAGTTTTTTGAAAGCTCTCCACACAACTTATAATTGCTTGACTACTAAATAATTAAATAGATTTTGTGAATTTGAAGCCATGGATCCAACTAGGTACATCTCTTAGTCTACTCCTTTTAAACATAATTTAAGCAGTTGAACTGATTGAGACTATGGAACCATTGAAGAAATTTTCTGGCATTCGAAAATTTTCTCGGTCTAGTGTTTAATTTTAGGACAAATTACAGTAGTCCCTATAGTTTACCTTTTTCATTTTGGTCCCTGTTGTTTCAATTTGATCAATTTTGCCCCTTAATTTTATAGATTGTGTCACATTAGTCCAATAAATAACAACGGTTAAGTTTGATGGACGGAAAATTAAATGATGTTTCAATTTAGTCCCTATAGTTTACAGGATGTGTCAATTTGGTCCTTGTTGTTTTGAGTTTCCTATAAATTGCAGGGACCAAATTAACACATCTTGTAAACTACAGAGACCAAATTGAAACATCATTTGATTTTCTGTCCATCAAACTTAACCGCCGTTATTTATTGGACTAATATGACACAATCCATAAAATTAAGGGACAAAATTGATCAAATTGAAACAACAGGGAGAAAATGAAAAAACGCGTAAACTACAATGACCATTTACATAATTTATCCTTAATTTTATATTTTGCAGCAAACGTGTGAGAGTAGGCAGCATCAACGTGGGGCAAGTCAGTTGAGCTGGCCTAGTCAGATGGTAGATCCTGTTTTTTTGTTTGGAAATTCTATAGGATAAGATCATAGAATTTTCATCTTAATATATATTAGCTAAAGAATACTTCTATACATATATATATATATTAGTGGTTAGACACTTGTGTTGCACGTAATTTTTCATTAACTGTTAATATAATAATTATGCGTCTCTTAAATTGGTATGTGATATATATACAAAGTGTGGAGACTTCTATGTGTAAATTGATCTGTATTCAAAGTACAACTAAGCGAAAAATGAATACATACTCGGCTGAAGAATTTAAATAATAAATGAGAAATTTTATTGATCGGAATCTAAATATTACACATTTGACCTGCTAACATACACTATTAATCCTTTATTTGTATTATTTTATAATTTTATATAGTATTATCACTACAAGTAATTTCACTTTTGGCGACTAAATTTTTAGCCGCCAAAAGCTTTATTTTTAGTCGCCAATCACTTTTACCGACTAATATATTTGGTCGCCCGTTTGGTCGCTAATAGATCGTCGGTGAAACAATCGGCGACTAAAATTTTTTTGGTAGCCAAAAATAACCTATTGGCGACTAAAACTTTAATCGCCATATATTTTTTTTAAATAATTAAATATATATATATTTTTACTTTTAGCGACTAAATTATTTAGTAGCCAATTGAGCATGTATGTTTGGTGACTAAATTTTTGATAGCCAAAAGTTTCACTTTTTGAGAATTGGCGACTAAACATTTAGTAGCCAAAAGTTTCCTTTTTACAATTGGCAACTAAAAATTAAGTAGCTAAAAGTTTCACTTTTTCTCAATTGGCAACTAAAATTTTAGCAGTCAAAAGCCAACCTGTGATATTTGTTTAGTCACAAAAATGTCTCATTTAGTTTTTATAATTTGTTCTGTAATATTTTTTGCGCCACCTGAAACCTGTACATATGCAAAATTATTCATCCATTCATTTATTCATTCAATTCTTAACAGTTCAATAAAAATATTTCTCCACAACCTGCAGCATTCAATTTTCAACCATATACAAAATTTAACTATCAAAAGCCTTCAAATGCCTTATTTCAACAAAATGTAATACGCAGTGAAAAACAGAGACAGAGACAGAGACAGAGACAGAGACATAGACATAGACATAGACAATGACAATGACAATGACAATGACAATGTAATAACCCTCAATCATCTTTAGCCCTTTGATCTCTTAGTTGCTCAAGCTCTTCAATCAACGCTGTCAAATTTCTATGAGATGATCCACCTTTTTTAATAGCTTTCAATGCCATCTCTCCCAGCACTTTAGCCTTTTCTGTCATCATCACCGCCGTCCATCACCCTCCTCACGGCAGCCTCTATATTCTCTCTCCTCACCAAATTTCTATGAGATGATCCACCTTCGTTTCTATTAACAAACACCAAAGTGTAAGCTTCACATCAACACCAAAGAAGATCAACAGAATTCACCTCATTGATCTTAAAATAAGGCATAAATGCAAAGAAGATGGTCTGTTTATATTGACTAATATAATGAGTTAACATTTATAAAAAATAAAAACAATAAAAAAGAAGCTAATATAATGAGTGAACTATCAGATACACAAGACAGAGGCCCCCATTTGACAGAACAATCTTGTCTACAACGTAGGTCTTTCTCTTTTCGAAGTCCTACTAAGACAGAAAACCCAATAACAAAAGGGATTCAAGTCTCTGCAAAACAAAAGGAAGAGGAGGAGTGCACACACAAACACACACTGTGCATACAGGCAGAAATAGACAAGTAATACATGTAAAAGAACTCAAATCTCTACACATACAAACAAACACAAACTCCAACAAAAAAAATAAAATAAAAATTCCTTAGTTATTGTACAAAATGCTTTCTGAACCTCACAAAAGAAAGCAGTTTACACTTTGCTACATCTATCAATGAGTCATTACTGAAATCCAAATTTCTGTATTTCAAAATCCCTCAGATAATGGCACAAGGAAACCTTCCAAAGCATCTGACTAACAGAATCCTAAATAGTCAACAGTTTAAAGCATGTCACACTTCCTCTTATCTGTTTTTCCCATTTCCAATTACAGTCATCAATCATCTTTCATTCCCTACCTTAACAAACATATACACAGATAAAGCTTCCCATCTTTTGCAGGTTTAAAGAGCCCAAACCCAAAAACTCATATAGCAAAAGGTTTAAAACACAGTAAAAGTTCAATGGAATTTTAGAAACTTAAGGGCTCACCTCTCTTTCCACTTGTCATGGATTTGTTTATAGCCACTCCTCCTGACTTGGAGATCATCACAACAGGAATTGTGATGTTTGCAATGTGATTATCAGGACAAGACATCTCCAAAAGATTTGTAATGCGGCTCAAAAAAGAAAAAAAGAAAAAAGAGACAAGGTAAGAAAATAGGTCAGACATAAGGTGTCAAAGAAAGAGACTTATAGATGGCATTGTTTATAATTCACAAAGAACCATCCAAAGTTAGAATTGTAAAGTCAGATTTCAAAACTCACGCAACAATTAATTCAAGCAACAACTCACGCAATCAAAATTTTCGTTCTTAGATATTGTACAGGCACTATAGACTCAAAATTTTCATTTAATAAAAAAGATTATCCAATGTATAATATTGTTCAGTGATTTTCCTTTGCATCTCATGGACACAAATGTAGTTACATATATTTATTTGGCTTATCAAGGGTAGCTGTTTTTGGGGACCAGAATAATGTAACCATGTGGTCAAAAATTTCAGTAGATTTTCCTTATCATGTTTCCTTGGAAACAAAACAGTGAGAGTAAGGAAACATTCAACGTTAACATAAAATTGCACATAGAATCAAAAGTATTATTTTTCAAAACTATAACTCCCCTGTTATTTTTTTTTCAAAATTATAGTAAAAAAAAAAAAAAAACAATAGAAACCATCAAACAAGTCTTTAATTAACACCTATGTGGTAAATGAACTTTCCCATAAAAATAAAAAAGAATAAAGGGAGTTTCAGATGATTAGGCACTCCACAAGTTCTAGCACGAACATTCAAGGCTTGAGCTTGTGGACAATGCTGCCAGTTGCCAAAAGACACTATTTTTGTCTTGACTGCTAAGTCAAATGCAGAAACATCATCTTACAAATTTACAAAACTAACTTCCACCAGATGATATAGAAACCTATTCATAGAATCATTTAATGCTGACCTGGCTCCTTAAACATCATTGCTATTTGTGATTCTGGTCAACTAGTTAAAGCTATTGGCCCACATAGAATATTTGTGGACTAGTAAAAGAACGGAACATGGGTTCATAGATGAAGAGCACGCTAAACTAATAAAGAGCAATAATGATGAAGGACAAGAGAAAAACCTTGGGTCTCCAGCTCTAGGCCTCTTAGGATCAGCCAACTGAACAATTAATGGTTGATCACACCCCTAAAATGCAAAAGGAGAAGATAAATGATTTAGTGTTTGGTAACATTAATTAGAGAACATAACACCGTTGAAATAGCAAAATAAGGTTACTTTCATTGTATATATTCCATTAAGTGCATTAATAGCTGCCATCGCCATTTCTCTATGAAAATATTTAACAAATCCACACCCTTCAAAACAATGGAACATGATAACAATAACTGTAGCATACATCTCAATAAGGATTAGAAAGAAACTTGGATCAGCACACAGGAAAATTATAAATCCTGAGAAGCTTTATATATATAAATGACCCAATATCCAAACTAAAGTAAGTAGAAACCAGTTCTCAAAACCTCTCTATGACATTTTTACATACACTTGGTGAGCATACTCCTTCAAGATGATTTGATTCTTGAAAATACTCATAGCAGCTGATTTGATTCTTTTCAAGATGCAGAGAATATGAATGAGGCAGTTGAGACCACCCTAGGTCTAGCAAAGTGCAACACTGAATGGTACTATGACACCATCAACAATTTAATGAAGAACTTCCATTTACAAAGATGAAACATACCATATTCAATATCTTAAATTTCAATCCATCTAACCATGACAGTTAACCATGACAGCTAAAATTCAATAAACTCGTCACTCATTGCTACTATAACAACCATAAATTCAATTTTGGTGTCCCAATTTCAACTCTACATAAATAAGAACTGAGTGTTGCATCCAAAAAAAGATCAAAGCAGAAGAGGACTTACTGAAGAGAAGCTTGTCCAAGCTCTCATTAGCTACGTACTCATACACAAGTAGCTTCTCCGCACCGTGCGCACAATACCCCAACAAATTGACAACATTGCGGTGCTACACGCGAGCCAACAGCTTGGCCTTGTTCTTGAACTCATTCTTCCCCTCATTCGAGCTCTGCGACAGCTTCTTCACCGCAATTTCTCTCCCATCATTCAACCTTTCCTACATCACCAAAACCCTAACAATCACATACAAATCCACACACACACACACACACACACACACACATATATATATATACATACATCGGTCTCGCCGTTGATGGATAGACAGATATACGAATATAGAGAGATTTTAGAGAGAGAAAATAGGGCAAATATAGGTGAATTGGTGGTCCGGTTGCCCGCGACCGCGAGGAGGAGAGGCGGAGGCCGAGGCGAGGCTGGTGGAGCGGCGGTGAGAGAGGGAGGGGAGAGGAGCAACGGAGAGAGAGAGAGAGAGAGAGAGAGAGAGAAACGCTGGGGAGAGAGAGACACAGGCGCTTTGTGGTTGGGAAACCAAGTAGGAGTATTATATCTATGTATTACACCATTCGTAAATAAATTTTTGGTCGTCAATTAACTTATAAAACTCTCTAAAATTTGAAAAATTCCTCTAAATATTTTTATTTTTTGGCGATTAAAATTTATTTTTGTCACTAAAAATAAGTTTTTGGTGACCAAACTTTTGATCGCCAAAGATAAAAAATATATTTTTATTTTTATTCGGCGACTAAATAATTTTAGTAGCCAAAACTTGATATACAGCGACTAAATTTTTTTTGTCGCTGAAAATGTATTTTTGGCGACCAAACTTTTGGTCGCCAAAGATAAAAAATATTTTTTTATTTTTCATTCGGCGACTAAATGATTTTAGTAGCCAAAACCCGATATGCGGCAACTAAAATATTTTTTTGTCGCCGAAAATATGTTTTTGGTGACCAAACTTTTAGTCGCCAAAGATAAAAAATAATTATTTATTTTCCATTCGGCGACTAAATAGTTTTAATAGCCAAAACTCAACATACAGCAACTAAAATAACTTTTTTGTCGCCAATCCTGGTATTTTTAGCTACTAAATTTTTTTTTAGTCGCCAATAATCAATATATCCTGACTAAAAAAAATTAGTAGCTAAATATTATACTTTTGCCGACTAAAAAATTTTTGGTCACCAATTCCACAACTTTTGGCGACTAAATTTTTTTCGCCAATTTTGATCGCCAAATGTGCATTATCTTGTAGTGTATGTGTTTTCATACATTTTAAGTGTTTATATGTAAATTGTTGTATATAGTATAATATAATATAATTTTAATAATATTATATAAATAATAAATATAATAAAATAAATAAATAAGTAAAATCTATCAACGATATACATTCAACAGTCATTGCGTCTCCTTAAAACCATTGTCTATGTGCTATGCATTATCGTTGTCATTTTATTGTTGCGTATGTAAGGAAACTGAGGATGTTGTTAGGATGTTGACTGTTATGACTTTAAGTTTGCCTTGCGTTCCATGACTAGTTGGGGATAGACATTAATGACTACTCATGTACTGTTTCTATTCCAATGATTATATTCGTTCTGCATGAATGTTATGTGTTTGTATTGCTATGTTACATAATGTGCAATGGTTATATACTATCAGATTTAGCATCCAATTTTTGTGTTTATTGTGCAATGGGCATACATTGTTCATGTGGTAACCAATTTTAATTATTCTGCTATGGTCTTATATGTATGTATATAACAAGCAAATTTGTGATGCTGATAATTTTGACCCATAAATTAGTTGCCTTAGCTTCGTGGTTAGTCCAAATTGCTTCGATACGTACTTCTCCTCATACCCAATCGAAAAACAAAGGCATTGCTCCAGAGAAGGCAAGCAGTGTGGAAGAGACACACAAGCAGTTAAACCACAAGGTCTCCTGGGACAGTGAGTCAATCCAAATATTCCTACAACTGATTGCTGATGAGATTACAAAAGGAAATCGGTCATTCCTAGTCACAAGCCAAGCTGGGTACAAGTCGTTAGCAAGGAAATTTGAGAAAAAAAAACAAGAAGAAAACATGGCCTAAAACAGTTAAAGAATAAATACATGAGTTTGAAAAAAGAATGGAATGCTTGGAGGAAATTGATGGATTCCAGCAGAGAAGTGTCAGGGATTGGCTTTCACAGCAAAACTGGTATGTTTCAGGCGTCTGATGAGTGATGAGACAAGATGGAATCGGTAAGTACAATGTAATTTCCGTATGTTTGTTTCATTTCATATTTGCCAGTTAGCAATTAATTTTCTCATTTTTGTTGTTAGTAAAAATTTCACATATTGCATGTAATGTTTTCTTTATTAATGTCCAATTTTGTAGACAAACAAGGCGTATGCAAAGTTAAGGAAAAAAACTTTGGAAAATCGCAAGTTGATGGAGACGGTTTTCACAGGGTCATCAACTACTGGTAAGCACCATTAGACCCCGGGAGAGAAAGTTGTTGAAGCTGCCGATGTCTCATCCGATTCTGTGGACAGTATCGGAGCACAGCCATTTGTTGATCCGATACCCACGCGAGCACAAGACGTGGATTCAGATTCTTCAATTGAATCAGTTCCACTTGTTAACGAAAAAAGAAAACGGACTCCGTCAACAAGTTGTGCAAAGTCGAAGAAGGCAACAAGTGGAGCATCAATTATTGCGGAAAACATGAACAATCTGACAAATGTGGTTCGTAGGCAGAATCAACAAGTTACAATCAGGCACCTCACAGGTAACGAATCACTGTACATAATTTCAGAGTGCATGCAACGGTTGAGGAACATTCATTCCCTTCTCGATACGCTGTTATTCCATTTTGCCTCGACACTAATGGATAACGTAGATTACCAGGAGGTGATGATGTGCCAGCTTGATGACGACCACATTATAGGCTGGCTCACACAGAAGCAGCTGTAGTGTAGTGCGACGGCGCTGTTTGCGAACCTATTCGAGCCTCGCTGGATTTGATATAGCGGTGTGATGTTGAAGATGCGTTCCCTTATCTTGGTTTAAAATTTTTTTACTTACGTTCATGTTGGACTTGTAATAAACAGGATGGTTGTGCGTGCTTTATATATATATATTTTATATTTTCTCGAGTTTGGTGAAGAAATATTTGCATGTTTGTGTAGGTTTTTCGACGATTACGTAGGATGGTTGTGTTTTTTTTTTTGGATGGAACATGATGGTTGTGTTCGATTTTTATTTTTTTTATTTTTTATGGGAATTAGATCTGCAACGGCGAGCTGCCGTGTGTTGCTTGTTTATTTATTTATTTTTTTTATTATGTTATTTTTCCGTTTCTATGGCTTTGTTGGTAATGCAATTGATGTTTTATTGGTTTGTGCATTACCAATTACCATCAGGTTCACTGTTTGTTTATTTGATATCATTTGACATGCAATTGTACCTTACTGTTAGGCATCATCTATTCCATGGTGACGCAATATAAATATTTCCAATGATGTGGGCAATATGTTATGCTCAAACTGTTATTACCTTTAAGCCACTGCATCACGTATAAACTGATTGAAACCATCCCACTGTTATAGGTTTCACTTGAATCGACGTGATGAATCCCGGGGATGGAAGCAACAATCGGGATTTAACGGAAATGCTTAACCAAATGGCCATACAGTTGCAACAATAAAACAATTGGACAATTGTAGAAGCATGCCGGTATGTGCAAGAGTGGTACGAAAAACACATGTCTAAAACGCCATGTCGCACTTCAATTTTGACCAAGCATGCTTGGATAACCGAACTATATGCGGGCAATGTGGGCCAATTTGATGAAAATGTGTGCATGTCGAAGGAAGTTTTTGTGGTTTTGTGTCACACATTGGTAACTAATTTTGGGTTACAAGTACCGCAACGTCCACATGGCTTAACTATTGAAGAAAGTGTTGCAATATTTATCCACGTGTTGAGAGGGATGTAAAATCGGGAAATCCAAGAACGGTTTCAACATTCGGGGGAGACTATGTCCCGACACATGCATAATGTATTAACGATGATGAAGGAGTTCATTGTTGTACATTGCAGGCTCACATATAGTTGGCATCATATACATCCATACGTACGGTCTAAACGGAAATACCTACCGTTCAAAGTACAATTTTAAAACCTCACTCAGTTAAGTATGTTTGCCTTCTTATTATTACATTTTATTGGACGTGACGTATGAAAAATAACCATTACATGTACCCTTAGGAGTAACAAAACAATTGGGTTGTTGGCAGGACTGTATCGGAGCCATAGACGGAACATATGTTAGTGCACGGGTTACAGGGCCAAATGCCATAACATATTTTGGTAGGAAATACTGTCACACAAAATACCATGGCCGCGTGCTATTTTGACATGTGTTTTATCTTCGTTTCGCTTGGATGGGAAGGAAGTATGCACGATAGTCGCATCTTCAATGAGATACTAACAAATGACAATGTTCCATTTCCACATCCTGAAAAAGGTAACACATTGCATTGAAAATATTTGGGTACATAATATTTGGAAAAACATCGTTAATTAAAAATTAAACACAATTTGGTGGTTTGTTTGAAATTCTGGTACTGTCTGCAGGTAAATATTATCTTGTTGATGCTGGCTATCCGAACCGGGTAGATTACCTAACACCTTTCAAAGGCATTCGTTACCACCAACAACAATTCCGCATTAGTGAAGGGCAAAGGATAGCAAACACTCCTAGGGAATTATTTAACAAAGTTCACTCGTCATTACACAGTGTGGTGGAACGCACTTTCAGCGCCTGGAAAAATCGGTGGGGGTTTATTAGAGACATACCTCGGTATGATTTTGCAAATGTGCAAGTTTAATTAGTAGGTGCACCAATGGCATTACTTAATTATATACGTCGAAATACAGGCAATCTAACAACTGTAAACCCATCTTGAACGAGGAAGAGGCTATGGCAATAGTAAATGCCATACCAGAAGTTGAACATGACAAGGATGGTTTAATAGTTGGGGATGAGGACTTGCATATGGCATTGGTGCAACTTTGCATATGGGACAAGTTAGTGTACATGCGCCATAACGGAATGTTAGGAAATATATAATAGTCCACCTAATATTCGTAGGCTTGTAACATTAATAACCCACACAGAAGAGGCGGTATGCAAGTATATTATCATGTACAATATGTATGTGTTTACACGGGAAATAATCCCTATTATCAAAAAAAAATTTTAAAAAAATAATTCAACAAATGGTTACAATCAATGACATAAATATTTTCAAATGTTTGCATTTTTCTTAAAAAAACACAAATAAAACCGAAAATATCATTTTCCATGTCATTTAAAAAAACAAAACATAAAAAAGCCTTTTCCAAAAATTTTTTTTTTTTACAAAAAAAAAAACCGAAATTATTATTTTCCACGTCACTTTAAACTAAAAACATCAAAAACCTTTTCCAAAAAAAATAAAAATAAAAAAGACATAAAAATAAAACCGAAATTACCATTTTCCACGTCATTTAAAATAAAAAAAAAACATAAAAAAAGCCTTTTCAAAAAAAAAAACAAAAATTAAACAAAAAAAAAAAAGAAAGACAATAAAATAAAACCGAAATTAGCATTTTCCACGTCATTTAAAAAAAATGTAAAAAAGCCTTTTCCAAAAACAAAAAACAAATTAAAAAAATCAAAATTATCATTTTCCACATCATTTGAAAAAAAAAACATAAAAAAGCCTTTTCCAAAAAAATAAATAAAAATAAAAAACAACAAAAAAAAGACATTAAAATAAAACTGAAATTAGCATTTTCCACGTCATTTAAAAAAAAACTTAAAAAGTCCTTTTCCAAAACAAAAAAAATAAAAAACAAAATTTTCATTTTCCAGGTCATTTAAAAAAAAAAAACATTACAAAAGCCTTTTCCAAAAAACTAAAAATAAAAATTGAAAACAATAGAAAAAAAAAAAAGAAAAAGAAAAGAAAAAAACACTAGGCTGACGTGTTTGGCTCAGCCCCCCAACAGTGGCCAACTTTCACCCCAAGGGCAATTGAGTAATTTCACATGTGGACACCTCACCAAAAAATCAAAAAAACCTATCCCAAACTAGGCTTTTTAGCCCCAGGTTAAAATATCCAAAAAAAAATAAAAAAGCCAAGCCACTTCCCAAACGAACCCAAAGGGGCATAATACACCACAAAATGATAAGTTTTTGTAGTCTGATTGTACAAGAAAGAGATGATTTAAAATAACCGACAAAGGAGATCCACATAGGATTCCCTATGTGTTTGGTGTGAGTTTCTAATCAATTTTTCACCTTATATTTGAATGATATATTTTATAGCAATCCCGGTTTTCCCTCCATTGGTTATTATATTCCTGACTCGGTTCCGTGGATGTCTGTTATTGTATATGTTGCATTTCCATCATTTAATTCCTTGTATGTGAGTTTTAGGATGTGTTGGGCAGGTTTGAAACAGGTTGGGTGTGTTTTGAAACAAATGGTTGTTATCCAGTTTTTGGTCTCTTCGCTCGAGCGAGGGTTTGTACGCTCAAGCGAGCTTTGTGGGTCGTCAGGTTTTCTTTTCAAATGTAGCTTTGGCTCGAGCGAGCTTTTCTTCGTTCGAGCAAGCTTGGTCTGGTGTGTCTCTTCGCTCGAGCGAGAGGTCTTGCGCTTGAGCGTGCGTCTGCGTCTAGTTTGGACCTAAAGGTTGTGTTTCTTGGCTCAAGCAAGCTTTCCTTCGCTCGAGCGAGCGAGCTATATGTTTTGGGTTTCTTTGCTTGAGCGAGCATTCTTGCGCTCGAGCGTGCTTCTGGGTTGCAGACCTGAAGCTTCGTGTTGTTGGCTCGAGTGAGGCTTTCTACGCTCGAGCGAGGTTCATCTGTGCCTGGTCGCTCGAGCGACCAATCCTTCGCTCAAGCGAGCCTCGAGTATATCAGATTGCAGCAGCGGGTTTTTACACACTTTTTCATCTTCTTCTTTACTCAAACCCTAGCCCCGGCTGCTTCTCTCTCTAAACCACCACTTCTCTCCACAAGAACTCTTGATCTAGGGTTCCCCTACACTATTTCCTTTGTATAGAAGCTTGAGCTTGGCGTGGCCTTCGTTTTGATCCGAAAAACATTGGGTTTGGAGCATCTTGGGCTTTTGCTTTCATCTCCTTTGAGTCTCTTCTTTTGAGGTAGGGGTAACCTACTCCTTACCATGAGTTTTAACATAAATGTTGGGTATTTTGTATAGATGGTGTTGTTTGTGAATTTTGGGAAAGTTAGGGTTTGATTTGAAGTTATAAAAATGGGGTTTTCAATTGTTAAACTCCATGTGTATGTGAGACCTTGGAAAATAGAATTATTGTTGTTAAGTTGATGAAATTGAACCTTAGGGTTGATATTTGAAAAAAGGGGAAAATGCCCTAATTGTGTTTGAATAATTAATTTGGAGAAATGTGAAATTGTTGATAATTCATCTGTTTAGAAATAACTGCTTTGGGCTATCAGTGGAGGATAGTTTTGATTGTTGTAGACACTGTATGTTGATTAGGAAAAATGGAAACTAATCAAATATGTTATGTTATTGAATATGACGGTTGAATTGTCATATTGAATATGTGCCTAGATTGATCATTGTACATGATAGAGCTTTTAAATACATTGCATATGTATCTTGTTTGGGAGGAGATAGGGGATGTACTCCATGGTTTGAGAGGAGATAGAGGATGTACTCTCAAACCCGTTTGGGAGGAGATAGGGGATGGACTCCATTGATAACTAAGTTGGCCGGAGTGTCCAGGGTGAAAGTCCTGAAATCCCAATTGCGTTTGCATAACGTAGATGAATTGAAGTATTGAATTATTAATATGAGTTGTAGTCTCATTTGAAATTGAAATGTTGAAGTGTTAATAATGTGAGTTGTAGTCTCACATTAATTGATCATGATCGAAGTTTTGTTAACATGAGTTGTAGTCTCATTATAAACTGTCTGGATGAACAGAGAACCATATCTATGAATTGGTCTAGATAATGAAACAGAAAAAGGAATTGAAACATATTTGTAAATATGGATTGATTAAGGAAGAGATGTACATTTTTTTATATGAGTTAAACATTTATCAAATGCTAATGTTTTAGTTATTGCTCATATTTGGTTTACTATATCTCTACTGGGCTTTGGCTCACCCTATATGGGACATCATTTTCAGGTTCAGGTGATATGCCACCTCCAAAGACGTAGTTTGGGAGGCTTAGAGGCTGAAAGATCTTTTGTTGTTATCTTTTTGGTATTACATGTAAATTCAAGCCAATGGCTTAATACGTTTTGAGTTAGTACTCTCTTTTGTAACCAAGTGTTGGCTTGGAAAGTTGTAAGCCCGTAGGACATTACTTTTGTTGTCAACATGTAATACTTTTGTAATGAATACTCTGATAAATGGAAATATACTTTATTCTCTCATGTCTATGGATGTCATGAATGTTGGGTTTTTATGTATTATTTTGAGGGCGTTACATATTTGGTTTTAATTTTCAAATAATGATTCCAAATCAATTTCAAAATATATTTTGAAAACATGTTTGGTAAACCAGACAATTTTTGAATTTTTGATCTACTCGGTCGTCCATTTGGACATACCCCTGGATGTCTGGCCGGTCATTCGGCTAGTTGACCAAAATAGTACCTTTTTTTTTTTTTTTTTTTTTGTAATTGCCAATCGCCACTTGTTATTTGGAAGAAAAAATATATATTTGTTTTTAATATTTTTTAAATATAGAAATTATTTTTTTAGACCAAAATGACAAATTATTTTTTTGAATTGAATTTTAAAAAGAGTTTGGTTATGAGTTTTGAATAGAAATTTCAATAGAGTTTTGAGTTGTATGTTTGGTTATGAGTTATAAGTTTTTTCGATTAAGTTTTGAAAATTGTTTTCCAAACTCATAACCAAACAACTTTTCTCATTTCATTTGTCACATCAAAAATTCAAAACTCAATTCAAAATTCTTTTTAAAACTTATGACCAAACAAATTTTCTTTTTTCAAATCATAATTTCAAAACTCACAAACTCAAAATATAATTCTATTATCAAATCATAATTCTAAAACTCTACCAAACGCTACTTATAATTTGTAGGGCTTTTTTCTTTTGGGATGGCTTTCTTCCCTCCATGGAAAATTATTAAGTTTGGTATTATATAATTTTTTCTCTCTTTAATTAAAAACTTGTTTTGCACATTCGAGGTAGGTTTGAAGGACACCACAATATTTAGTCTTTGTTTGGAAAGAGCTAAAATGGCTTAACTTTTTAGTTTTTTAGCTATTTTAGCCTCGTTTGATTTTTGTTTTTGGCTTTTTTGACTTTTGTAAGAGAAAAAGTGTAATGATTATGGTTTAGATGTGACATTTAATCTTATTAGATTATGTAGCTAATTGTTTACCAAAAAAAAAGATTGTGGTACTAATTTTGCCTTTTGCGCTTTTTTTGACCAAAAGGCCAAAACCAAACATAGCTTTACTGCGATTTGCATGCCTAGATTTGGTGTTCAAATCTTTGTTCACTTTTTCTTGTGATACGTGTCCTTTATTTTTTTTATGCATAATTTTAGGTATTCATCTTTTAACTTTCTTGAATTTACTCATAATGGAATTATGTGGTTGTGATTGAATTTGTGTCGTGTGATGTTTATGTATAAAATAAATCTAAATCACAAGATAAAGATTCTTGATAATTTTTAGATTGATAAAGATGGGTTTGTAGTATTACTCATTTCTCTATTAAAAAAAAAAAACTATGTAGAGGAGTGCATACCACTTAAGCAACACACATGTTATGATGTTAATTTTATTAGTATTTATTTTTATTTTTACTTATTTAAATTGTACATATATTGCGTGTGCTAAACGCTAATGTTTATAAAATTTATTATCTACTCTAATAACATATTAACTTATTAACTAGTTATTTATGTAACAATTTAAATTATTAAGAGATTTTACTAGCAAGCTAAGCCAAACTTGAGGTTATTTGAACCATCCCAAAAGCTTTCTATTGTAAGAGAAAGTTCTTACAAATTTCCCCTTTGGAAAAAAAAAATGGTATATATAGATCAATGTATTCATCATTTAAAACTTGAAGTACGATCAAATTGATTTAGTAGGAACTTGATGGGAAAGGAGGTCTTTATGGTCAACTAGATCAACCAGTCAAAAGGCCGCCTGAATTTTATCATTTATTGAGAAAAATGAGGTCACCTTAATTATTGGGTAAATTACACTTATCATTTTGGAGATATATAAAAAAAATACATCAAATTTCATAATTTTAATATAATTATGTTAAATTTTTTTAATATTTTAATTCACATGACATTTAATTCTATTTTTTTCAATAATTTCCTAGTCATAAAATGATATGTCATCTCTTTTACATTGAATTTTTTTTATTATTGTATCTTGTGAAGAATTTTTTTGTTAGTCAGGAAAATATATTTATTGATTATTGTATTTTGTGATGAAAATTAAGAATATTTGTGGTGTACGTTATGTCACTCACTCTATGATAGAACTTACAAATGGTGAATCTATGACGCGCACAACTAAAGCAAAATTTATAACCATTGTGATTATGTATATTACAAATAATTTATGATGAGAAATGTTAGGAATAATTTTGGTTATAAAAATACAACATATTATTTAGTGTTTGTTTTGAACCGCTATATTTATATTATACATATTGTAATAGAATACATATGATATGCACCTTGTGAAGGAGGCACATTGTTGAGAAAATATTATTTTGCCCCCACAGCTATTACTTAAAAATCAAATCAATTCTGATTCTTCTAATAAAATCAATTTTACATATAAACTATTTAATTTTGCATTAATTTTATCCTCACCGTCAATCATCATCTATAATTAAACAAAAGTTGCTGATATGGGCCTCAAATTTCATTTTACCTTCCAAAATATTTCTAAAATAACAATTAGACCCCTGGACAAAATGAAATTTGAGGGTCTAATTAATATTTTATAGATAATTTGAGGGATAAAATGAAGTTTTAAATGAAAACATGATGCCAAAGTCAGCACATTCTGTCTTATCATAGACAACAGTTGACAGTGGGGTGAAATTAATCCAAAATTGAATGGTTTATATGTAAAATTCATATAATCGGAAGAATGGATGTTGAATTGATTTTGTGTAATAGTTTGGGGGGCAAAGTAAAACTTCCTTTACATTGTTTAAAGGAGGGTTGAGCTTCTCCGTAGAATCCATTACAAGTTCCGTTTCAATTATCCTAATTATTTATTTTGTAGGGTATTTAATGTATATTATTTATACAGAAAAATTAAGTTGAACCGATAATCATAACATTTTTATTTTATTACTTTTGTTTTCGAAAAATTAAAAAAATATTTTTATTAAAATATACTATTTATTTTTTATAAAAATAAGATAAAATGAAAATATTATAATTATTGAATCAATTTAATTTTTTTTTATAAATAATATACACAATTTTTTTTTTTATAAAATCAATAATTCAAATCATTAAAATAAAATTCATAATAAACTCCATAAACCAAAACGGAACCGTAATAAAATCCACCCTCAAGTTCTCTCAAGACAACACGGTTCAACAACCCTGGTCCAAGCCAATGGGCCATATTTCTTCCCTGCATCTCATCAATTATTGCCTCGATAAACATATGTAGTAGGCCGCCCCCTTCAAGTTATGGTGTCACAGCGTTTCTTCTTTATCATGATCCATTTTTCTCTTTGAAACCCAAACCAAGCCATCAAAGAAAAAACATGTCCTCTCTCTTTGTCTCTCTTTCTCTAGCCAAGACTCTAACACAACCCTGTTTTGGTAGCAGTTCCTTTCAAAGCCATGGACAGTAGTATCTCCCAACCAAATCCACTTAACAACCACCACTACAAAGCTACCACCGCCACAAACAACAACGACGACTACCAAGTTGCAAATCCTGATCTCACTAACATGATTGGTGGAGATCTTAATTTCATGAAAGAGACCATGACACAGATTTAGAAGTTTGTAGATCATATGAATGTGCAAATCAACCAGGCTTGTGAGAAATTTGACGAGCTCAAAACAAGAGAAGGGAGTGATACTAACGAACTTGGCCAACTGAAAATGTCTGACAAGAAGTTGAAATCCTAGATTCCCTACCAAGTCGATGTAAACAAGGCCAGTTATTTGCATAGCTTGTACAAGGAGCCAAAGTTTGATCACATCACTACACTTGAAGATATCCAAAGTTTGATCACATCATATTAGATTTTGTCCATTATGATTTTTTCTTTTCTTCCCAAAGAACTTGATACCATAATGGTACTTTTCAATGAATAAAATAAAAGGTATAATTAACAAATATTACACTTATAGCATAGGATAAGCAGTAGTAGATATATACTTTGCATAACCACTTCACAAACTTGTAACTTAACCATAAGATTGCAATGATTTTGAATAGAGAAGTGATATTTTACTGTGAATAGATAGAAGTAAAGATGGTGAAAGTGAATTAAAACTGCACAATAAATTAATCTTTTTAGATAGGAATTGCACAACGTTTTAAAAAGAGGAAGAAATCAAAAATAAATAAATAAAGGATGAAAGTAACTCATTATGGAAGAGAAGAAGTCTAGACTAGTATGGAACTATTGGGTTGGAGAACATGTTTAGTGGGAGAACGTGTTTAGTGGAAGAACGTAAGTGCTTTGTTAGGTTTTTATTATTGACAATCCCGTTTGACAAAACTCCTTTCAATTGTAATTATATTCGATCTTTTATTTTAGTGAGGCTTTGAGTTTTAGATGTGAATCCAACCTGAATTGTGCCTTGCCTAGGAGTTGTATTTTTCCGCTCGAGCGAAATTTCCTGTGCTCGAGCATCAGTCTGCTCGAGCGGAGATCGCGGAACAGATTGCTATAAATATGTGTTTCAGTCAGATTTTAGGGTCACGGCTTCTAGATCTTCTTCTTGGATATTAGGGTTTATATCTGGGGCTATTTTGCTTGGTTTCTTTGATGTTTGATTGAGTATTCAACTCATGGTTTAAGAAGTATACATCAAAGGATTGTTTGTTTATTCAATACAAAAGAGAGTGTTATTCTTCGGTGGATTCCGTCGAATTTGGGCCTGAAACTTTGGTGGATTCCGAAGTGGCTCATCGTTGTGATTCGACATCGGCATTATGGATTCAACATTGGGAAAGACAATTTTGAGGTGAAGATGGGGCTGGAAGAGGCACATAGGGGTTGGTTCAATTCGGGCGTGTTGAGAGTACAATGGTGTAATTCCTTTATATCTTCCTAGTGGATTGTTTTATGGCTGTTGCTCGTGATTTTTTTTTATCACAATTAGTGGCGCTCCAATTGTGGTTTTTCCACATTAAATCATTGTGTTAATTTGTCTTTGATTGTTTGATTGGGATTGCTATTTACTCGTTAAAATTGATATATAATCACAAATCAATATCTAGGGGATTTCTAAAATTTTTCAATTGGTATCAGAGCAGGTCGCTCTATTTTTCTTTTAAACTTTTGGAGTGAGATCTTGTTTGATTTGTGATAATGGATTCAATTCGTGAGGGAAATTCTATGGTTCGACCACCCCTACTTGACGGATATAATTATTCTTTTTGGAAAGCTTGGACGAGATCGTTTTTAAAATCTATTGATGAAAAAGTTTGGCAATTTGTCATGTATGAGTGGACTGAACCAACGATTACCGTTAATGGAGTAACTTTCCCCAAACCAATTGATAAGTGGGACCCAACTGATTACCAAAATAGTAGTTGGAATAGTAAAGCTATCAATTCTCTCTTTTGTGTTGTCACACCTGAAGAGTTTAGTCGAATTTGCAATTGTGAAGTTGCAAAAGAGGCTTAGGATATCTTACAAACTATTAATGAGGGCACTCATTCTGTTAAACGCTCAAAACTTCAAAGGCTCACGTCTAGTTTCGAAAACCTTTCTATGAAAAATAGTGAGACCTTTGATGAATTTTATGTGAAGTTGAGTGACATTGTAAATTTCAGCTTCAATGTAGGTAAAAAAAATACCAGAATCCAAGGTTGTGGGAAAAATTTTGAGATCCTTGCCCGATCGGTTCCAACCAAAAGTTACAGCTATTGAGGAGGTTCAAGATGTTGACAACCTCAAGCTGGATCATTTGGTTGGAACTCCAAACTTATGAGGCACATAGAAATTTCAAAAAGAAACAAAAAGATGATATTGTTTTTAGTAGTGCTCATACAGTTGGAAAGGATTCTGATGAGGATTGTGAGATTGATTCCAAGATTACAAATGCTTTCTAAAACAATTTAAAAAGTCTTTTCTAAAAAAGAATCCTAATCTTTTGGAATCAACTTATAAATCCAAAGGCAAAGATAAATTCAAAATTAATTCTATAACCCAGAAGAAGAAAGGAAAAATACAAGGGAACTCTGAAAGAGTCCAATGCTATGAATGCCAAGGATTTGGCCACTTTGCTCAAGAAGGCCCTACTCGTTTGAGGGAGAAGAAAGCCTTCGCTATCACTTGGGATGATGAATCAAAGTTTGATAAAGATGAAAGTGACAACGAAGCACAAGGCGAAGAAGGGCATGGACAATTCCTTGCTTTCATGGCGGCTTCTGAAACTGAAGGACGAACAGAGTATCCGAAGAGACCGATTAAGAATGCCACTGATGATGAATCCTCGGAGAGTGATGACAAAGAGCTTAAGCAAGCTTATGAAAAATCGGATAAGGAATCTCTTAACTTATCTAAATTGAATGACAAACTTATTATGAAGCTCAAAGCATATGAAAGTGAGAATGTCAAATTAAAGAAGGAGATTTCCGAGTCTAGGAATGATGCCGTCAAGATATCTAATGATCGACAAGCTCTTTGTGCAAAACTCTTGACTTGTGAGACAGAAAGGAATGAGCTACAACAAATCTATGCAACGTATAAAGAAAAGATTGAATCTCTCGAGATGTCTCAAGTTGCGTTGGAAGAACTAATGATCAAGAAAAAGGAAGAGCTCAAGTGTGCTATGGCTACCATTGGTCTTTGGAACAAAGGATCAAAGACTTTGGACAATATCATTGGATCTTAACAAATGTGTTATGACAAGAGTGGCATTGGCTTTGGTGATAACGAAGAGCAAAAATGGAGTACATCTCATGATACAAGAACTCAAGGAAAGGTAGAACAAAAAATACAACGAGAGGAAAGAATTCTTAATCTTCCTAGATTTGGTAAGGTCAAAGAAAAGAAGGTATATCCTATTTTTATGTGTCATCATTGTGGTATGTATGGTCATATTTGCCCTTATTGTTATGAGTTTCATGAGAGAGTGTCTCATAGAGATTGAAGAAATTCCAACATCTCGTGGGGTAGGAGACACTTCATTGGTTGTAATGAGGTTAAGGGTCATATTAGACCTCGCTTTTTTGATTTGCATAAGACCAAACATGAACAGAGGCTATGTTTGCTTAGAACTAGGAATAGGAAGTTGGAAACCAAGTTGAGACGGGTTCCCAATGAAGATGAAGGGAACCACAACGTCAAGACACCACCCAAAAACCGTAATTCTCACAACTTTGTTCATACTAAAGCGGTTTGGGTAAGAAAACTTAACTTGTGTTAATTTGTTTATTCATTTTAGTTTTTGGGTTTTTGTTTGTTTTTTCTTTTTGGGTCATTTAATGCGTGCTTGTTCATTTTTTGTCTTGCTTTATTTTTTTTTAAAAAAAAATCCAAAAAGATTTTCTTAGTACAGTTTTGCAAGCTCAAAATTTTTGAGAAGTCCTTGGTACATATTGGAATTGATGAGAATATCTATTACATATTAATATGTGTGTGCTTTCTGTAGTCTTTTCTCATTTTGGAGTGTGTGTACTTTGATTAGTATGTGTCATTCTATACACTCTCTTGGATTAGCAAATATCGGAATCTTCTGCCTTTATGAACAATTTTCTCTATGGACTTCTGACAGTGTGTCATTTGCTTTTCTGGAGGAATTGACCTATACTAGCACATCATGGGTGATGTTAAGTCTCTTAACCACCTTCCATCTTTTGCATCTCCACAGCTTTCCCCTCTGTTCTTTGTAGTCCAACCATGAGGAAAAGGCTACCTCAAAGTCACCAACCAGGCTATCCTTATTATATCCATGCTTCTCTGGTTCGGTTTCCATGCTCTTGAGTGTGTCAGCCACCAATGAGTGTGCAAAAGAAAGAAAAAAAATGTGCATAGGAAAGAAAAGAAAAAAATGTGCAAAAGAAATAAAGAAGAAGAAAAAAAAAGATTCATTGATTGAGGGGGAGCCTCCGCTTTTACTCAACAAATACCCATTGACTCTTAGTGGTTTGACTTTCCTTGGTTGTACTTAGATTCTCTTGTCGGAGGTCCAGCTATCAGATCACTACTAGGATTTGAATCTTGTGTTTGTCGAACTCCAAGAGTCATACACACACTTTTTTTCATGGGATCTATGCTTTTCACATAATGCATTACTTTCTTTCATGAGGAATCTTCTATAGGCTGTGCGCATTGTGTTTTCAAGTAATTGTGTTTCTTGGATAATCTTGTGTGTTTTTAAGGTACAAATCTAAAATTCCTTGCTTGCTCCACCATATTATTTTTGTTTTTTTCTCCTTTTTGTTCATTGTTTTCAATACAATGTTTGTGGTTGCTTTTAGTAAGGGGGAGTTTGGTCTATCATTGCAAATGGTTTCTTAGCATGAACTTCCATTGATTGGTTTGGTAAGGGAGATTGGCCTTAGTTGGTTTGCATGTTGGTTTGCATTGTTTTTTTTTTATTGTTTCCTTCTTGCATGCTATTGCTCATTACATCATCTTGTCCTTACTTGTGTGGTTTGTGCTCTTGATTTCGTCGATTAAGCTTTCTTTGAAAATTCATGACAAAAAGGGGAAGAAGTTTGAGTGAAAATCAAAATGGTTTTTAAGCGTATTTGCATGTTTCTTAGGATTGTCATCTATTCATGCTACATGTTCTTAAAATCTCTAATTTACATCTATTCATATTTCCATCTCATGCTTCAAGATAATCTTGTCATATGTCTATTGCTTTTTCATATACTCTTGTGGCACTAATAGTTGTTTTGGAGATTGTGGCACTAATAGATGTTTTGTAGATCATGATCTTGTTAAAGAAGTTTGTTTTTATAGCGATCCCGGGTTTTCCCCTTTATGTACAGTATTCCGGACTTAGGTTCCGTGGTGTTGGTTGTTGTTTATATCTTGTTTTCATCATTTAATTCTTTGTATTTGAGTTTTAGGATGTGTTGGGCAGGTTTGTAACAGGTTGGGTGTGTTTTGAAACAAATGGTTGTTGCCCAGATTTTGGTATCTTCGCTCGAGCGAGGCTTTTGTCGCTCGAGCGAGCTCTTTGTTTTAGTTCCTTCGCTCGGGCCAGGGTTCCTTCGCTTGAGCGAGAGTTGAGTGGTGTGTCTGGTGGCTTAAGCAAGGAGTCTTACGCACGAGCTTCCGTTTGCGTCTGGTTCTGGACCTGAAGGTTGCATTTCTTGGCTCGAGCGAGCTTTCCTTCGCTCGAGCGAACGAGGACTATGTTTTGGGTTTCTTCGCTCGAGCGAGCTTTTCTTCTCTTAAGCGTGCTTCTGGGTTGCAGACCTGAAGCTTCGAATTATTGGCTTGAGTGAGGCTTTGTGCGCTCGAGTGAGGTTTCTTTGTGTCTGGTCGCTCGAGCGACCACTTCTTCGCTCGAGCGAGCCTCGATTATATTAGTTGGCAGCAGCGGGTTACACTTCACTTTTTCATCATTTTCTCTACACAAACCTTAGATCTGGCTGCTCTTCTCTCCCTATATACCTTCTCTTTAAGAATACACCTAGTTCTAGTGTATTTCTATCCTAGTTCCTTTGTAAGAAAGGTGGAGCTTGGTGTGGGCTACATTTTGATCCGAAAATCTTTGAGTTTGGAGCATTTCAAGTTTCATCATCTTCTCCTTTGGGTCTCTTCTTTTGAGGTAGGGATAAGCTACTCCTTTCTATGGGTTTTGACATAGATATTATGTATTTTGTATAAATGGTGGATTATGGTAATTTTGGGAAAGTTAAGATTTGATTTGTAATTTATAAAAGAGGGACTTTGTGTTTTAAAGCTCCATGTGCATATAAGGCCTTGGGATTATGAGTTTGTGGGTGAAATTGGTGGAATTTGGTCATAGGATCAATATTTGAGAAAAAGGGAAAATGTCCTAATTAATGTGATAAATTAATTTGCATAATTAATTTGGGGAAATATGAAATTGAGTTGGAGACCATGAAATTGGGAAATTATGAGATTGAATGGTGTAGTTGGATTAATTAATCACTCGCTCATGAAAATGTTGAGATTTTTATCTGTTTGATAAATTTATTATCTGTTTAGAGATAACTGCATTGGGCTATCGGTGGAGGATAGTTTTGATTGTTGTAGACACTGTATGTTGATTAGGGAAAACTGAAACTAATCACCCGGAATATGTCAATGAATATGACGGTTGGAATAATACATCGAATATGTGTATTGATTGATCATTGTATATGATAAGTGTTTAAATACATTGTATATGTATATAGTTTAGGAGGAGATAGGGGATGTACTCCATAGTTTGAGAGGAGATAGGGGATGGACTGTCAAACCTATTTGGGAGGAGATAGGGGATGGACTCCATTGATAACTAAGTTAGCCGGAGTGTCCAGGGTGAAAGTCCCGAATTCTTAATTGCGTTTGCATAACGTAGATAAATGAAGTATGGAAGTGCTTTAATATGAGTTGTAGTCTCATTTCAGTTGTGGGTAAAGGAAGTGTTTTAATATGAGTTGTAGTCTCATTTAATTGTTTGGCTAGGTTCTGAGCCACGTTTATGAATTGAAAATTGGATAAGTAAAGGAAAGTGAAATGAAACATGGACTAATTGTCATGGGACTAGATTGTGTTGTAAGTTGGTTTACAAGTGTTAGCCGTTTATCAAATGCTAATGTTTTAGTTATTGCTCATATTTGGTTTAGTATATCTCTACTGGGCATTGGCTCACCCTTCATGGGATATCATTTTCAGGTTCAGGTGATATGCCACCTTCAAGGACGTAGCTTGGGAGGCTTGAGGCTGACAGATCTCTTTCTTTTTGTTGTTCTCTTTTTGGTATTACATGTAAATTCAAGCCTAGGGCTTAATGTGTATTTGAGTTAGTACTCTCTTTTTGTAACCAATTGTTGACTTGGAAAGTTGTAAGCCCGTAGGACATTTACTTTTGTTGTCAACATGTAATACTTTTGTACTTAATACTCTGATGAATGGAATTATGCTTTATTCTCTTAAGTTTAAAGATGTCATGAATGTATGATTTATGGGTTTATTTTGAGGGCGTTACAACTTGGTATCAGAGCGTACCGGTTTTGAATACCTTGGGTACGTGGGAAGTGGTTAGTACCACATTGGGTTTGTCTCGCTTGTTAGAGACTTATGTATGATGTTATGTGTATGTTTGATAACATGCTTATGTGGTTATATAGGTATGGAATTTAGTTTCTAGGATGTTGATTGAATCCTTGGGTTTGTGGGAGTCTTGTTGGAAAAGCACTTGATCAATGCTGTTTCTAACTGGAACTCTAGCAACGCCTCGGGACTGTCATTATCCGGAAATGAAATTCGTAAGTGCTTATGAGATTATGTGCTTACGTGGAATGAATTACTATTGTCCAATGCATTAGGACGCGAGTGTCATAGCTTCGGCACATTTGTGAATGTGCTAATGTTCTTCGTTACCTTTATTAGGATGTCAGGACGAGGACGTGGTGGTAGGCGAGGTAGGCCTAGGAGGCAGGAGGTGCCTATACCGGAGGAGATTCCGGCGCAGCAGGAGAGAGTTAGTCAGGCCAATGTGGCCGAGCCAGTAGGTCAGCAAGCCATGGGCGCCTTAGCCCGCGAGATGGCAGGAGCATTGAGGGAATCCATGGACGTTCTCAGAGCTGAGAATCAAGTCTAGGCCCATGTAGTTGAGGCATGGCCTTCTTTTCTGAAGATGGAGTTTTTCCGATCTAATCCGGATGAGTTTCTAGGGGATCCGAAAGAGCCACTTAAGGCTGATGAGTGGCTTGAGCAGATGACGAAGACGTTTGAGATGCTTGGCATCGAAGACGGGGCTTTGAAAGTGACCTTGGCGTCCTTCCAGCTGAAGGGAGACGTGGGTCAGTGGTGGAAGTTTGTTCGGGGCTGTATTGGTGGGACTTGGGTGGCCTTCGTTGGTGCTTTCCAGGAGAAGTTTTTGCCTCCCGCTGTTAGACAGAAGTTGAGGGATCAGTTCTGTCAGCTCAAGCAGCTGAACACACCCGTGGCCGAGTTTGATGCAGCATTTACTAGCTTATCGAGGTTTGCTCCAGAGTTAGTGGCGTCTGAGGAACGCCGTTGTCTTGAATTTGAGAAGAAGTTAAAGATTGGGCTTAAGCTTAGGGTTGCAGGTTCCATGACCCGAGAGTATGGGCATCTTGTGGATACTGTGGCCCATCTTGAGATTATTATGCATGAGGAGGAGGAGAGGATAAGGGGCTCTAAGAGGAGTCAGGATGACCAAGGGGATGGCAGGAGGCAAAGGGGTTCTAACCCTCAGCAGCCCCAGGGTATTTTTGCGAGGTTTACCTTTCCAGTGCCAAGTTTAGGCTCTGGGAGAGGCAGTCAGGGAGACTTTACATGTTTCAAATGTGGTCAGCTGGGCCACAAGTCTCTAGCTTGCCCGCAAAGGGGAGGAGGTCAGAGAGCAGCTTCATCTTCGGCTCGTCCTCAGAGCCAGAGTCAGGGCAGAGGCCAGTCGCTCTCTTGTTACCAGTGTGGTCAGGCGGGGCACCTGAAGAGGTTCTGCCCGCAGTTGAGTGGCACATCTGGTGCTTCTGGGTCGAGGCAGAGTTATCAGCCAGCTCAGTCAGTTCAGGCCTCGAGGGCTAATCAGGGAGCCTCATCGTCTCAGTCTGTGCAGCAGTCTTTTGCTCCGAGAGGTGAGCAGGTAGATTAGAGACCTGAAGGGGGTGTGTATGCTGTTACCGCGCAGGATCTTGTACCGGCTCCATCTGTTGTGAGAGGTACCTTTTTGTTTTACAACTCGGTTGCTAGTGTGTTGATTGATACTGGTGCATCCCATTCCTTTATATCTGCTGCATTTGCATCCGTTTTGCGGTTGGAGTTGGCGTAGTTAGCTTCTCCTATTTGTGTTGTATCACCTGTTGGAGGTGAGTTGATTTTGAAACAAGGGTGTCGGGCTGTGATATAAAGGTCGCTGACCGCCGGCTTCCATTTTCTTTTGTAGTTATGGCTATGTCAGGTTTTGATGTGATTTTGGGTATGGACTGGTTATCGTCATACCAGGCTATTATTGATTGCTACCGCCAGAGGGTTACTATATGTACCTTGGGCGGAGATTGTTTTCATTTCTTCGGGGATCGGGTTGGTAGTGTTTTGCCACCAGTGTACGATCCGCGAGGACGGAGTGAGCTTAGTGGTCTTCTCGCTAGCTTTATGAGTAGTGAGTGTGATGAGATCCAGATTGAGTTACCCAGAGTGGTTTGTGAGTACTCGGACGTCTTTTCCGAGGACCTTGTTAGTTTGCCACCCCATCGAGAGGTGGAGTTTTCCATTGATTTAGTGCCCGGCACGGCGCCGATTTCCATGGCACCGTATCGTTTTGCCCCAACCGAGTTGAGTGAGTTGAAGATTCAGCTCCAGGAATTGCTAGATAAGGGCTTTATCGGCCCTAGTACTTCGCCGTAGGGAGCACCGGCCTTCTTTGCTAAAAAGAAAGACAGGGCTTTGAGACTTTGTATTGATTACCGGAAATTGAATCGGGCTACGGTTAAGAACAAGTACCCTATACCTCGTATAGATGATCTGTTTGACCAGTTGAAAGGGTCCCGTTGTTTCTCTAAAATAGATTTGAGATCGGGTTACCATCAATTGAGGGTCAGGGAGGAAGACATCCCGAAGACGGCATTCCGTACGTAGTATGGCCATTATGAGTTTCTGGTGATACCTTTTGGGCTCACCAATGCACCGGCAGTGTTTATGGACTTGATGAACTGGATATTCTGGGAGTTCTTAGATCGCTTTGTGGTCGTCTTTGTGGACAACATTTTGATTTATTCACCTTCTGAGGAGGAGCACGAGGAACACTTGAGAGTGGTACTTGAGTTGCTTAGAGCCTATAAGCTGTATGCTAAGTTTGGGAAGTGTGAGTTCTAGCTAAGAGAGGTTAAATTCTCCGGGGAAAGGGTATCTGTTGATACATCCAAGATAGAGGCAGTGCAGGATTGGGCACAGCCTAAGAGTGTTTTTGAGATCCGCAGTTTTCTGGGATTAGCTGGGTATTACCGCCAGTTTGTGAAGGATTTCTCCAGGCTAGCTTCGCTATTGGGTAGGTTGACGTGGAAAGGGGTCAAGTTTGTATCGGGTGAGACTTGTGAAAAGTCGTTCCAAGAGTTGAAAGTTAGACTTACCACCGCTCCTGTTTTGATTATTCCGGAGAGAGGTTTGGGTTATGCGGTGTATTGTGATGCTTCACTAGAGGGTTTGGGTTGTGTGTTGATGTAAGAGGGGAAAGTGGTAGCCTATGGCTCGCGGCAGTTGAAAACACATGAGAGAAATTACCCTACGCATGACCTAGAGTTAGCAGCTGTGATTTTTGCCTTAAAGATTTGGCGGCACTACCTGTATGGTGAGAGGTTCGAGGTGTTCTCGGATCATAAGAGCCTGAAATATCTGTTTACACAGAAAGATTTGAACTTGAGGCAGAGGAGATGGATGGAATTTATTGAGGATTACGACTTCGAATTGCATTACCATCCGGGGAAGGCCAATGTTGTGGCCGATGCCCTTAGTAGGAAATCCATTAGTGATGTAGCTTGTATAGCCATCCGGGAGTGGGACATGTTGGGTGTACTTGGCGAGTTTGATTTACTTCTAGGTGAATCTGTTGAGTCTGCGGCCTTGTTTTCTGTGGTTGCGCAGCCTACACTTGTGAATCGAGTGTTAGAGGCATAGAGAGGTGACCTTGAGATAGAATCCCTCCGGGAGAAGATCTCTAGTGGGAAGGTTGAGAAGGGTTTGACTGTGTATCCCGACCTGAGTGTGAGATACCGAGATCGTCTGTTTGTGCCAGAGTCTTGCCGAGAGGAAGCACTCCGTGAGTTTCACCATTCATGCCTTGCGGTGCATCCGGGAGGCACTAAGATGTATCGTGACTTGGGTCGCCAGTTTTGGTGGAGGGGTATGAAGAAAGATGTGACATTTTTTGTATCTAAGTGCCTTACTTGTCAGCAAGTGAAGGCCGAGCATCAGAGGCCAGCGGGTTTGTTATAACCCTTGCCTATTGCCGAGTGGAAGTGGGAGTATGTCACGATGGACTTTGTTGTAGGTCTTCCGAGGACTCAACGGGGTAGTGATGCTATTTGGGTAGTTGTAGACCGGTTGACTAAGTCGGCACACTTCATTCCTATGCGCGTGAGAGATTCAGTAGATCATCTTGCCGACTTGTATGTTCGGGACATAGTGAGATTGCGCGGGGTCCCAGTGTCGATCGTCTCAGATAGAGATCCTCGTTTTACTGCTAGGTTGTGGCAGAGTTTACAGAGTGCCTTGGGCACTAGGTTGACCTTTAGCACGGCTTATCATCCTCAGACTGACGGGCAGTCCGAGCGTACTATTCAGATCCTTGAGGATATGCTTCGAGGCTGTGTCCTGGACTTTAGTGGGTCGGTGGAGAGGCACTTGCCCTTAGTGGAGTTTGCCTACAACAACAGTTTCCAATCTAGTATTGGCATGGCACCGTTTGAGGCCTTGTATGGCCGACCATGTAGATCTCCAATGTGTTGGGCCGAGGTGGGTGATGCACCTTTGTTGGGCCCGAAGTTGGTGCGGAAAACGACGGATAAAGTTAAGCTTATCCGTAAGAGACTTGTTATAGCCCAGAGTCGTCAAAAGAGTTATGCCGATCGTAGGAGGAGGCCTTTGGCAATTGAGGCGGGTGATCATGTCTTTCTAAAAATATCACCTAGGCAGGGTTTGATGAGATTTGGGAAGAGTGGGAAGTTATCCCATCGGTTTATTGGTACTTTTGAGATCCTTGAGAGGATTGGCGAGGTTGCCTACCGTTTAGCTTTACCGTCGCAGTTGTTCGGGGTACATGACGTGTTTCATGTTAGTATGCTTCGGAAGTACGAGCCAGATCCATCGCATGTATTGGATTAGACCGATTTAGAGGTTGATGAGGATGCCTCGTATGAGGAGAGACCAGTGCGGGTCTTGGATAGACGGGATCAAGTCTTGCGAGGCAAGACCATTCCCTTGGTAAAAGTTGTGGAAACATCACGGAGTGGAAGAAGCCACTTGGGAACGCGAGTTGGAAGTCCGTGAGAAATATCCAGATTTGTTTGTTAATGTATAATCATGTATTAGGAATCTTGTTTTGTTGATAAACTTTAAGAACATTGAATATGTCTTAAGTTGTAAAACATTGTATATGTTTCGGTTTATGGAATTGTTATGGAACATGCCTTGAAAATGGAAGTTTAATTTAACATTGTACATGTTGAATGTGTTGTGAGAATGCAAATATGTCGTTAACATTGAATATGTTATAGAATTGTGAAATATGATATTGAAACTTGTTGAAATTCAAAGGAATGCATGTTGATAATGCATGTTGAAAATAGTATTGTAAATTGCCTCTTGAAAAGAGATGGGATGACTGGTAATGGGTCAGGGTGTTGGATGTTGAATTGTAATATCGTTGAGAATTGAGAAATCACAATTTTGAAACTTATAACTAATTTCGGGGACGAAATTCTTTAAGAGAGGGAGGTTATAGCGATCTCGGGTTTTCCCCTTTATGTACAGTATTCTGGACTTAGGTTCCGTGGTGTTGGTTGTTGTTTATACCTTGTTTCCGTCCTTTAATTATTTGTATTTGAGTTTTAGGATGTGTTGGGCAGGTTTGTAACAGGCTGGGTGTATTTTGAAACAAATGGTTGTTGTCCAGATTTTGGTGTCTTCGTTCGAGCGAGCTCTTTGTTTTAGTTCCTTCGCTCGAGCCAGGGTTCCTTCGCTCGAGTGAGAGTTGAGTGGTGTGTCTGGTGGCTCGAGCGAGGAGTCTTGCACTCGAGCTTGCGTCTGCATTTGGTTCTAGACCTGAAGGTTGCATTTCTTGGCTCGAGCAAGCTTTCCTTCGCTCGAGCGAGCAAGGACTATGTTTTGGGTTTCTTCGCTCGAGCGAGCTTTTCTTTGCTCGAGCGTGCTTTTGGGTTGCAGACCTGAAGCTTCGAATTGTTGGCTCCAGCAAGGTTTCTTTGTGTTTGGTCGCTCGAGCGACCACTTCTTCGCTTGAGCGAGCCTCGATTATATCAGTTGGCAGCAGCGGGTTACACTTCACTTTTTCATCATCTTCTCTACACAAACCCTAGATCCGGCTGCTCTTCTCTCCCTATATACCTTATCTCTGATAATACACCTAGTTCTAGTGTGTTTCTATCCTAGTTCCTTTGTAGGAAAGGTGGAGCTTGGTGTGGGCTACATTTTAATCCAAAAATCTTTGAGTTTGGAGCATTTCGAGTTTCATCATCTTCTCCTTTGGGTCTCTTCTTTTGAGGTAGGGATAAGCTACTCCTTTCTATGGGTTTTGACATAGATATTATGTATTTTGTATAAATGGTGGATTATGGTAATTTTGGGAAAGTTAGGGTTTGATTTGTAATTTATAAAAGATGGATTTTGTGTTTTAAAGCTCCATGTGCATATAAGGCCTTGGGATTATGAGTTTGTGGGTGAAATTGGTGGAATTTGGTCATAGGATCAATATTTGAGAAAAAGGGAAAATGTCCTAATTAATGTGATAAATTAATTTGCATAATTAATTTGGGGAAATATGAAATTGAGTTGGAAACCATGAAATTGGGAAATTATGAGATTGAATGGTATAGTTGGATTAATTAATCACTCGCTCATGAAAATGTTGAGATTTTATCTGTTTGATAAATTTATTATCTGTTTAGAGATAACTGCTTTGGGCTATCGGTGGAGGATAGTTTTGATTGTTGTAGACACTGTATGTTGATTAGGGAAAACTGAAAGTAATCACCCGGAATATATCATTGAATATGACGGTTGGAATAATACATCGAATATGTGTATTGATTGATCATTGTATATGATAAGTGTTTAAATATATTGTATATGTATATTGTTTGGGAGGAGATAGGGGATGTACTCCATGATTTGAGAGGAGATAGGGGATGGACTCTCAAACCTGTTTGGGAGGAGATAGGGGATGGACTCCATTGATAACTAAGTTGGCCGGAGTGTCCAGGGTGAAAGTCCCGAAATCTTAATTGCATTTGCATAACGTAGATAAATGAAGTATGGAAGTGTTTTAATTTGAGTTGTAGTCTCATTTCAGTTGTGGGTAAAGGAAGTGTTTTAATATGAGTTGTAGTCTCATTTAATTGTTTGGCCAGGTTCTGAGCTATGTTTATGAATTGAAAATTGGATAAGTAAAGGAAAGTGGAACGAAACATGGACTAATTGTCATGGGACTGGACTATGTTGTAAGTTGGTTTACAAGTGTTAGCCATTTATCAAATGCTAATGTTTTAGTTATTGCTCATATTTGGTTTAGTATATCTCTACTGGGCATTGGCTCACCCTTTATGGGACATCATTTTCAGGTTCAGGTGATATGCCACCTTCAAGGACGTAGCTTGGAAGGCTTGAGGCTAACAGATCTCTTTCTTTTTGTTGTTCTCTTTTTGGTATTACATGTAAATTCAAGCCTAGGGCTTAATGTGTATTTGAGTTAGTACTCTCTTTTTGTAACCAAGTGTTGACTTGGAAAGTTGTAAGCCTATAGGGCATTTACTTTTGTTGTCAACATGTAATACTTTTGTACTTAATACTCTGATGAATGGAATTATGCTTTATTCTCTTAAGTTTATGGGTGTCATGAATGTATGATTTATGAGTTTATTTTGAGGGCGTTACAGTTTTTGTTGGCTATAATGGGTTGGGGTGATTAGGATTTTATTTGTTAGGTGTGTTTTGTCATAGCATTGTCAAAAGGGGAGATTGTTAGGTTTTTATTTTTAGCAATCCCGTTTGACAAAACTCTTTTCAGTTGTATTTATATTCGATTTTTTATTTCAGTGAGGCTTTGAGTTTTAGATGCGAATCCAACCCGAATTGTGCCTTGTTTGGGAGTTGCATTTTTTCCACTCGAGCAGAATTTCCTGTGCTCGAGCGTCAGTCCACTCGAGCAGCCATTCTTGTGCTCGAGCGGAGATAGCGGAACTGTTATAAATATGTGTTTCTGTCAGATTTTAGGGTTACGGCTTCTAGATCTTCTTCTTGGATATTAGGGTTTATATCTGGGGCTATTTTGCTTGGTTTCTTTGATGTTTAATTGAGTATTCAACTCATGGTTTAAGAAGTATACATCAAATGATTGTTTGTTTATTCAATACAAAAGAGAGTGTTGTTCTTCGGTGGATTCCATCGAATTCGGGCCTGAAACTTTGGTGGATTCCGGAGTGGCTCATCATTGTGATTCGACATTGGTGTTGTGGATTCAATGTTGGGCAAGACAATTCCAAGGTAAAGACGGGGATGGAAGAGACACATAAGGGTCGGTTCAATTCGAGCGTGGATTCGCTGGGTAATTGAGAGTACACTTGTGTAATTCCTTTATATCTTTCTAGTGGATTGTTTTGTGGTTGTTGCCCATGGTTCTTTATAACAATTGGAGGTGCTACAATTGTAGTTTTTCCACGTTAAATCGTTGTATTGATTTGTTTTTGATTGTTTGATTGGGGTTGCTATTTACTCGTTAAAATTGATATACAATTATAAATCAATATCTAGGGAATTTCTAGAATTTTTCATGCTTTATTTCTTTTATTATTATTTTAATCTAACTTCTAAAGCTTCAGAAAACTAAAAAGTTTAAAAATAAGAACAAAAAATAACAAAGAAAAAAAAAAGGACAAAAAATGTCAAAGAAAAAACGCCAACAATCCACCCCAAGATTGTAAAAAGTTATTGGATGGTTCAAAACCACGATCATTGTGATTAGTTGGTGGTCCGACGAATTGATAATATTGGCTTTATTTAGGAAGTTAGCTATTTAGTTTTTTTAGTTATTTTAATTTGGCTAAAATAGTTGTGCTTGAGAAGTTGATTGGTTTTTTTTTTTTTAGTATTTTGACACAATCCCTTTGTTAGAGAAAATGAGATAAGGTCACAAGATTATGTGCTAAATGAGGAGATACTCAAATCACGTGCAGTTCTAAAACACTCGATAATTTCTTCCCTCTCCTTGCCTATAATTTCACAGACTTTCTTCTACAGGCCCACATTAAGTCAACCTTTCCACCCATCGTGCCTAATGCAAAGAAACTTTCCACCCACAGCTGTGTTACGTGGACAGAAAGAACCGAACACAGAATCTATGGATAGTGATAGAGAACTCTAAAATTAGAACTTTAATATGAGCTCTAGTAATGTGTCAAATAAATAAATAATTAAATAAATATCAAGTCAAAATATTACATCATCATATAGGACTTACTATTAGATCTTTATTAGAACTCCCGAACATGATTGCAGAATCCATATACATACACCAATGACTTTTCTGCCACCCATGGTTGCCAAATGAAGAGAACCTATGAGTCTCCGGCTGAAAAGCTGTCAACATTAAAATCAATTTCTACCACTGAAAAGCAGTCATTGAGGATTGTTTTGAGAAATTGGTTAAAAATTAGTTTATTTTTGGCTTTTTTTGATTTTTTTTAAATATATAAAAAAATAGAAAGGTGATATGACTCAAAATAGGTTAAAAGTTAAAATTTAGTTTTTAACTATATTCCTAAATTATGCCAATGAAGAGGCCCATATGAATGATATTTCTACTTGTGGTTCAAGTTCAAGTGATTACAAAAATTCAGAAGAGACGGAATTTCTACTAATATAGCAGCTGTAGAGCCACTGGATTTAAAGTTGTGTTTGGTAAAAAATTTGAGAAAAAATTTGTGAAATAAAAATTATTAATCTAAACATGTCCAAATATAAGAGTCTACATAGAAATGGATACACTGTATTGTATTCCCAATACAATATATAAGAATTTTAAGAATCAAACTCTTTCGTTTCTAAACGTAAAAATTTTATTGTAAAAAATTATTTATAGTCAATAATCAAAGGATTGCGAGAGACATCTCCCTTTTCTTCTTAATCATCCGTTTATTTCCTCAAAAAATATTTTATCAATAAAAAAACCTTAAATATCAAATTATCTTAAAATAATAATTTTCTTATATTTAATTTTTGTTAAAAATTAATATGCTACTAATTGTATTAGTGAGAGAATTGATAGGCTGATGGTGATAGTTGTAGTAATGGTGGTAGAGTGGTAAAGGAGGTGGAGTTTGTAGTGGTGGCAATAGTGATAGTGATGATGGTGGAGGTGATAATCACTACAAGATTTTAAATAATTTTCTTATATTTAATTTTTGTTAAAAATTAATATGCTACTAATTGTATCAGTGAGAAAATTGATAGGCTGATGGTGATAGCTGTAGTAATGGTGGTGGAGTGGTAAAGGTGGTGGAGTTTGTAGTGGTGGCAATAGTGATAGTGATGATGGTGGAGGTGATAATCACTACAAGATTTGAAAGAAAAAAATATAGTGAGAATCATTTTTTAGGGATAAAATATTTTTATTAGTAAAAGTGCAATTATTATATTTTTAGCGACGAAATTTGAACATTAGTGACGCGTCATTATAATTTTGAGATTAAAATTTTTGTTTGTATTTTATTAGTGACATTTTCAAATTTTGTTATTAAAAGTCCTTTTTTTTTTTTTTAAACTTTTCCGGACATTTTAGCGATTATCCTCACTATGACAAATATTGGTCTCTAAATATTTTTACAACTAAATTTTCACTTTTAGAGATAAAAAACTTTAGTTGCTAAAACTCTTATATTGTAATGAGTGTTGATAAGGCTTTGGTTCAATTTTTTTTTTCAACATTTCAGAAGTGTAGAACATTTGTCACACAAACAAATTTCTTTTCGGTTGATTTTTGTTTCTGAAATATCAAATGTCAAAAATGCATTTTTTATCAAAAAAAATCAAGCATTAATTTCGGAAAATTTCATGTGTCAATTGAAGAATCGTGTTCCACAAGTTGATGGCCTCGAGTTGTGATTGTCTCTGGGCCATGAAAATGGACGGGACAGTGCAGTTTAAATTTTGTGAGCTTATTCTATGATTATTTTGGTGATTCGAATAATTTATTTTATAAAGATTATTGAGTAAATTATTAATGTAAAAAATATCAGATTAATCAGATATTCATAACCAATTGATCATGTCACAAAACTATACAAAAATAAATAAATAAACATCAGTAAACTCACTCAAAATAAACAATTTAAATTATTGAAACAAGTCCACAAAATATGAACGGCACCCTTTCACTTCGATGGCCGCATACCGTGTGTGAGGGGGGGAGGGTTCACCATATGCCTTGTATTTTTGGGCATTGTTGTTTAATAATTTCTACAGGTTTACATCAATTTGACCTTTGAAGCAAACTCCTAACTACATTACTCAAACATTATCTTTGGTTTAAGTTTTCAGAAATAATATTTTTTTTCTTCAAAAATTATCTTTACGGATTATTTAGAAGAAGTATAATTTTAAAAAAACAATAACTATTGAAATTCAAAAGATGAAAACAAAAAGTTGGGAGAACCAATAACAAAAAAATATGTATTGCGAATTAGAACTTCAAAGACCCTAAATATTTTGTAATAATATATAGTATACATAATTGATAAAAATTAACAAATTGATGAAAACAATTATTTAAGAGAAATTGTATTAAAAAAACTGTAGAATAATTATAAAAATAAAAATAAAAATAAAAGTGATGAAAATGGAAGAGAAGTTTGTGAGATGAAATTTTAATTTTAATTTTAATTTTTCATAATTTTGGATTAAAATTTGAAAGATAGATCTTAAAAGGGAAATTTTTTAAAAAGATTTAATGGTAATTAATGGAAACTCCTAATTTATTTCTTTGTCAGATAACTTAATTCAATTTTACTTAAAATGTCCAATTATTTTAAGACTAATAACATTACGACAAATCATTTTTTAATAATATAATAAGTTCAAAAATCAAAGAAAAGTTAATGAGGAGTTTAAACTTCAAACACCAACCAATGTTTTGCAATTTATAATAATATAGATATAGATCCTTCAGGAAAAGAAAAAAAAAAAATCGCTAAAAATAATTAGAAAAATTACACACACACAAATCAAGATTTGACTCTCACAATTAGAGAGGTGCAAAACACTATTCAATCCACTAAAATTGTACCGATTTGTAAAAATTCGCACTACTCTATCCGTTAACCGCGGATTAAATTTTAAAATTTATAATCTGCCTTCCAAACCGCTACTCCGCTATAGTTAACACATATATATTTTTTAACCTCTAAGGAAATATCAAAGTAAAAATGAATGTGAGAGATATTTAAGATATGAAATTTGTTATAATTCTATCTATCTATCTATCTATCTATCTATTATATAAGAAAAATGGTATTTTTAGTGAGGAGCCTTGTAAGAACTTCAATATCTCATACTAATTTTCTTAATTTTCTTAATTTTAAATAATTAAGAAAATTTCCATTGACTAACTTTTATTTGATAATCCCACCTCGAAAAAAGAAGGAAAAAAAAATGAGTTGTTTTACTCATATAAAGGGAATCTTATACTTTTATAGCATTTAGTGAGGTGCTTTGTTAGAGTTTCAATACCTCATACTAATGTTCTTGATTTTCTTAATTTTCTTAATTGTAAACAATTAAGAAAATCTTAATTGACTAGCTTTTATTTGATAATCCAACATCGGGAAAAGAAGGAAAAAAAAAGAGTTATTTTACTCATATAATGTGAATATTATGCATTCATCCCATTTAATATTGTAGTGTTGTGCATGTTTCAATCCAATATAGTTTAAATTTTAAAAGTTTTAATTAATTAATTAATTATAACGTAGCCGATTGGGCTAAATCATTTTTTATTTGATTGATTTGTTGGTTTTTTTAACGGTTTTATCAAAATATATTGATTAGATTTTTTTGATTCGAAATAAACTACAGATTGATCTGCTTAAAGATTGAAAGACTGAGATTGCTTGATTAGAAATAAACTTTCCGTTCAAATAATTGTTTAACTTTTATTTTATAATTTCACATCAGAAGAAAAAAGAAAAGAAAAAAAAAAAGTGAGTTGTTTCACTTATATAAAGTGAATCTTAATAATGTAGTATTGTGTATACTTCAATTCAAGATAGTTTAAATTTTAATAAAATTAAAATAACATTTACAAGTTTTAATTAATTAATTTTTGTATAAGTTGGTTGGTCATTTGACCTAACTGATTAGGTTAACCCATTTTGGGTTTGACCGATTTACCGGTTTAATCGCGATTTCTCATATTGATTTTATTAATTTTAAATAATTAAAAAAATTTCCATTGTCTAACTTCCATTTAATCATATAAAAATAAAATTCTAATTAGTTTATGATTTATTTTATAATCCCACATTGGGATAAGAAGAAAAAAGCAAAGTTTGTTTCACTATCTGTCTATATATTATATAAGGAAAATGAGATTTTTAGGGAGAAATTTTCTAGGAGCTTCAAACCATTATTCTAAAATTATTGAATTTTCTTAATTTTAAACAATTAAGACATCTCTTTTACATTGAATTTTTTTATTATTATTGTATCTTGTGATGAATTTTTTTGTTAGTCAGGAAAATATATTTATTGATTATTGTATTTTGTGTTGAAAATTAAGAATATGTGTGGTGTACGGTATGTCACTCACTCTATGATAAAAGTTACAAATGGTGAATCTATGATGCACACAACTAAAGCAAAATTTATAATCATTGTGATTATGTATATTACAAATAATTTATGATGAGAAATGTTAGGAATAATTTTGGTTATAAAATTACAACATATTATTTAGTGTTTGTTTTCAAACGCTATAATTATATTATACATATTGTAACATAATACATGTGATATGCACCTTGTGAAGGCGGCACATTGTTGAGAAAATATTATTTTGCCCCCACAACTATTACTTAAAAATCAAATCAATTCTTATTCTTCTAATAAAATCAATTTTACATATAAACTATTTAATTTTATCCTCACCATCAATCATCATCTATAATTAAACAGAAGTTGTTGATATGGCCCTCAAATTTCATTTTACTTTCCAAACTATTTCTAAAATAACAATTAGACCCATGGATAAAAATAAAATTTGAGGGTCTAATTAATATTTTATAGATAATTTGGGGGATATAATGAAGTTTTAAATGAAAACATGATGCCAAGTCAGCAAATTTTGTCTGATCATAGACAACAGTTGACAATAGGGTAAAATTGATCCAAAATTAAATGGTTTATGTGTAAAATTCATATAGTCGAAAAAATGGATGTTGAATTGATTTTGAGTGATAGTTTGGGGGCAAAGTAAAACTTCCTTCACATTGTTTAAAGGAGGTTTGAGCTTCTCCGTGGAATCCATTACAATTTCCATTTCAATGATCCTAATTATTTATTTTGTAGGATTTTTAATGTATGTTATTTATATAGAAAAATTAAGTTGAACCAATAATCATAATATTTTTATTTTATTACTTTTATTTTTGAAAAATTAAACAACTATTTTTATTAAAATACACTATTTATTTTTTTAGAAAAAATAAGATAAAATGAAAATATTATAATTATTGAATCAATTTATTTTTTTTATAAATAATATATACAAATTTTTTTATAAAATAATAATTAAAATAATTAAAATAAAATTCATAATAAACTCCCTAAACCAAAACGGAACCGTAATAAAATTCACCCTTAAGTTCTCAAACGCGGTTCAACAACCCTGGTCCCGGCTAGTGGGCCATATTTCTTTCCCGCGTCTCATCAATTATTGCCTCGGTACATCTGTAGTTGGCTCTCTCTTCTCAGGACAACGCGGTTCGACAATGCTGGTCCCGGCCAGTGGGCCATATTTCTTCTCTCTCATGATCCATCTCTCTCTTTGAAACCTTGACCATCAAAGAAAAAACGTGTTCACACTCTCTCACGATCCATTTTTCTCTTTGAAACCCAGACCAGACTATCAAAGAAAGAACCTGTCCTCTCGCTCTCTCTAGCCAAGACTCCAACACGACCCTGTTTTGGTAGTAGTTCGTTTCAAAGCCATGGACAGTAGTATCTCCCAACCAAATCCACTTAACAACCACCACCAAAAAGTTACCACTGCCGCCGCCACCACCACCACCACAAACAACAACAACGACGACTACCAAGTTGCGCTCACTAACATGATTGGTCGAGATCTTAATTTCATGAAAGAGACCATGACAGAGATTCAGAAGTTTGTAGATCATATGAATGTGCAAATCAACCAGGCTTGTGAGAAATTTGAGGAGCTCAAAACAAGAGAAGGAGGGAGTGATACTACCGAACTTGACCAACTGAAAATGTCTGTCAACAACTTGAAATCCCAGATTCCCTCCAAGCTTAAAATCCATTATGATGATGATTCAAAACCACATCGGAAACCATGGTTTGACGGATCCATTAATAGTAGCAGCGGCAGCAACCAAGTCGATGTAAACAAGGCCAGCAATTTGCACAGTTTGTACAATCAGCCAAAGTTTGATCACACCCCTGCACGTGCAGATATTCGGGTATCTTTCCGCAGACTCCCCCAGAACCTACAACATTGTTTGCATTTTTTTCGGATTTTCTCTGAAATGGCTACTATAAAGAAAAGGTTTATGATTTACTTGTGGATTGGAGAGGGACTTCTACCCCCAATAAAGTCAATCGACCAAAATACAGAAGAAGAAATTGTGTTGGGGAAGACGGCAACGGATTTTGTCAACGAGATCTTGGATGAGCTTACTGCAAAGGGCTTCATCGAGCCTATCCACAAAAATTGTGAATTGGTTGTGGATAGCTACAGGATGCCCCGTTACACTCGTTCGGCTGTAAGCTATGAATTAGAGGAGCGTGGTTTTGATTATTTTCGGGATCTTTGCTTCACCTGTTGGGAAAGATGCATAGTCAACATTGATGCGGCTATTATTGATGGAAGACATGAAATTATTTTCATAAGGGGCACCAATTGGAAAGTTGTTTCCTTAGGAAGGTGGCTGAACTTGGTCACGCATCACATTGAAGTCTCAGACATCAAATTTCTCAATGCACTGAAGAATATGAAACAATTGAGGTTTCTTAGCCTTCGAGGAATTTCTTTGATTACAGAGCTTCCTTAGTACATTTCATAACTGACTGATCTTAAAATTCTAGATGTCAAAGCGTGTCACAATCTTGAGGTGGTTCCAGATTGGATTGGCTTGCTTGAAAATTTGACACACTTGGATATATCTGAGTGTTACCTTTTAGATCACATGCCCAAGGGACTTGGTGCATTATCTAATCTCCAAGTCCTTAAGGGATTTATTATTGGAGATTTCAAGGACAAAAAGTCATGTACTATCAATAATTTGACAAAATTGTCAAAGCTACGAAAATTGAGCATATCTACGAGTATGAAAGAATTTCCAACAAATCTGCAGCTTCATCATTTACAAAGATTAAAATCTCTACAAAAGTTAAAAATATCTTGGTCAGGATGCATTTTACGAGGTAAAACTGGTGATTCACCTAAGCAAGCACAACTATATTCCAAGCAGACAACGCTGACAAGATCATTCACTGAACAACGTGATCAAAACTTCCTCTCTTATTGAAACTTCCTTCATCCTTGCAAAAACTAGAGCTTGAGGGTTTTCCTGAGATAGATACACCCGGTTGGTTGTGGTCTGGCAATTTGAAGAACTTGAAGAAACTTTACATCAGAGGAGGACTATTGTGTAATCTGGACAAAATAGTAGCTACCACAGTTGAAATGTTACAATTGAAGTACTTGAGTAACCTAGAAATGCCTTGGAAAGACATTATGATGTTATTTCCCAATTTGATTTACTTGGAGAAAGTAGAATGTCCCAACCTCAATTCCGTCCCGTGTGAGCAGAATGGTGTTTGGATGAGGAAAGACAATGGCATCGATGAGAAATACGGTGGAAGAAGCTACTGAGAGAGGATAGGAAATGTCTTTCTATTGTCTTCCCTTTCTACTTCTAGGCTGGCAAATTAATGTCTTCAGAGATAGTATATAGTAATTTCCCTCTCATGAAAAACTAGCTGTACGTATTTATTTATTGAATCAAATGTATATGTCTTGAAGGTAATTCATCAAGGCTTCTTTACAAGTGTTCAATAAAGTTGCATTTGGGTAAGGTAGAGCATGTCTTTATGGTAATTTTTTCTAAGGGGAAATTACAAAAATAAAAAATCAGAGTTTGAATTTTGTAAAAAAAAAACCTTAATTTTAATTTTATCAATTTAAATTCTGATTTTTTGATTTGTTTTCAATTTAAACCATCAACCTACTTTCCCATAAGCTACAATGAAAGATGTTTTATCAACTTTGAAGAATTCTTGATTTCAAAAAAGTTTTTTTTTTTTTTTTTTTTTTAATTTAAATTTTTTGCTAAATGTATAATTTATTACACGTCTTCAACTTTGTAATAAATAATGCAGAGTTTTAATTTTTCACTGCCCTTCATTTTTCTAGCCTTAACTTATATTCAATATTTCAGCTACTTTACACATTAACATTTTTATTATGCAAATGTGAGGGAATTTAGTGAACTACTTTTAAAAGGAATATAATTAAAAATTTAAAAGATTGGAGTGATAGGTATTGGTTATCATTGTGAGAGATTTCATGAGAAATGGCATCAGGCAATGAGAGAATTACAAATGAATCTGTTGTGGACAACATTAAAGTAGTTGGGGCTTACAAACTTGTGTCTTTTGCCAATGTTTTGAATTTGTTGCATACATGCTAAGGGATACTTACTTTTAACCAAACAAATTTGTTTTAATGAAGAAAATTTACCATCTATTGGAAAACATACAAGCTGAGGTATTTACTTTTAACCAAATAAATTTGTTTTAATGAAGAAAATTTCTAAATCTATTGGGAATCATACAAGCTGAGAGTAGTTACTTTTAACCATACAAATTAGTTGTAATAAAGAAAATTTCTCATCTATTAGGAATATCATTGCTAATCTGATATTAAAGATTGGATGGGAATTTTAAATTTGCTTGTATTCATGACAAAATGCTGGGAAATGAAACTGCCCATCTATGGTCCACTTTGGATGGAAGAGGTTCCAATTGAGGTTGTTTCCTGTGTACATTCTGATTTTCTGTACTTTATAAATGAAATCAACTTTCTACATAAAAAGAATTTTTTTAATTCTTTTAAGCGTTGTTTTTAAATCATTACGGTAGTAGAAGATTTCCATCATCCCATACCTATCATTCCATACCTTTTCATCCATAGAATTTATTAGTACAATTCTTACCTTATTTACATTTCTAAAATTTCTAACATATTCGCATTTCATAGAAATCCAATAAACATATTTTCCACTACAAATCGCTTAGATGTCCACAAAGAACAAATGAGGGCCATTTAATTAATAAAATTACAATTTTTTCCTTTCCCTGAGCAAGGCCAAAAGTTTCCACTGAAGCGTAGCCATAATAATAATATTTAAAAAAAAAAAAAAAAAAAAGAAAGCTAAGAGAGATGGTTGTTTTGCAATATATGAACTTCAATTCACTCATGCCAGTTCCAATAATCCTTTAGGCTTTGTCAAAATTCTTTAAAAACCTATATTCCAACCAAAAGAAATATGTCAATGTGAAATGTAATTCAAAAAAAATTGAAGCTGATTACCACAAAAGTATAAACTCCCTCTATGTAAAATTCTAACATATATAATGTAGTAAATATTTTCAGCAAAATTTTCTAACAAATCTAACCCCAACAAAAAATCTGATTCTAGCTCAATAAATCAGATTCAATCTCTCCAAACAAAGATTTGAAGATGTTAAGGCAAAAAATTAAAAGAAAAGGCTCGTCAATGGACCTACACAGCCCTTTCAAACCTCCAAAACCTGAAAATTTTCCAATTGAAAACAAAAATACAATATCCATGTTTACAAAGATTGACTAATAAAATAACCATGTCTGCTGAAACGGTAGTCAAGATGCTAGTTTTCAATCATTTTTTCCAGCTATCATGGAGAAAAAAAAGCTAGTATGAAGATAGCATCCGAACATGATAGAAAGTAAAGAAATATAAATGCAAGGTGAGTGGACACACGCAGGCGTAGCAATAACTCTAAGTCCTAACATTATTAGTAGTATTTCAATTTTGAAGTGATAAATTACAATTTCCAATAAGATACTTGGTCTGAAAACTTTTTTAAAAAATGTACCTAACATTAATATTAGCCCCAAAGACAACAATCCTCCTCCACAGTACAAAAACAAATATACTATTCCTAAAACAAATCATTCTAGAAAGTTAAGTAATCTGAGTTTTCCAGCTAATTCATAAAATACAAAAACAACAAATATTATCAAGCAAAGGATACCAATTAATGTAATTCACTAACGACATACCGACAACATACCAAAGGGCACCAACTAATGTACTCCAAAAAAAATTCTTATCTCCTAACTCTCACCAACAACATACCAATGGCATGGAAATTCAGTAAAACCAAAGGACACCAACTAATGTACTCCAAAAAAAGTGCAACAAATAAAAAAAGACCAAAATATCTAAATATAAACAATTATTATGAAACCAACTCTACTTTGACAACTGTTAGTTTGCGATTGTTTCTCTGTCTTGTATGGTTCTTCTCACAACAACAACAAACTAAACTTATCTCGCTAATGAAAAAAAAAAAAAGAACCACCAAAAATGCATGAATACCTTATTTTGATATCATCGAAGCATATAATTCTACCATTTGAATATATTGTTGGTGAACTATTTTATTTCTCTCATTTGGTGTTATGATGAAGTGCCAGAGCATGGGAAAGTGCTGGAAGAGATTTCCCTTTCCACGACAGGTATAGCGATCCTGGTTTTCCCTCTATTGGCTGTTGTATTTCGGACTCAGTTCCGTGGATGTCTGTTGTTGTATATGTGTCATTTCCGTCCTTCAATTCCTTGTATTTGAGGTTTAGGATGTGTTGGGCAGGTTTGTAACAGGTTGGGTGTGTTTTGAAACAAATGGTTGCTTCCCTGTTTTTGGTGTCTTCGCTCGAGCGAGGCTTTTGTTGCTCGAGACAGGGTTCCTTCGCTCGAGCGAGAGTTGAGTGGTGTGTCTGTTGGCTCGAGCAAGCATTCTTGCGCTTGAGCTTGTGTCTGCGTCTCTTTTTGACCTGAAGGTTGTGTTTCTTGGCTCGAGCGAGCTTTCCTTCGCTCAAGCGAGCGAGCGAGTTGTATGTTTTGGGTTTCTTCGCTCGAGCGAGCATTCTTGTGCTCGAGCGTGCTTCTGGGTTGCAGACCTGAAGCTTCGAATTGTTGGCTCGAGCGAGGCTTTCTGCGCTCAAGCGAGGTTTCTTTGTATCTGGTCGCTCGAGCGACCACTCCTTCGCTCGAGCGATGCTCGAATATATCAGTTCATAGCAACAGGTTCTTCTTCACTTTTTCTTCATCTCTTTTACTCAAACCCTAGAACTACTGCTCTCTCTCTCTCTCTCTACATACCTTCTCTCTACAAATCCATCTAGTTCTAGTGGTCTTCCACCCTAATTCCTTTGTATAAAGTGTAGAGTTTGGTGTGGGATACGTTTTGATCCGAAAATCTTTGGATTTGGTGCATCTCGAGTTTTCTTCATCTTCTCCTTTGGGTCTCTTCTCTTGAGGTAGGGATACCCTACTCCATCTTATGAGTTTTGACATAAATTTTAGTCGTTTTGATTAGATGGTGTTATTTGGTAATTTTGGGAAAGTTAGGGTTTGATTTGAGGTTATGAAAAGGGGGTTTTCAAATGTTAAACTCCATGTGTATGTGAGACCTTGAAAAATGGAATTATTGTTGTTAAATTGATGAAATTGAACCTTAGGGTTGATATTTGAAAAAAGGGGAAAATGCCCTAATTATGTTGAATAATTAATTTGGGGAATTGCGTAATTGAGTTGAAATTCATGAAATTGGAGAGTTGTGAGATTGAACGGTGTAGTTGGATAAATTAATCACTCACCTATGAAAATGTTGATATTTTATCTATTTGATAAATTTATTATCTGTTTAGAGATAACTGCTTTGGGCTATCGGTGGAGGATAGTCTTGTTTGCTGTAGACATTGTGTGTTGATTAAGGAAAACTGAAACTAATCACCTAGAATATGACGGTTGGAATAATACATCGAATATGTGTATTGATTGATCATTGTATATGATGAGTGTTTAAATACATTGTATATGTATATTGTTTGGGAGGAGATAGGAGATGTACTCCACAGTTTGAGAGGAGATAAGGGATGTACTCTAAAACCTGTTTGGGAGGAGATAGGGGATGGACTCCATTGATAACTAAGTTGGCCGGAGTATCCAGGGTGAAAGTTCCAAAAATCTTAATTACGTTTGCATAATGTAGATAATTGAAGTATTGAAGTGTTTTATTTTGAGTTGTAGTCTCATGGGAATTTTGAAAAAATGGAAGTGTTTTGATATAGCGATCTGGGTTTTTCCCCGTCCTTTGCGGTATTCCGGACTCGAGTTCCGAGTTGTGTGCTGATATCTGTATCTTGTTTATATCCTTTAATTTCTCATATTTGAGTTTTGGGATGTGTTGGGCAGGTTTGTAGCAGGTTATGGTTTCGAGAGTTGTGTGGTATTGGCAAAGTTATGTGAGAATGTCTGAGGGAGTGTGAGATTTGTATCTCGGGTTAGCGAGAGTGGTACCGGTGTGTTGTTGAGTGTTTTGGGTTTTGCTAGTTAATGAGTTCGTTGTGATTCCATCAGTTACGTATGTGGCTAGTGTTCGTATTGTGACTTGTTATTTATTGGTGACTATGTGTGGGTGAAATGAGTTAGTGGTGTTATTGGTTATTGGGTATGGTTTGTGAGTAGGAGGAAAATTTCATGAGTGGATGCTGGCAGCATTCTTTGGAAGGAAGAACAGTTTGTGTTCTCAGATAACGAGAGTGGCATTGGCCAAAATTGTCTTTTGTGTTAGAGATTGTGTGATTGAGGTTGACCATGTTGGTCTTGAGTTTGAGAAGAAAGGGCAGGCTTGCTATGTAGGCATGGGGGTGATGACTCCCTTAGAAACAGTGATGGTGTGGTTCGATCTTAAGAAATCCGGTGAGATTCCAAAATTTGGGGTTTGTGCAGGGAACTCCGTGTTTGGGGTAAATGGTTTTGAGTCGCACATCAGTGTTTGATTTACTGAGTGTAGAGGTTTATTGAGTTGATTAGTTAGCTTGTTGTCATCGGGTTTTGGTTGGCATTGGTCACCTTGAGAAAAGCTTGGGTTTGTGTCTATAGGCTGTTAGATTATGGATGCCTTGGAAATTTTTGTGGACTTTGAGTCTCGTATATGTAGCCGGGAAAGCTTGTGTGAGAATTGTTATGAATCAATGAAAAACCCCGGGTTGGGGTAGCATGTTGTAAATTATTCGTTTGTATATATATTTGGCTCGTGTAGCTGACAAGTTCTGATAATGATTATAATGGAATGAAATTGCAAAATCATGAATTTCTTGTGCCTTATTGTGTTGATAGCACAATTGTTATTTCTATTAACTATTATTATAGAAATGTTATGTTTTATGTTGGTTGTGGTATCACCGTGTGAGTGATGGGTGTTGTTGGGTGACGGTAGAAGTTCACCGATTGTTATATTGGAAAGGAATTGGAAAACGAATTCTTCCTAGTTTTATGGCCTTCTAAGGGCGTTGTTAAAAAGGAAAATGTTGGGGACTTGATTTAATTTAAATGTTATGAGGAATTCCAAATGAGTAGTCTTTGGCAAATAAACTGTGGATGGCTATGTGTTATGGGTAACACTGTCTTTATGAAAAATGTTTACAAAACTTTTGGGTTCCACATGGAAAATGCAAAATTTAATTCGAAATGTCAACGTTGGAAATTTGAATATCTTTGAGAAATGTTTCATGAACAAGAGAATGATTTTCTTTATATTTATACAAAAGGTTTGTTGTGGTTGTCTTATTTGGAATTATGAATGTTGAGTAGTGACTTGACTTGGAGCGCTAGTCAGGTGTTTTGGTGATTTGTTTCGGGAAGGGTTTGGTATTGTTGTAGCTTATTGTGCCAGAATGTTGTCTTTTGGCATGTGTTTCCTTGGTAAGCCCCTTCTTTTGTGAGAGTTAGCCGAAGGTTTATTGTGAGAATAATTTCTTTCCTAAGTGCTCGGGTGTTGAGTGCCATGTGATCGGTTGGCCTTGTGTTTTTTATGTATTCTTAATTTCGGGGACGAAATTCTTTAAGGAGGGGAGGTTATAACGATCTGGGTTTTTCCCCGTCCTTTATGGTATTCCGGACTCGAGTTCCGAGTTGTGTGCTGATATCTGTATCTTGTTTCCATCCTTTAATTTCTTATATTTGAGTTTTGGGATGTGTTAGGCAGGTTTGTAGCAGGTTGGTTGTGTTTGGAAACACAGTGTTGTTGCCCAGTTTTTGGTGTCGTCGCTCGAGCGAGCTTTGAGTTTGTGTCTCTTGGCTCGAGCGAGAACTCTTGTGCTCGAGCGTGCGTCTGCGTCTCTTTTGGACCTGAAGGTTGTGTTTCTTGGCTCGAGCGAGCTTTCCATTGCTCGAGCGAGCGAGCTGTATGTTTTGTGTTTCTTCACTCGAGCGAGCACTCTTGCGCTCGAGTGTGCTTCTGGGTTGCAGACCTGAAGCTTCGCATTGTTTGCTCGAGCGACGATTCTTGCACTCGAGCGAGGTTTCTTTGTGTCTGGTCGCTCGAGCGACCATTCCTTCGCTCGAGTGAGCCTCGCATATATCAGTTCGCAGCAGGGGTCTTCTTCTCCATTTTTGATCCTCTTTCTTCCTCAAAACCCTAGATCGGCTGCTCCTCTCTCTAAACTCTCTCTCTCTCTCTACAAACACATCTTGTTCTAGAGACCTTCTACCCTAGTCTCTTTGTAAGAAAGGTTGAGCATCACGGGGGCTGCATTTTGATCCGGAAAAGGTTGGGTTTGGAGCACTTTCGAGTTTCTCTCTTCTTCTCCTTGGGTTCTCTATCTGAGGTAGGGATTTCTTTGCTCTTTTTCAATACCTCGTTCATAGATAGACATGTGGTAAATTTATATTGTATGAAAATCATATCCTTGTTGGATTTCTTTGAAAATCATGAAAGGGAACCTAGGGTTGGTTGTTTGAGAATGAGTTTGTTATCATTGATTGTTATTTGGGCAAATTGGGGAGTAATTTAGCATGGTATTGTTGAAAGAAGAGAAAGCCCTAAATATTATTTTGATTTGGTAAATAAAAAGGGAGGATGGTTGAACAATGTTTGTAAATTACTATTGTTAATATGGGTTGTGTAAAAGTATTAATGGCTAAGGCATTAACTATGGCATTGGGGTTATTTTGAAATGAACGTATTGAACTGAGATGGGTTATGGCTTTATTATCCGTGGAATTGGTTTTGTGAAAATGAAAAGAATGGAATTGGTTTTGTGAAATGGGAAAAGCGGGTTGGAATAAGTGGTGGAATATGTTGACCTGAAAAATTATGAAAGTTGATCTTGAAAATGGAAAATGAAATGATAACTCTATGTGAGTCTCGGAAAATAAATATGAGAGTTGAACTATATTATGAGTGTTGAATACACACATTTGGGGGTTTTACCTTTAACTATCGTACTAGTGTCATTGTTGGGTTTAAGATCTCATGAGAGTTGAGTCTTTTCAATAAGTGTGATTGAATACATGTATCTAGAGGTTTTGTCCTTGGTCATCGGTGGAGGATGACATTGTTGTGTTGAATTGTTGTGTATGCATTACACTTGTGTTGGTTGAACATTATTAAATAGTTTATGTGTATGTATTACACTTGTTGGTTATGCTTTGTCGCATTGTAATGGTTGGTGTTATATACCGCGCTTAGAACGAGGGGTACCAGTAACTTCCAGCTAGAGCCTGGAGAACTTGGCAGAGGTACCAGCACCTTCCAGCTTGTGTCTGGAGAACTTGGTAGAGGTACTAGTACCTTTCAGCTTGTGTCTGAAGAACTTGGCATGTCATTTGTAGTAGGTGTATCCTTAACTTACCATGCTTATGGCAGGTAGAGCAGAGCTTTTATCATCATCGTCTCAGTGTATCTGAGTATGTTATGGGTTATGATGGTTACAGTTTTGAAAGGGCGAGTTGCCTCATTTGTTGAACACATACCTGTTGATAATTTGTTGTTTCCCTTTTTACTAAAGGTATGCATGTATAGATATGAATGTGTTGGGAACAGAGATAAATTCTATTTTGAGATTTTGGAAAGTGTGAAGGAAATTGGATATTTGTGAACTCATTTTGAAAAAGGCAAATCTATTGTGAGTACGGAAAATGGGAGAAAGGCAATAGGCTTGATGAAATTGTTTTCTAGAATTGTTATTATCATGAAAGTTTGGGAAAAAGGGGTAATGAAAAGAAAAGAAAGGTTAATCGTTTACAGTGTTGAATGAAATGGCTGATTTTGAGAAAAGTTCATATATATGTATATTTTTGTATAAACTGCCACATTACTATTCTAGTATAAGATTGAGCATTCATGATCATAGCTATCTGTAAGTTGTTATTATTGAGGATCATGTATGAGATCCCTACTGGACTATATGTTCATCCCACGTTGTTGAATCTTTTTCAGGTGATAATCAGGATGTGCTACAAGATTTGGATCTTCTTATTTGTTGGCCACGGGGCCTCTTTTGTGTTGGCGGTGTAAAAGGGTTACACCCTTCTTCTTGATCCTTTAATGATGTAAGCCCACGGGCAATTTATTGAGTATGTTCATGTTGTATTTAATTTGCATTCGAATAAGAGAATTGTTATTTATTTCTACTCGTTGAAGTAAAGAGTTTCTTCCGCATGTTATTTCTGAAATTGAATTAAATTAATGGGTTTGGTAATGGTTTCGAGTAATAAAAAAAATGGGGTGTGACAACTTGGTATCAGAGCGAGCCGGGTTTGAATACTTTGGGCTCGTGGGAAGTGATTTTTACCACAGTGGGTTTGCTACATGTGGTGAGGACGTTGCATATAGTTAACATGAATGTTAGGACTCGTATGTTGCATTTATGTGAGCATGGGATTAAGTTTTCTGGATAGTACTCGTAGCCGGTGAACTTGCTTTGAGGTCCTCTTGGAAACACGCCTGATCAACGTGGTTTCTGATAGGAATTCCTTGAGAGTTTCGGGATGAGTGGCTATCTATGTGGACTTGATTCGATTACGTGTTTAAATGTTTAGATGTTTATATGCAATATAAATGTTTGTTTTGGAACTAAGTGTGTCTTGTGACTTAGGGTGGTAAGTGTTTGCCTCGGGGAAGGCTGTTGTGTTGTGCACTAAGTGTGGTCTTGTTTTTGGATCTTATAGGATGTCTACTCGAGGGAGTAGAGGGCGGATGACTAGTAGGAGTGTCGGTAGAGGCACAACAGCTCCTTTAACACCCGCCGTTGCAGCATTGGCTGTCGGTGAGGACGTTGCACGCGAGATTGTGAGAGTAGTGTAGGACGTTCTAGCTCGCACTGAGGGTGATAGCGGGCGTACCCTCAAGCTTACTAAGGAGTTTCTTCGCTCCAGTCCACCAGAGTTTGTGGGAGAGGCCAAACCGTTGGAGGCAGAGGATTGGTTAGAGCAGATTACCAAGACTCTTGATATGCTCAGAGTCGAAGATGAGGAGTTGAGGGTTTCTTTGGCGACTTTTCAATTGAAGGGAGATGCGGGTTATTGGTGGAAGTATGCTAAGAATACTATAGGTAGCACGTGGGTTGCTTTTACTGAGGCCTTTTTGGCCAAGTATTTCCCTCATTCTGCTCGGGAAAGGTTGAGGGAACAGTTTGTTGAGTTGCGTCAGGACGTTACTCTAGTGGCACAGTTTAAGATGCAGTTTACCAGTTTGTCAAGGTTTGCTCCAGAGTTGGTGGCAACAGAGGAGCGTCGTTGTTATGAGTTTGAAAGTCGGTTGTGTATCGATATCCGGGAGAAGGTAGCTGGATCCCTTTAGAAGGATTATTATAGTCTAGTCGAGAGAGTGGCCCATGTGGAGGCCATGGTTGTGAGTGTTGGTCGGGTTAGGGAGGAGGCCATCTCAGTAACTCCTACGGTTCATAAGCACTCTAGGCTCAGTAAGAGGTGGAGGCGAGCGAATGCTCAGTCCCAGGCTAAATCCTTTTCTTCGTCAGGGGTTTCGGACTCTTCTGTTGGGAGGTCCAGAGAGGTTCAGGTTTTTGGCCAGTCTCAGAGTAGGGGGTCTACTGGTTGTTTTGATTGTGGTCAGCTGGGCCATGTTAGACGTTTATGCCTTTTGCGTGTGAATTCTTCGAGTGTTTCAAAACCTAGTCAGACTCAGTCGTACTCGTCCAGTCGGGGGCGTTATCGGTACTAGAAACGGGCAGGCCAGGCTTCGAGAGCCTCACGAGGGGCGACTTATTAGCTAACACTATAGTACTACCCTTGAGAGGGACTTTTGTATTGATGGCCGGTGATGTATTATGTGAATTATCTTGTTGTTGACCGGTGTACTGTTGGATGCTGAGACATCATGATTATGTATTGCATATGTATGTATATTGTTGTTTGTTTAATCCTCATGTATTGGGGGCATGCATGGAATCTCGAACTCTCTTTTATATATATTGAGAAGTTGTCAATGGGATCGATGATCCTAGTGTTATTGTATGTTTGGTGTTGAATTATGAGATAGTTATGTGATGGCTTGTGAGCCTTGTTCAGTTTAAAAGTTGTTTGTTGAGAACGGGGAATCTGTGGGTGAGTGTGATTGGGGTGATGGTTTCGAGAGTTGTGTGGTATTGGCAAAGTTATGTGAGAATGTCTGAGGGAGTGTGAGATTTGTATCTCGGGTTAGCGAGAGTGGTACCGGTGTGTTGTTGAGTGTTTTGGGTTTTGCTAGTTAATGAGTTCGTTGTGATTCCATCAGTTACGTATGTGGCTAGTGTTCGTATTGTGACTTGTTATTTATTGGTGACTATGTGTGGGTGAAATGAGTTAGTGGTGTTATTGGTTATTGGGTATGGTTTGTGAGTAGGAGGAAAATTTCATGAGTGGATGCTGGCAGCATTCTTTGGAAGGAAGAACAATTTGTGTTCTCGGGTAACGAGAGTGGCATTGGTCAAAATTGTCTTTTGTGTTAGGGATTGTGTGATTGAGGTTGACCGTGTCGGTCTTGAGTTTGAGGAGAAAGGACAGGCTTGCTATGTAGGCATGGGGGTGATGACTCCCTTAGAAACAGTGATGGCGTGGTTCGATCTTAAGAAATCCGGTGAGATTCCAAAATTTGGGGTTTGTGCAGGGAACTCCGTGTTTGGGGTAAATGGTTTTGAGTAGCACATCAGTGTTTAATTTACTGAGTGTAGAGGTTTATTGAGTTGATTAGTCAGCTTGTTGTCATCGGGTTTTGGTTGGCATTGGTCACCTTGAGAAAAGCTTGGGTTTGTGTTTATAGGCTGTTAGATTATGGATGCCTTGGAAATTTTTGCGGACTTTGAGTCTCGTATATGTAGCCAGGAAAGCTTGTGTGAGAATTGTTATGAATCAATGAAAAACCCCGGGTTGGGGTAGCATGTTGTAAATTATTCGTTTGTATATATATTTGGCTCGTGTAACTGACAAGTTCTGATAATGATTATAATGGAATGAAATTGCAAAATCATGAATTTCTTGTGCTTTATTGTGTTGATAGCACAGTTGTTATTTCTATTAACTATTATTATAGAAATGTTATGTTTTATGTTGGTTGTGCATCACCGTGTGAGTGATGGGTGTTGTTGGGTGATGGTAGAAGTTCACCGATTGTTATATTGGAAAGGAATTGGAAAACAAATTCTTCCTAGTTTTATGGCCTTCTAAGGGCGTTGTTAAAAAGGAAAATGTTGGGGACTTGATTTAATTTAAATGTTATGAGGAATTCCAAATGAGTAGTCTTTGGCAAATAAACTGTGGATGGCTATGTGTTATGGGTAACACCGTGTTTATGAAAAATGTTTACAAAACTTTTGGGTTCCACATGGAAAATGCAAAATTTAATTCGGAATGTCAACATTGAAAATTTGAATATCTTTGAGAAATGTTTCATGAACAAGAGAATGATTTTCTTTATATTTATACAAAAGGTTTGCTGTGGTAGTCTTATTTGGAATTATGAATGTTGAGTAGTGACTTGACTTGGAGCGCTAGTCAGGTGTTTTGGTGATTTGTTTCGGGAAGGGTTTGGTATTGTTGTAGCTTATTGTGCCAGAATGTTGTCTTTTGGGACGTGTTTCCTTGGTAAGCCCTTTCTTTTGTGAGAGTTAGCCGAAGGTTTGTTGTGAGAATAATTTCTTTCCTAAGTGCTCGGGTGTTGAGTGCTATGTGATCGGTTGGCCTTGTGTTTTTGATGTATTCTTAATTTCGGGGATGAAATTCTTTAAGGAGGGGAGTTTATAGCGATCTGGGTTTTTCCCCGTCCTTTGTGGTATTCCGGACTCGAGTTCCGAGTTGGGTGTTGATATCTGTATCTTGTTTCCATCCTTTAATTTCTTATATTTGAGTTTTGGGATGTGTTGGGTAGGTTTGTAGCAGGTTGGTTGTGTTTGGAAACACAGTGTTGCTGCCCAGTTTTTGGTGTCGTCGCTCGAGCGAGCTTTGAGTTTGTGTCTCTTGGCTCGAGCGAGAACTCTTGTGCTCGAGCGTGCGTCTGCGTCTCTTTTGGACCTGAAGGTTGTGTTTCTTGGCTCGAGCGAGCTTTCCTTTGCTCGAGCGAGCGAGCTGTATGTTTTGTGTTTCTTCGCTCGAGCGAGCACTCTTGCGCTCGAGTGTGCTTCTGGGTTGCAGACCTGAAGCTTCGCATTGTTTGCTCGAGCAACGATTCTTGCACTCGAGCGAGGTTTCTTTGTGTCTGGTCGCTCGAGCGACCATTCCTTCGCTCGAGTGAGCCTCGCATATATCAGTTCGCAGCAGGGGTCTTCTTCTCCATTTTTGATCCTCTTTCTTCCTCAAAACCCTAGATCGGCAGCCCCTCTATCTAAACTCTCTCTCTCTCTCTCTACCTACAAACACATCTTGTTCTAGAGACCTTCTACCCTAGTATCTTTGTAGGAAAGGTTGAGCATTGCGGGGGCTGCGTTTTGATCCAAAAAAGGTTGGGTTTGGAGCACTTTCGAGTTTCTCTCTTCTTCTCCTTGGGTTCTCCATTTGAGGTAGGGATTTCCTTGCTCTTTTTCAATACGTCGTTCATAGATAGACATGTGGTAAATTTATATTGTATGAAACTCATATCCTTGTTGGATTTCTTTGAAAATCATGAAAGGGAACCTAGGGTTGGTTGTTTGAGAATTAGTTTGTTATCATTGATTGTTATTTGGGCAAAGTAGGGAGTAATTTAGCATGATATTGTTGAAAGAAGAGAAAGCCCTAAATTATATTTTGATTTGGTAAATAAAAAGGGAGGATGGTTGAACAATGTTTGTAAATTACTATTGTTAATATGGGTTGTGTAAAAGTATTAATGGCTAAGGCATTAACTATGGCATTGGGGTTATTTTGAAATGAACGTATTGAACTGAGATGGGTTATGGCTTTATTATCCGTGGAATTGGTTTTGTGAAAATGAAAAGAATGGAATTGGTTTTGTGAAATGGGAAAAGCGGGTTGGAATAAGTGGTGGAATATGTTGACCTGAAAAATTATGAAAGTTGATCTTGAAAATGGAAAATGAAATGATAACTCTATGTGAGTCTCGGAAAATAAATATGAGAGTTGAACTATTATATCATGAGTGTTGAATACACACATTTGGGGGTTTTACCTTTAACTATCGTACCAGTGTCGTTGTTGGGTTTAAGATCTCATGAGAGTTGAGTCTTTTTAATAAGTGTGATTGAATACATGCATCTAGAGGTTTTGTCCTTGGTCATCGGTGAAGGATGACATTATTGTGTTGAATTGTTGTGTATGCATTACACTTGTGTTGGTTGAACATTATTAAATAGTTTATGTGTATGTATTACACTTGTTGGTTATGCTTTGTCGCATTGTAATGGTTGGTGTTATATACCGCGCTTAGAACAAGGGGTACCAGTACCTTCCAGCTAGAGCCTGGAGAACTTGGCAGAGGTACCAGCACCTTCCAGCTTGTGTCTGGAGAACTTGGTAGAGGTACTAGTACCTTTCAGCTTGTGTCTGAAGAACTTGGCATGTCATTTGTAGTAGGTGTATCCTTAACTTACCGTGCTTATGGTAGGTAGAGCAGAGCTTTTATCATCATTGTCTCAGTGTATCTGAGTATGTTATGGGTTACGATGGTTACAGTTTTGAAAGGGCGAGTTGCCTCATTTGTTGATCACATCTGTAGGCATGCCCGAACGTCCTGGCTCCGCGCGCGAGGTGGCGCGAAATCCGTTTTGTTCATTGGACTACTACAGTTTGGACTCAAATGTCACGGTTCTGAATCTAATCTCGCAAAGTGCAATGCAAGACCGATAAATCACCAAAGAGTCCAAATCCGGCAAATCGTTTTGGAAAATTGATTTTTGTAAAGAAGTGCCAAACATGGACTGCTTTGCTAGATACAGAGTCGCCACCTAAATGTTTTATTTTGGGAAATTTAGGAAACCCTGACTCGTGCCTAAGGCCACGTGTCCGTCATCACCAAAGTTGCCTCGGCTCGGGAACTTGGGTATGAGAGGGAAAGGTCATGCAATGAGCACCCCCGCTTGCCCGATCGAAGATCGGCCTTTACTAACATGATATTTTGTTTTTGAAAACACATGCGTTCTTATTCCGATTTATTGGCTAGAATTACTATGTGATGCGCACAACATACAAGTATAGACTAGATCGCCTAAGTTGGAACAAAACATCTCATGTTTGTTTGAAAATGGTTTGAAGGTGCTACTCGCGAGTAGGCTAAGACGTGGATTTTGCCACCCTCAAGTGGGCTTAAAAACTCGCATTTCAATGAATTGTTCCAATTCAAGTAATCCAACCTTCACCCATAGACATTCAGGCAGTTATATCAAATAAGCAAATAGCCT
>CM069913.1:47045719-47374761 GCA_036172215.1 Camellia granthamiana | reverse complement strand
ACTTGTCACTAGGAAAAATCATTACAATACGGCCATTGTTCCAATCAAATGCTTATATTCACAGATTTAGCATCTATGCAAACAATCACCAAAAATAAAAACAGAAAAGTATCAAAAATGGAACCAAGTGCAGAGGATTTTGTTTGACAGCATACAAAAGATTCCACAGAGAAATTTCATACCTCGCATACTGACAGGCTGACCTGTTCTTGGTTAAACCATCAGGAGAATCATTAAGTTCTTGAATTACAAATCCAAATCTGTCAACTCTCACATGTGGAATTGGTATTGGTTCATAGTCATCTATTTTCTTCTTTTCCATTCCACTACCTCAGACAATATACTGCACCCCAAAAGGCCAAACACACCAATACGGTTCTCCGTATAATATCCATCCCTTGGCCAAATTCTAAATTACATAGCACACAAATCTGCAAGGGGAAAATGAAAATAAGTAATAGCGTTTGTTCATCATAATAACAGGCAGTCGAACATAATCCGAGGCAATGCGGAAAGAAGTCCAACCAATTGATAAAGTTATCGAATTGACACAATGTATATTAGCACAACTGTGACAAACACATTGGGGAAAGCTGTATTGACAAGGAGGAGATACAAATAAACCCATGAATTTTTCATGTACATCAATGCAAGAACAATCCAAGATAATAGAACAAAACAGGGGAGAAAACTAAGGTATCCTTGGAGAAATATATCTTCAGCATATGCTAGTAAAAGACAAAACAAAAAGCCCAATTCACCAAACACTGTTATTTTTTTATAAGCATAAAATAGTAAAAGAAAACTAATTTAGCTTAAGCATAAATTTGTTTATTTTTTGATAAGTTGGCTTAAGCATAATATTTAACATTCAAATTTATCAGATTTTGCTCAATAAAGCACTTCCAAGGATTGTAGTAGTCTAAAATTGCTCTAAAACTTGAAAGGAAACTAGTTGCTTAGGAGTTGAATCGATGTATCTGAAACATATGTCAGCAAGGGAAAAAAATTACATAGATTACTATTCAAGGCACATAACAAGAAATGGGTCTCTTTCAAAACAATTAACAAACACATGGAGTGCATGAATAAGTCCACATGGTTCTGCCAAAATATCCCTCACAAAACCCAGTTGGGTAGGCCAAAAATGAAGTTCATATGCTAACAGAAGCACATGATGACACCCCCATTTGGTACATACCCAAATCCCCTCCATTGTATTGTCAATTACCCATTTCACACCATCTCAAAAAACATTAAAAAAAAAAAACATTTAAACTGGGAACAATGGACACAATTGCTTTTTTGTCAAATGAATTCTATAGTTGAAACTCCAACAACAGAACACAATTTAGAATCTGGGTAAAGATGTGAATGTTACCAGACCAGATATATATAGAGAGAGAGAGACAGAGAGAGACCGAGGGCAAAGGCTAGAGAGGGAGAGAGCGAGAAACAGAGAGAGAGAGAGACAGATAGACCGAGAGGATGCGGCGGCGGCGGTGGCGCTAGCAGTGGCGTGCGACGTTGGTCTGAGATGAGGTGAGATTGGGTGAGGATCTTCTAGAAATGAGGAGTCCATTAGACAGAGGGCGATGGCGATTTCCGGCGGTGGCCATGTGCGACGGACGTGAGCAATGGTGGTGAGGAACTTCGGTGAGCTACATAGAGTGGGCACCGATTGAGAGAGGGAACACAGAGAGAGGGAGAGGGCAGACCAACATAGACACAGAGCGGGCTAGATACAGAAGAGACTAGGGTTTTTTTTCTTTTTTTCTTTTTTTTTTTCTATTTTCCTTGTACAAAACGACGTCGTTTTAAAAATGGCGACCAAATTTTTTTGTCGCAGAAAAAATTCAATTCCCGCCTGGACAGACTTTCAAAATTTTCCTCCCAAACTTTTGGCGACCAAAAGACCATATTAGTCGCAGAAAAATGTACCTTCGCCGACAAACTTCTTTAGTCGCCAAATCTTAATCAACGGCGACTAAAAATATTTGTTGCTAAAAATACTCATTTCGCGACTAATTTATTTTTGGTCGGCAAAATGTGACATTCCGCAGACCAAATTGTAGTTGGTCGCCAAAAGCATATCAACTTCTGCGACTAACTCATTTTTGGTCTCCAAAATGTGACCTTCTGCGACCAACACATATTTGGTCGCTAAAAATATTGATCATTTGCGACTAATTAATATTTTGGTCGCCAAATGTCATTTTTTTGCGACCAAAATTTTTTTTGGTCGGCAAGAGTGGTCGCAAAAATGTGTAAATTCTTGTAGTGTATGAAAAGCATTATTCTATCAAATTATGAGAAAATTGACCACAGCTCAAGCACCCAACCTCTCACTAAAAGGAACCTAGGTCAACACGCAACACAAGGTACTTAACTATGTGGAAAAATATTTACTACACGTAGGAATTGTCACTGAAGATTAAACACCATAAAGGACTTTGTTTATGGAACCTGCAATTACAAATGGAAGAAATTGATTAATTAGAGGACTCTTCGATATTTAAATCAATGATTGCATGATGATTTCTCAATAAAGCAGTGATACTTGAATGTTAGAGATTGTGTACCTTGCTTTTGGATATCTTGGTTACTTATACTTGGTGGTTTATTATCGTTGAAAATTTTTTGCCTTCATATCCCCTACTTTTTCGCTTTAGCTAAATCATGTACCACGTTCATGTTATCTCATACAAGGATATAAGTATGTTATCATTGAATGTGGACTTACCCTTGATTTGGTCTACTTATTGCTCGAGTTTGCTATCACATCTTCTACTTTTCGCTTTAGCTAAGATCATGTGTCACGTTCACATTATCCCATGCAAGGATAAGTTCGTTACTACTCAATGTGAACTTATTCTTGATCTGGTTCACTCATTGCTCGAGTTTGACATTTTGACCATTTATGGAGCTCAACAACTTTGCTTGGTCATCCTCTCAAGTATAATGCTTAGTCCGTCATACTGGTTGTTCAGCCATTCATTATTGAAACTCGAATTCTACCTCTCACACCAACCTATAAATAAAGAACTAATAACCTCCTGAAAACATTTGAGGACATTTTTATTGTCCAACTCTACCTTTAAGATTAGGTCAAACTTATAACATACTAAGCATGGCTTATTATTGGTGTTCGAAATCTGATGAGGGAAAAAGAAGTGGGGCAAATTAGTTATAAAAAATTGCATAAGGGTTGAAAGTAAATCTTCTCATAAATTTTAAAAAGCAAGAGATCTCAACTTTAAAACCACTTTTGTGACTAATGAAAACTTTTCCAAAACAATCAAGGTTAAATAGTAACTACCTTTTTTTTTTATTTTTTATTTTTTATTGTTACATATTGTACATAGTTCCACCAATTTAATGTTTGTCTCATTGTTATTTATCGTTAATGCTTAAACTGCTTTGGTGGAATGTTGTCGTTTTTGACCAAAAATAAAAATAAAAAAATGCTGTCGGCGGACTAGCTAGGCATCATATTCCATTAAAATTACTATATATGTGCATATGGCCTCGAGTGTTTCTCGTCATTGTTGGTTTATATATACTATACTATACAATGATGGATATGTTTAGGAATAAATTATTTTAGTTGGATTTTTTAAATTATTTTAGCTTGATTAAAAAATTGTATTTGAGATATTTGTTGACTTTTTTTTTTTTTTTTTCTTTTTTTAAGTTGATTCGTTGGTTGCGAGAGAAAAAACGAAATAATTATGATTTGAGTTAATATTTTTATTTTATTAACTATTTTAGTCTATTTTGTTTTTATTGACAATTTTAGCTTAAAAACCCAACTTCCCAAACACCCACTATAACTTTGAGGGGAGAAGCATATGTACTAAAATTTGTTTTTGAAAAGGAAGTATAGATTATAATTTCTCTCTCTAGAGATTTTCGGTGGTGCTCCGGCAAAATTTCGGCAACATCTTTTACACTTCTAAAATGTAGATCTATACTCTAGAGTGTAGATTTGGCATTTTTATGTCTGAAATATGGGTTTTGAGTTTTTCTCCCTTGATTTCGCCATAGATTTTTGGATTGCGATACCCACAATGGTTTCCTCTTCTCTCAAGCACTCTCTCATACCATTGTGGGTGTTGTTCCTCTTCAACTCTAACTTCTGGCGGTGTCTGAAGTTCGGCGACAGTGGTGGCGGAGTTGGACAGCAGTGCGGGGATGGCGTCGACAGCGACGGTAGATGTTGATACAGATCTTGCTTGATTTTGATGCAGATATTACTTTCCAAATCATATCTTGAAAAGATTAGTAGTTTTTCCTAAATTATAACTATTTTTTTGGTAGATTTATTTTTGTTGTTTGGTTATTTGTTTGGCCTTTAGGGTCTTGTTATTTTATTATAATCTTATATACTGTTTGTTTTATTTTGTTCCTCAAAAAAAAAAAAAAAAAAAACATGTTTGTTGGCCATTGCTATTTTAGCTCAAAGTTAAATTCGGTGATAAGATAATCAATTAGAATATTTGAGTCAACTCTTCCTTATATATTTTCTAATCATTAGCCAATTATCTCTCTTATACATCATTAGCCAATCAAGTAGAAAAAATTTACTTTTTAAACTCATTTTCTAAACCCAATGATATAAGAGAAATGATTGACTTAATGAAATATGAGTGGAAAAGATAGAGAGAGAGTTATCTTAAATATTATAATTGATTGCTAAATTATTATGTTTAAAAATTAAATATAACTTTTGAATTAAAATAACAATGTTCTTCCTATATTTATATTGGGTAATACATGTTTTCCTCATAGTCACGTTGAATTACAAATACATATTTCTTATATGGAAAATGTTTAAGGGTCATAATTTTTGTGGCCACAATGGTTCAAAACTGTCAAAACGATGTCGTTTTAGGTGCAAAACATGTTAAAACGACGTCGTTTTGACTGTTTTGAGCCATTATGGCCACAAAAATTGTGACCCTCTAGCATTGTTGTTCTTATATTAATGGCATCCATGTGGAGTAGTTATTTTCTTGAATACTGTTCAATGATGTTGGCGTTTTTCCTTTGTCAATCAAGTCAAGATAGTAACACACTAACACCATTAAAACTATTAAAAACATGTAAGGGGTGGAGTTTATATATTGGAGGTGTTTGCACCAGCTTGCTAACTCTAGGTAGGTCCGTAATAAGTCGAGCTGTGCTTAACTTTACTGAGATCGAGTTTAAATTCAAATTTTTTTTACTGAGCTTGTTTATTGAGTTAGAGTGCGGCTTAATAAGTAATTGGATTCGAACTCGGCTCGTTAATATTAATAAAACTCGAACTCGGCTCGACTCAATAAGATTTTTCTAATATTATTTAGGGGTTGTTTGGGGTGTTCTAAATAAGTGCACTTTTTATCTTTTTGGACTAAAAAGTTAAGGAAAAAAAATATGGATGTTTGGATTAACTTTTTATCTTTTTACGAAAAAAATTGTGTAATAAAAAATTGTATAAATGAGTGTATAGGAGAAGTAAGTGTAATAGGCTGTACGGCACCTTTTTCGAGATAAGGCAATGATTGCCTCCTTCGCGGGCAACCATTTGGATTGTGTTGTTCAGCTCGTGGGACCCACCACGAGTCCCATTTTGATAATCTGAACTGTTTAATATGTAGAACTCGTCGAGTACTATATATTTGTAAAAATCGCATTGATCGGATATCGAAATCACATTGATTAGATTAGTTTTTGTTCACTTGTTAACTATAACACCATCCATTTTTTTATACAAAATTGATTTGATTATATAGTTAGCGATATCCGATTAACGTGATTTTTAATAGACATATAGTACTCAACGAGTTCTACATATTGAACGGTTCAAATTATCAAAATGTGACCCGTGGTGGCCCCCACAGGCCGAACAGCATAGTCTAAATGGTTGCCCGCGAATGAGGCGATCATTTCTAGACCAGTACAGCAGACCAATCATGTGAACAGCCCATCACTTCAGCAAAAAGTTGAGTTGTATTTTTTTATGTGTAAATTTTTTTTTTTTATATTTTTTTTTTTTTGTGAATAGTGATAACTTTTTAACTTTTTAAGTAACTTTTTGACTTTTTCAAGACATGCCAAACTAGGCCTTAATATATAAATAATATATTTATTATATAATTTAAATAAAGATAAACGAAACAAGCTTATTCGAATTCGAGTTCGGCTCGTTTACTAAATGAGTTTAATATTCAAACTCGAGCTCGGCTCATTTACTGAACAAGCCGAGCCGAACCCTTAATGAGCTGAGTCGAGTTTGCTCATAAACAGTTCTATTCATTTACAGTCTTACCCTTAGGTCCATCATTGATACTATTACCTTTTTTATTTTGGTGATTAATTTTTGATATGTGATCATTAGTTTCAAAATACCTAGAAAGTATATAAACAACCATTTGCTATAGTTTAAAAAAAAAAAAAAAAAAAAAAAAATCTATTTGCTATAAAAATTAGAAAATATAAAACAAATAAAAATCTGAACAAAAAATATAGAGAAAATTAAGTTCTTTATGAACCTTTATTTAGTTGTTCAGGAACCTTTAAATATATAAATTTTCATAATCTAGTTATATTATTTATTCAATAATTTAATTATATATTATAGTTCTTATACTTTTCTATATTCTTCTTTTTTGATCTCTACTTTTTCTTCTGCATCACTTATTTATTATTCGAATTAGTAGCATCCGTAAATAGAGAAAAATCAAAGAGCGTGGAATAGTAGAAAACACTATTTCAACTACTAAACGGTTAACATATAGGCACTTATGAAGAAAATATTAAATGAATATATTTATATCAGCTTGTATAGAAAATAGTACAATTTTAAAAACTATTTTAATTAAATTTTTTATATTTATAATAAGACTAAAACACCATTTTTGCTTGCATCCTTCTCCTCCCTTGTTTTTGTATGCCTCTTCACTTTTTCTTTCAAAGTTAATGTTTTACATGATTTTATTTGGTGAAAAAAAAAATACTACTATTTTCATATGATTTTTTAACATAAAACAATATTTAAAAATTCATGTATATATATATTAATATTTATTTTTGTCAAAACAATTTATAATTTTTTTAAAATAAATTCAAAATACAAATTCTAAAAATTAAATCAAATAAAAAAAATTTGTGACTAAAGTTTTTCAACATTACCATCATATATTTGGTGGGGTTCTCACCTTATTAAAAATTGTTAAAAAAATAAAACAAAATAAAAAATATATAATATATAATATATATATATATATTTTTATTTTTATCACACTATGCAGTAGTTGTTAAAAAACTTGTCTTAAAAAACATGTGTACCTATGTCCATATAGAGAAAAAATTAGAGGGTTGTACCTCTTTTCTTTGGACTCCCCAATTCTTTGAACCCCCACCCAGCAAAATGAGCCTGCACCATTTTCTCTTTGAACTCCTACTTTAATACCAACTATACCTCAAACCCAAGTCCAAACCCAAACCCTAACCCTAACCTCCAGTTCCAACCACCACGTCCGACACCATTGTCGTTGCCTCCGACCCACCTCTTACCCTTCTTCTTTTTCTTCACCCCTTCTGTCTTAGCTTCAACAAACCACCATTGCACTGCCACGATCTGAATTAGAGAGAGAGAGAGAGAGAGAGAGAGAAAGAGAGAGAGAGAGATTTGAATTTGAATCGCAACACCTCCTCTATTTCACCATCGTACAACCACATCACTTTGCTCACCCAATTGCAAACCTCCTCCTTGATCGCGAACTCTAACCCGACCTTCTTTTTATTCTTCTTTTTCTTTTCGCTGCAAAATCCATCGCCAACCGTCGTATCGCCATCATCTCCGTCGCCATCGCTTCACTCTCTTTCTCTCGCTCGATCTTCGCCTCACTCTTTCTAAAAACCCTAGGTCTAGGGTTAGGGTTTGGGTTTGGTGAAAGTGGACAGAGACGACGAGGGCAAGAGGAGGATCGACATTGAGATCTAGGGTTAGTGTTTCGGCGATAGGTGGTGAATGGTGATGGCAACGGCGCGATCGTGGAAAGAAGGAGAAGAGAGTGTTGCGATGTTGGAGGTAATGGGGAAGGTGGGCGGCCGACATAGTGGACGACCGGCGTTGGGATGAACAATGGTTGCCGAAGGTGATGAAATTAGGGTTAAGGTTTGAAAAAATTAGGGTTTGAAGGTTAAGGATAAAGTTAGAAATGAAAATTTATTTTTGGACAAAATTAGAATTAAAAAAATGAAAGAATGTGGGATTCAATGTAAAGAGGTAAATGCTAATAGCAACTCTTGAAAATGAATAATGCTATATGTACCAATTAATGTACAAACTAACAGATAATGTGGCATAATTTTAGATGTTTTGGATATTTGTAATTTGTATAATAGGTGAGATCAATAATAATGGTATAACACTAATTGGTACACTAGTGTGTACATTAATTGATGCATGCAGCACAACCGCTCAAAAATTAACTATTAAAAAGCATCCTAATTAATTTCTTTCCTCCTGTTATATTCCCCATACAAGTGAAGGGAGTTAAGAAGTCATTTATTACTTTTTTAACAGGTATACCTAAGGCACATGTGTTAACAAGATCCAAAGTAAAATCATTTGTTACCTATTGAGCCTAAAAGACTAGCATATGCATTAAATGTGGTCATTCACTACCACAACATGTTTCACAACGAAAACTTATTATGTAGCATTGGGCACTACGTTGTAATATTTTTATCTGTCATCGGATATGTACGAGCATGAAATAATCTTCTAGTATAATTCTGTTGATCAAGTTTGCACTTCTCCAAATGTCGTCACTCTATTACCTGAAAATACAAACGTGAGTTAATCGGCGGGGGTGTGCCGGAAACCTCTCCAATACCTAAGTCAGCAAAATAGACAAGAGACACAAAAGCTCTGTGTATTTGAAAGTTAGAATTATGTTACCTGTTCATAGGTTTTGCCATGAGCTTTTATAGATTCCGCCTGGCACAATCTTAATAGGACTCCAACTCATTTTAACAGAGTCCTCCTAGGGATCTCATGCTCAGGGATAATGCTTATACTCAGAAATCACTGCCAGCTAAGTGAGATGGCTACACCTTTTACCTCAGTTGACATTTCAGTCAACCGAGCATCCTAGGCTCTGCACTACTCTGGGTAGTCAAGGTAGCCATTACTGCAAGAGGGCCCTACGCCAAGCTACACTCAGCTCGGCCTTCTTTTCTGTTAACACCTCGGTCCGCCTCAGGACCTAGCTCTGGATAGCACGACCTAGGCCCTGGAAGCGAATCTTTCTGGCTTGAAGTGTGGATGACTCAGGACCGGGATATAGTAGCTCCCATTCCAGCAAATAGCTTGGCCCAAACGTCTTAGGATGATGGACTTAGCTCGGCCTAATTTATTCACATAAATTACCCTCTCAATTGCCCCTTAATTTCATCTACGCCACATGATTTGGGATTACTGTCTTACATAGCCGGGATATGTACTCAACCGAGATGGGGCCGTTCGTCCATCCTCCCGATCTGCTCAGTTCTAACATGTTTTATCAATCACCTAGCATGTTCTCTGACGCCTCCTCAAACGTGGGACATGTGACAGGGCGCCACTGGCCCCGTACCTACGGTACAACCGTTACACAGCTCAAAAATTTGAAACGCCCCCACTGTCTTTTTACCTTTTCCCAAAAACGTACCGTCACTTTCACTGTACATCCTCACACTATTATCTCTATACTGCCCATTGTTTCATCTTCTTTGTCTCAAAGACCCTTTGATCTAGAGCCAAACTACTCAGATTTCCTCATTGTTACATCCAATCAATATTGCAACTTTGCACTCGAGGTCTTGCGATCATCCATCAAAGCTATTCTACTGTTCAAAAAGCCCTGAATCTAGGCTTCAAATCTGTAAGTGTCTCAGACCTTCCCTCTTACTCCATGAACACTCAAGGTGTTCGTGCTTTAATGTTGAATAGCCCTTGTTCATAGGTTAAAAATAACTTAATCGTACATTTGAACCAAAAAGAGCTTAAATATGTACTCGCCATGGTCTAAATACCACTATAAGCCCTTAAAATCACAATTGCTCAAATGGATCCCTTATGGCGGGAACTTGAGTTGCCCTTAGATAGCGATTTTGATCCAAAACTGTAGTATGACCGAACTAAAAATCGGTTTGACCATGTACTTAGCTTTGACTGAACTAAGATTCACCTAACCGTGCTAAAAAACCTCGTCCATCTCCACAGCCGAGCTACGACCGCATCAGTTGCGGACAGATTTTGTTCGCCAACCGAGATAAACCCACATTGCTCCCTCGTTTCAAACCATGCAAACACCCAACCATCTAGGCTTAAACTGTTTTTTAGCTCGGCCATCACACGAGCATAACATGCTTTTATTTTTCCTAGGTTGTCCAGGCACACCATTCACTCTGCTCCTTGGCGGTATTGCTCGACTGAGCCAACCACCATTCATATCATCGCCGTGCTAGGCCGTCGTGTAGACTCCTAAAATATTAAACTTAAACCCATGGGCAAGTACCGATTTATGGTAAGCTCACCAGGTGCTATAGCCGAATTTTGGAGGGAATACAACATCTCTGATGACGTTCAATTCACATTAGCCGAGCTGGAAACAACACCATGGGGCAAGTCTAGTTTTGTTCCTTTCACCATTTTATCCATTGTTGAGGCGGACTTCGGTTCCCCGTTCAGCCCCTAATATGCGAGTTCCTTAGACAAACCCGATTATGCCCCACCCAATTATCCACCAATAGTTACAGAATAATCAATGGTTTAGCCGAACTAAACCGCCATCTTGGCCTCAACCTCGGATTGGCCGAGCTGTTCCACCAATATTCGCTTAGCCAAAATGATGACGATTGGGTCTACTACCTAAGAATCAGAAAAGGCCGAGAGAAAATTATCAAAGGCACACCAGACAAGGATTTAAAAAATGATGATTTTCTCTGGATTAGAGGTAACTTCGAGGACAACGAAGCCCCAATACCAGGCCGAAATATTAACTGGAATAAGGAGACAACTAGTAAGGATAATTCAGTCCGCTTCCTTTGCTATTTCGCGTACTCCTGCAGTACTAACCCTTGTCTTTTTTGTTTTGCAGACTTGAACCACCTCAAGACTACCCACGCTTACACAAACCAAAACGCCCTTTGTGCCGTGCTTCGCTACCGTAACCGAGATTGGACTGAGCTCCTAAACTTTGAGCCGACCTATTGGTATAGTGGTAAGAGAAAAACCAAGGTCACAGACTTCCTCCTTGAGTCATCACCTGAGCTAGATCCAAATCTCTCCTAGATCAACCTCATTCCCCTTACTGAAGAGTAGGAAATGGCCAAAAGGCGAGCCGTTCGTGCCTTAATCATCGAGCAAACCTCAACTTCCAACGCTGAGGTTCAGGCCGAGATACCACCGGCTGACCAGTCTCGCGACGCTGTGGTGGCCTTTCCAACCACCCGTGTTGTCCCATCTCAGCCAAGCAAACGGCCTCGCACTAGTTCTGTTGCGTCGCAGCGCCTAGTAGATGAAGAAAACACCAAGCCATTGGAAACCGAGCTGCTAGAGGTCAATCTACCCCAAAGTCGCAGCCGGCCGAGCCCTTCAAATCTGCTATCTCCTCTGATGTGGGCACCAACCGTGTCCTTTAGGGGCCGTGCTGTGACTGCACAAAACTCTGTCAGTGCCGAGAAGGATCACCTTCTAGCCTTTAACTTAGCAAAAAGCGTCTGCTTGCCAGCTGACATGGAGCGGCACGAAAATTTACTGAGCTAAAGGCAATTCGCTCGGTGACCAAGTCTCTGATATTGGTAAAGTTTGAGATCCTTTCAACTCAATAATTGACATCAATCTTAATGCTCAGTCTTTAGGTAACCGCCCTAAATGTTGCGCAAGCCTTGCAAAAGAACCAAGTGGCTCACCAACATGTCCTTGAGCTACGAAAAAGGGCACGGTTGGCCATAGCTAATGTAGACGTCAAGGCGGCCGAGTTGAAAGAGGTGAAGGCGGAGCTGAATGAGATAAAGGCAAAGCTGGCCGAGGTAACTATTGAAAATGAAAGACTGGCCGAGCTAGTTAACATAGCTGAGGCTGTCAAGCAAAAAACTCTAGTCGATAAAAAAGAACGCTACTTGCGGGAGCTCGCCAAGCTAGAAAAGAAACTGAACGCTGAAATCCAAGAATGGAAGAAGAAGACAGAGGACACTGAAGACCGAGGTTTCAAAGAGGGTGAAGAGACCTACGTTCAACAGTGTGAAACAGCCAAGGACATTTTCTTCAAATGCGGCTGGAAGGCTGCGGCTGAAAAGCTCGGTCAGGGCATGACTCTGAAATTTTCCTACACCGTTCTCCCCACTTCATACCAAGCTACATGACGGACTATGCAAACGCAGTCCAGCAAAAGTTCCTTCAAGTGGGGGAGGAGGAAGAGCAAATCCCTGACCCAGTTAATGCTCCTCCTGCAAACACTGACCTCGATCGCCAGTCTTAACTACCTGCTCAAGTGGATCTACTCAGCCAAATCGTGCCAAGCACGATTGACGGAGTGCCCGTGGCTGATCTAACCCAAGAAGAGGACGCCCGAATTGGCCTGTCCAGTGGTGAAGTTCTTCGAGACCTAAATGCTGAACTTGATGACATTTTTGTGTGATCAGCATAGAACTCGCTTTTTTCTTTGTCTTTTATTTGTTTTCCGTTCTTTGTTCATGTAACCGGGCTGTATGCCCTACCTTTTGTTATCATCTTTCTATCAATGAAAATTTGTTTAGCTTTTTGCTTGGTGTGGACCACTCGGAACTCTCTCTGCGCGCCCCTCTTTCGGAGAGGACGCGAATTAGGTCCACGCTACTACAGTTCGGACTCCTGTCACGGTTCTGAATCTAATCTCACAAAGTGCAATGTAAGACTGATAAATCACCAAAGAGTCCAAATCCGGCAAATCGTTATGGAAAATCGATTTTAATCAAAAAGCGCCAAACATGGACTGCTTTGCCAGATTTCAGAGTCGCCACCTAAATATTTTGTTTTGGAAAATTTAGAAAACCCTGACTCGTGCCAAAGGCCATGTGTCCGTCATCACCAAAGTTGCCTCGGCTCGGGAACTTGGGTACGAGAGGGGAAGGTCATGAAATGAGCACCCCCGCTCGCCCGATCAAAGGATTGGCCTCTACTAACATGATATGTTGTTTTGAAAACACGTGTGTTCTTATTCCTGTTATTAATCTAACTTACTATGTGATGCGCTCAGCATACAAGTATAGACTCAATCACGCGGATTGGAACAAAACAACTTATATTTGTTTTTCGATAATGGTTTGAAAGTGCTACTCGCAAGTTGGCTAAAGCGTGGATTTGGCACTCTCAAGTGGGCTTAGAAAAACATGATTTTGCCACTTTGCAAAGTGGGCTTAAAACTCACAATCATCGAGTTGTTCCAATTCAGGCAATCAAGCCTCCACCCATAGGCATTCATGTAGTTAAAGCACTTAAGTAAATAGCCTCATGGCAAGCATGCTAACATGGCAACACTCACACTCATGCAAGGATGCTAAAGCGTAAACACTTACAGTGTACTCCGAACCAAAACAGGAAACTAGTTAGAAATATGCATGATCCTAACTATATCAACAATGCTTAATGCAACACATGCAAAATGCAGCTAAATAGGCTCGGCTAGTCTAAGATGGCATATGAGTGCAACACTCAATAACATGCTTTGAAACACGTATTCAAGTAAGTATTGAAATTCAATGCAGTTTGAATGATGCGCCGAGCCCGGTGCATGCAATACGAATGAATGATGCACGAATGCAAAGCATAAGGTATGCTAATTGAAATATGCCCTAAACTAACCATCAAAAGCTGATAAGTAAAAGGGAGAAAGACGTGGGGTTGGAAAACATTCACACACGCACGCACGCTTATTACAACATTTGCCCTCTCGACGAAGGGTCCGAATGAATAAGCTAAGCTAGCTACGCTAAGCTAAGCTACTTATTACAAATCAACTCATTAACTAACTTAGCTAATTAATTATTACAACACAAATTGAGCAACTAGCTAATCTAAGCTAAGTAATTACAAACCAAATTAATTAATTAAACACTTAACTAATTAATTACAAAATAACTAAGCTAATGAACTAGTTTAGCTAAGCAATTTAAACAAATGGCCTCGGGAAGCGAGGGGGATATGCATGCTCGGTCAGCTTCGCTCGAAAATCCATTACCGTGCCTCCAATTGCCTCTGTTTGCACTTGCCTTGACCTCTGAAAATTGTGCCAATCTCCAGAATGCTTTTTCTCCAACATAGGGACCCTCTAGTGGACTGCCGACCAGAAAAGGTGGCTGTAGACCAGAAAAACTGGTCGGTCGACCACCCATACTGGTCGGTCGACTACTCCTTGTGGTCGGTCGACCAGTTGATTTTCCAGACTCCAGTTTTTGCTGCAATAGAGAACAACAGGGGCACAACAGTGTATTTGCAAGACATGTGTGCACAACCACCCTTCTTATTATTTCTCAAGCTCAAAGGAGTACGGTACTCAACTCTCGAGCTACCAACCGAGCATCGCAATGCACGATGGCTGAGAAGCCTAGTTTGTATAAGTCAAAGAATGCACAAATAACATAAGAGCCTCCACCTCTATCATGCATGATCAAGAGGGACGGCGACCGAGAAATGAGGCATATTTAATCACTTTGAGTATGAAACGCCCCTCGTTTCTCGTGTTTGGATTAACGCCCAATCCAAACACATGCAATGTAACTCAAACATGTTATCTTGACATGTTTTACTTGGTTCAATTTAGTTTACTCATTTTAGATTACCAATCCATCCTTTAATTGGTTAAGTCCAAAAGTGAGAAGTCCTCTAATTAGAAAGACAGACCAAGCCATAAGCTTCTTGAGCATGAAAGAAGCATCATGCCATTGGTTAGTAGAAACCTTCAAAAGAAGGCTAAAACCATTAGGCATGAACGCCTCGATTTCACACTCAAACCAACAAAGGGCTTAAGACCTCTTTCAAAGCGATATAACAAATGAAAGATGGCATGCAATGGCATACATTTCAGCATTGAAAAAGGATGCTAAAGACCTTAAAGCATGTAAACAATGCAAGCATAACATGTTGAAGGCCAAAAACATCAAAGCTAGTAAAGAGCATTTCACAAGAGGCATGCAATACCAAGCCTAAATGACTAAACCAACTATGGACAGACCTAAACCATGCCAAAACATCGGCCAAAACATCCTGAAACTTGGGCACAAGAAGCTAGAAATGCATGCTCATATGATGGCTCATAAACAAGGCATAAAGGCACAACTCTTAAACACAATTAAAGAGTGATAAACATGAGAATATGGCAAAGATATAAGCTCTGAAATACCATGCCAAATGATGCCAAGGCATGCAAACATCACAAGTATAGTATGGTAGGGGCCTCAAAACTCAAGACTAGTGAAGCCATTTACACTATAGCTATACAAAGCAAGCCCCAAAAGGCCAAGAACACCCAAAAAAGTCCTAAAGCATGTCAAAACAATGCCAAAAACATACATGGAGTATAGCTAACACATGCTAGAATGGAAGGCTAAAACACCAAGTACACTAGGCTAGTGAGCATGATTGCACTACAAGTGCAAAAACCAAGCAAGAGGTGACCTCACCAACCAAAACCAGAGTTAAAGCATGCCAAAAAAACACCAAAAATGGGCTCAGACTAAGCCAACACATGCTATAATAACAAGCTAACTCATTAGGCCTGTAAGGCTAGCAAAGAGGATTTACACTACAAGTGTAAGGAGCATGCAACAAGTGTTCAAACCAACTAAAAATAGAGTTATAACATGTTAAAAAAGTCACAAAAACATGCTTAAACTAAGCCTCAATAAGGGAGAAATACATGCTCATTTGATAGGCCAACAACACATGCTAACAAGAGAAGAGGAGGAGGGACCACCCCCACCTATTTGGGACCTCAAAACATGGTTTTTGTCACTGAAAAACTTCTGAGTTTTAGTCGTAAAAAGTCTCAAAAATTTGGATTTGAAGGTGGTGAGAAGTTGCACAAAAGGCCTCACAAGCCAAGGAACAAAAAGGGAGAACAACCCCCTAGCCAAACAAGACACAAACCAACACTTTTAGGACTGAAAAACAGAGGAAAAGCAGAGGTTTTTTTAGTTCAACACCACCCCCAAAAACAGCCCCAAAGTAGTTGAAAACTATGGCAAAACAATAGTGCACAAAGAGCTTAAAAGGGATAAGGAGTTACCTTTGAAGCACAGCAGTAGATCAGCCTCTTTTCTGAGCCAAACAACCTTCCAACAGCCCAAAAATAGGTTCCAAGGGACCTCATCCCAATGGTGATCAACTTTGGTTAAGGGTCTCTTTGCAAAAGTGTAGAGAATTCTAAGCTTAAGGCTCAAAAACAAGAGGAGAATGAGAGAATTCTAGAGAGAGAGAGAGTTTTCAACTCTAAAATTTCTAGAGAGAGAGGACTTTTAGTGTGAGAAGCTCCCAAATTTTCTAACCCTTGCAATATATGAGATATATCTTCCATATATAGCAATTCAAGAGCTTTGGGTCGGAAATATCTAAATTGGAAATATCTGTGACAATCTGGAATAGCTGGAGCAAAATATCTGCAAAATTCTGGGCTTTCTGGGTACAAGTGGTCGACCGACCACCTCAACTGGTCGACCGGCCACTTTTTCTGGTTGACAAGGATCATTTCTAGTAGGCATAAGGTCGGCATGCTCCATTTGTGGTCGGCACACTCCTTTAGTGGTCGGCAGCAAAAATCAGTCCTAGTCCTCTACTTGAAGCAAGCATAACTCCTTCATCTGGATGTCTTTTTAGGTCATTCTTGAGCCTAAATGTAGCCCCGGAAGTCTTCTTCCCAATGGTGGTAGCCTCACATCAAAATTCCAAGTATGCTAAGAGATATCCCTCTTTTAGTGAAGACTGCTCAGTTTCAGCTCAATCGGATTGATGCCCAACTCCAACCAGCCATATCTCCCTTATCCGGACACAGCTTTAGGAGATTCTTGAGTGCAAAATGAAGCCCCAGAAGTCTTCTTTCCAACGGTGGCAGCCTCATAGCTGAAATCCAAGTATTCAAAAGGATAGGCCCGATTTAGCGAGGGATGCTCGACTCTCTCTTAACGGTTCATGCCCATCTTCTTCCCCAACTTGGTTTCTTCCCTCTTCTCCTCTTTTCTTCAACTCCAAACCCCTAAACAAGGTGTTTTGAAATATTTTTCAAAGATTTCATCTCTCTTTCATTCATTTCCACTTTGTCCTTACTCGATTTACCGAAAAGCGCAACATTTAACGAAATGCGAGCGTCGGAACATTGTAGGAACTTTATTTCAAAAACATTTTGAAAGAGAGGGCCTTAAGGTATAAAAACCATTCAAAATAGTTTTGGTCCAAAAAAGGGGTGTGAGGTTTGGATTTGACGCTCTCTTTGCCAAAGAAATCGACCCTTTGCATAGCATAGCCTGCATTACTAAGTAAGCAATCAGTAGTGCCCAGGTCTTCAGGGTGGTCAAAAATGGGGTGTCTACACTCGATCACTGCGCTTTTTGTAGTGCATTATCATGACTGCATGCCTAGCCAGACTAATTAGCTCGGCCTTACCTTATTCTACCAACCTTCTCTTGGCCGAGATACTCATCTCGGCTGAAGAACAAATTGTTAGGCAAAAACTGCGAGCCTTTTTTAGGCCAAGATAATTGTCTTGGCTAAAGAGATGAGAAAGTTGGTCACCCTTGCCAACCTTCTTTAATCCTAGATCTTTATCTCGGCTGAAGATTAACTTGTTAGATAAAACTGCAAAACCTGTTTAAGCCTAAATTCTCATCTCGGCAAAAGAGTGCAAAAAGTGGCTGGTCAAACTTGCCATTCTTCTTAAGCCTAGATCCTTATCTTAGCTAAAGAGTGCAAAAAATTGTGTTAGTCAAACCTGCCAACCTTCTTAAGCCTAGAACCTTATCTCGGCTGAAGAGTGCAAAAAGTTGTACTGGTCAAACATGCCAACCTTCTTAAGCCTAGATCCTTATCTCGGCTGAAGAATGCAAAAAATGTGTTGGTCAAACCTGCCAACCTTCTTAAGCCTAGATCCTTATCTCGACTGAAGAGTGCAAAAAGTTATGTTGGTCAATCCTGCCAACTCTCCTAATTGCCCCCCAGTCGGGCAATGAGTATGAACAATTTTACAAACAGAGGAAAAAATTCTTACAGAAAAAATGCCTACATGTTTTATTAAAAAAAAAAATTACAAGTGTTTAAGAAAAAGCTAAAAATAAATTACTTTGAGATTGGCCGTGTTCCATGGCCTTAGAATAGCCCGGTCGTCTACGTCTTCTAGGTGATATGCCCCTTTTCTTGCCAAACCAATCACTTTGTATTGTCCCTCCCAGTTAGGTCCTAATTTGCCATCTCCAGGCACCAAAGTGTTTCCCATTACTTTGCGCAGTACCCAATCTCCGATGTTGAATTGCTTTGGGCGTACTACTTTATTGTATTTCCTAGACAACTCTTGTTGATAAAAGGCAATGTATACCAGTGCCCTTTCTCTTCTCTCTTCGGTAAGGTCTAGTTCTAGGGCTATGGCCTCTCTATTCAAGTCTGGGTCAAAAGTTTCGCTTCTAATGGTGGAGAGGCCAACTTCTAAAGGGATTACTGCCTCCATGCTGTAAGCCAAGGAAAAAGGTTTTTCACCAGTTGACCACCAAGGTGTAGTTCAGTAAGCCCATAAGATGTGGAGGAGTTCCCCAGCCTATTTGCCTTTTGCTTTTTCCAGCCTCTTTTTCAGACCATCTAAGACTACCTTGTTGGAAGCTTCAGCCTAGCCATTGGCCTGGAGGTACGCCGGCGTAGAGTTATAAAATTCTATCTTATATTCTTCGCAAAAATCCTTAAACATTTTTCCATCAAACTATGTGCCATTGTCTGATATCAAAGCCTTGGAAATTCCAAATCGGGTTATAATGTTTGCCAGACAAACTTCTTGACGTCTTTTTCTTTGATAGATGCGAGTGCTTCTACCTCTACCTATTTTGTGGAATAGTCCGTTACCGCGAAAAAGAACTTCCTGTTGCTCGGTGCGGTTGAGAGTGGTCCGACTATATCCAGGCCCCACATTGCAAAAGGCCAAGGGCTGGTCAAAGGTAGCAGCTCTATGGCTGGTTGATGTATCTGATGTGCAAACTTCCGGCATTTCTCGCACTTTTTGACATACTTCTCTATGTCTTCTTACATGTATAGCCACCAATATCCTTGTGAAATAGCTCGGTAGGCCAGGGATCGCCCGCCTTAATGACTCTCGCACACGCTTTCATGAATTTCAAATAAGAATGCCTCGACCTTACTAGGATGAACACACATCAAGTATGGTCCTGTGAAGGATTTCTTGTACAACGCCAGGGATGAGGAAAACCAAAATCGCTGTGACTTGGAGCGAATTTTGTTAGCCACTTGTTTTCTTCAAATAAAATGCCGTCTTTCAAAAACACTATGATGGGGTCCATCCAGGAAGGACCTAGATCGGGGCAGCATGCTTCGGCCGCTTGCGGCTCTTCAATACTTGGTCTTGGAAAGAAGTCCATTAACAATGGGTGTGGGGTAGACATATTTGCCATTGACGCAAAACCAGCTAGCTCATCTACTTTACTATTTTCCTCTCAACCGATTTGCTCTATCCTAACCACTTTAAATTTCATGATCTCCTTTCTGACCAACTCTTGGTACTTGGCCATTCTATCATCTTTTGCTTCGTAATCGCCTGAAATTTGGTTAACTACAAGTTGGTAGTCACTGTATACCATCAACTCAGTAGCCTTCATGTGAAAATGCTGACTTCAAACCTGTTAATAATGCTTTATATTTCACCTCGTTGTTGGATGCTGGAAATCCAAGGTTGATTGCCTGTTCAATGGTCAAGCCATCGGGTGAGATGAGAACTATGCCGAGTCCTGCCCCGTGTCTGTTGGACACTTCATCTACGAAGAGCTTCCACATCTCTCTTACAAACACCTTCCAGCAAGTGGAGGGATCTGATGATGCCTTAGGATTAGGGGCGTTGATGATTTGGTCATCTCTATTTAGTTGTCTTAGAACTTCACTTTCAGTCGAGCCCTTGCTTGTCATAGTGCAGTTTGCTCATTCTTCCTTTTCTATAAGGCTGAATGGTTTGCTATGCAGTTGGGTGGCTTGTTGTGGGGGCAGCGCTATCCCTGCAGCACCTTCCCCCATTTCCTCGGTTAAATCGATCCGGCAAATCTGATGACTTCCTAGGGCAAACTCGGTCATGAAGTCTGCTAAAGCTTGAACTTTTATTGCGGTTCTGGGCTAAAACTTAATGTCAAACTGACCTAACTCCACCGCCCACTTCAAAATCCGCCCTTTCAAACAAGGCTTTTAAGGGGAATGTTGTTAAGACAATCATGGTGTGGGCGTGGAAGTAGTGCGACAATTTTCTGGAAGCCAACATCAAAGATAAGGCCAACTTCTCCAACGGTAGATACCTTGTTCTGCGCCCAGCAATGTCTTACTAACATAAAAGATGGACAGGTGTTGTATTCCCTCAGATCGTACCAACACTGCGCTAATTGCATACTGGGAAATTGCTAAGTATAGAAAAAGTTCTTCTCTTGGTTTTGGGGTTACCAACAACGGCGGAGAGGTCATGAATTCTTTCAAGCTTTTCAGAGCACGGTCGCACTCGTCATCTCATTCAAATTTGGCCTTCAACGCCTGGAAGAACGGCCGACATTTGTCTGACGACCGACTTATGAATCGGTTTAGCGTTGCCGCTAGGCCTGTGAGATGTTATACTTCTTTGACTGTATTGGGCCTCTCTAGGTCTTGAATGGCTTTAATTTGAGCCGGATCGTCTTCTATACCCCGGTTGGTCACTAGAAAGCCAAGAAACCTTCCTAACCCCACACCAAAAGCACACTTAGATGTGTTCAGTCGCAATCTGTGGGTTTTCAAAATTTGAAACATCTCAGTTAGGTCCTTGAGATGATCCCCCTCATTCTTACTCTTGACCTCAATATCATCTATGTAGGCTTCCATTGTTCTGCCTAACAATGGCTTAAACATTTTGGTGATCATCCGTTGGATGTTGCCCTTACATTTTTTTAGGCCAAAGGGCATGACCTTGTAGCAATATAATCCCCCGGGTGTTGTAAACGATGTGGCCTCCTGGTCCGGTTCATACATAGCGATATGATGGTAACCACGATACGCATCAAGAAAGCTTAGTCTGTTATGACCTGCAGTTAGGTCCACTAGTTAGTCTATTCGTGGTAGAGGGAAACTGTCTTTTGGGTATGCTTTATTGATCGTCTCGTAGTCCATGCAAACGTGCCATTTGCCCTTTTTTTTAATACCACTACCGTGTTGGAAATCTACTTGGGACAGTGTACTTCTCTGATTGCCCCTGTTTCCAGCAGGTTTCCCACTTCTTTTGCCACTATTCTTGCATGGTGAAGTGTCGATCGGCGAGTTTGTTATATAATTGGTCTAGCGGTTGGGTGGACATTAAGTTGGTGACATATGAAGTTGGGGTCAATGCCTGGCATGTCATACGGCGTCCAGGCAAACACTTCGATGTTAGAGGTCAAAAACTCCATAATCTCTATTCTCTCGGTGTTGGATAGAGTCGAGCCTAGCAAAAAGAACCTCTCTAGATTTTTTCCATCTATCCTCACCTCTACCAAGTCTTCCACTACTTTCTGTTCTGCTGCTTTGCCGACGTCTACAAACAGCTCGTTGCTTTCTGGCTCCTCCACCATTTGTATGAACCCTTTGGCAGCTCAATTGCCGTTCACTGTCACGAAGCATTGCTTGGACATGATTTGGTCTCCTAAGACTTCTTCAATCATTCCGGCTTCGTTGGGGAACCGTAACACCTGGTGGTAGGTTGATGCTACTGCTCGCATGGCATACAACCATGCTCTTTCCAAGATTATGTTGTAAGTGGATGAGAGTTTCAATACCCAAAATTCCACTTGCTTTGTCATTGTTCTTGCTTTGATTGGCAGAATTATCTTGCCTACTGGCCATTCTGGCATTGAGTTGAAGCCGACCTAAGGGGATGTCGCAGGTGCCAAGTCTTTATCCTCCAACTTGAGTTGCTTGAAGGTCTCATAGTACATTATCTCGTATGAGGTCCCTTGGTCAATCAGGATCCGCTTGATGACGCGCAAAGTCACCACAAGTGCGTCATTGTGAGGGCTTTGTAGCCTTGCTAAGTCTTTATCAAAGAAGGTGATGACATTTGTCGTCTCCTTTCTTCCATTTTTCACGGGACGTTGTGCACTTAGTACCTGTCTCATGTGCTCAACCTTCTTGATCATCCCTCTCAGTTTACATACTCGTTCAAGTTCGATGATCCCATGTATCACATTGATTATGCCTTGGGACGGACTGTCGGCTGGCGTCCCCTCTGGCCTATTGTTACCCTGGGGGGCTGGCTGCGCTCCCCCTTCAATGTATTGGTCTAGGTGGCATGTGGCCACTAACTCCTCTAGATGTTACCTTAATGGCGCACAGTTTTCAGTTCGGTACCCTTTTTCATCATGGAAGGTGCAACAGTACCTATCATCGTAGCCCTTTTGTGCTTCTCCTAACTTGGCTGGCCGCCGAATGAAGGGTTCATCGCATATCTCGCTAAGAATCTGGTAGATGGGTTTATTGAACACTGTGGTGATGACTGTGCAGACTCTCAACCTCCTTGCCTGGCAGTCCTCATCGTTGGCTCATTTTCCCCAACCATTTTTGTTCGGTCATTCTTCCAGGCCGGCCGTGTTAACTTTCACTGCAGGTTTTTTGTCTGACATCGTTGTTGTGCCAGATTTTGCTTTGCCACGAGCGCCATCTTCTTCTACCCAGATGTACTGATGCACTCTTTCCATTAGGGCCTCCATTGTGAGGGGTGGTGTCATTGTCGTTGAATCCCTCAATTTATTGCCTGCGGGCAAACCTCGTTGGTACTGTGCGATAGCTAGGTTCATGGGGAAATCTCTAATCTGGTTAAAAGTCTCCCAATATTGGTTGTTGTAAGATTTCAATGTTTCCTTCTCGCCTATGTCTATGGATAGCAACTGGTCAACCTCTACTGGTGTCTTGGTGTTTGTTCTAAACCTAGTAACAAATGCCTCCGCAAGTTGCGCCCATGAAGCTATGCTGCCTTCTGGCAACCTCTCAAACCATGCCAAACCCAGGTCGCCTAGGCTAGAAGGAAACATGATACACATTAGAGCCTCGTTTCGTTTATATACGGCCATAACTTGGCGAAAGTGGCTTAAGTGCATGTAGGGGCCCAACTTCCCCTCATAAGTTGTGAATTTAGGCTGGTGGAAGCCTAAGGGTAATGGTGCATTCTTAATCGTTGGAACGAATGGTGAGCTCTATAACCTTGCTAACGCTTTGTCTGCTGGTTCGTAGGCAAGGCGTGGTACTGGCATTCCGACCTCGATACTTCCATGTGTTCTAGGAGCCAACCGTTGTAGAGCAGAGACCCTTCAAGGGTCACGAGCCTGGGTGTCCTCCCTCTTTTGAGCCCTTTCCTCTAGTACTGTCCGCAAGTCTAGCGACCTAGGCAACTCTGTGTATCTAGATGTCGTTTGGTGCGAATGTGAGGGCCAATAACTGCTTCCCTCTATACAAGACCTTTTAGTCCTCGTTCTCTCAGACCTAGAGAAACGAGTCTTGGAAGTCCTTGATTGTGTGTCGCCTGTCCTGAGGCTTCTGCTTTCAGCTTGTGATGGTGTGACTTGCCTGTCACGATCTTCTGAGTGGCAAAAGTGCTTCCAGTTTTCTGCCACCCCTTTGCCTTTTATCTAGCAGTTCATGGCTTCCATGTCTGCCGTCATTCTCCTTATCACTTCGTCTTGCTCCCTTACGCGATTTTTCAGAACCTAAGGATCCATCCTCCACCTCTATCTAGCAGGGATTTAAGAGCGGCTTGGACTTAAGCCTCGTCGGTCTCACGTGTCTCTCCATGGGTTTCGTCGCTGGGGGTCCAATTCTGCCATGGGTAGGACAAAGGGCAAACGTTCGCGCCTCCTGCTCCCTTCTGGGGTTTGCCCATCGAATAGCAAAATATGACAAGTCCTCATTATGGCCATTGACATTAATAGAGAGAAAAACTCAATCAAAAGGTTCATTCTTTGTATTATTCCCACAGATGGCACCAATTGTACGAGCACGAAATAATCTTCTTGTATAATCCTGTTGATCAAGTTTGCACTCCTCCAAATGTTGTCACTTTATTATCTAAAAATACAAACGTGAGTTAGCCAGCGAGGGTGTGCCGGAAACCTCTCCGATGCCTAAGTCAACAAAATAGACAATAGACACAAAAGCTCTGTGTATTTGAGAGTAAGAATTGCGTTACCTGTTCATAGGTTCTGCCATGAGTTTTTATAAATTCCGCCTGACACAATCCTAGTAGGACTCCAACTCCTTTTAACAGAGTCCTCCTAGGGATCTCATGCTTAGGGATAATGCTTATCCTCAGAACACCCTTATCATTGCCAGCCAAGTGAGATGGCCACACCTTTTACCTTGGTTGACATTTCAATCAAGCGAGCATCCTAGGCTCTGCGCTGCTCTGGGTAGTCATGGTAGCCATTACTGCGAGAGGGCCGTACACCGAGCTACACTTAACTCGGCCTTCTTCTTTGTTAACACCTTGGTCCGCCTCAAGACCTAGCTCTGGACAGCGTGACCTAGGCCCTGGAAGCGAATCTTTTTGGCTTGAAGCCTGGATGACTCAAGACCGGGATATCGTAGCTCCCATTCCGGCAAATTGCTCGGCCCAAAGGTCTTAGGATGATGGACTTAACTCGGCCCAATTTATTCACATAAATTACCCTCTCAAGATATTATATTTTTTTATTGTTCATTCATCACTTAATATAAATTTATAAATTTTACTATTTTCACCGATCGCAATGCCCTCTCAAGCACCACCTAACCATGCATTAGACCACCAAATAACTTTTTCTTTACAACACTATTTTTATTCATCTTTGTTAAATTCTTTACCTACTAGTTAATTGAACTCCTTTAGAAACATTCATTTTCTAGTTGTGATCAAAGTTTGAAATTTGGAAAGAAAAATGACAACGATTTATTCAATTTTCTTTTGGTTTTTGAAAATTTACATTAAGTTTTGCATAATTTTTTTTGAGAGATGTCTATTATTGCAAAAGGAAAACTAAAATCCTTAAAAAGCCTCTCATAATTTTATTTACCACAGAATATGTTACATGTTAATTTTTGATTTGTCTCAAATTCAATTATGTAAAGTTTAACTTCATCATTGTGATTGGATTGTAAATTTTAAATTGTAAATGTCTAATATTCCTCATCATTATAAACTGTTGGTAATAGTATTGATTCAAGATGACCTTATAATTATAAAAAAATGAGTAAATATATTAAGGAAATATTTAAAAATTAAATTAAAATTGAAACTCTCTCTTGTTTGGAGTGTCTCCAATTCAGATTTTGGACAGTTCGATCTAGTTCAGTTCATTGGGCCTACTTTTGGGCCCCTTTTCGATAATCAAAACCGTTACATTTTAAGATTTATTGAGTATATTATTCTTGTAAAAAATCACGTCCATTGAATAACGGATACTATGTATTCGGATCACTTTTGTCTAGAAAAAAATGGACAGTTAGAAAACTAACGGTTCATAAAAAAAGTAATCCAAATATATAGTATACATTATCCGATCGACATGACTTTTTATAGAGATAATGTACTCAATAAATCTTAAAATGTGAACAGTTCGGATTATCAAAAAATGGCCCAAAAGTAGGCTCAGTGAGCCGAACTATGCCCTCCAGTCCAGATAGTGGACTGGAGACAAGCCCCAACCTATTAATTTATAACACACAATAGCTTATCTATCTATCTATCTATATTATATATTATATATATATATACAACCAAATGAGGTTATTTTGTCAAAAGTCTCCAAATGTTTATTCTCAAATTCTTATAAATTTAAAACTCTCTCTTTCTTACGTGGCAACCTTTTTGATTGCCTCTCATGTTTTTTATTTTTTGTCATTTTCTATTTGTTTGATTAATTAAAATTAAAATTAATTTCATTGCTTGTGGATAAAGATTTGAATTTCAAAATTCCTCCATATAGATAAACATATAAAAACTGAAAATTAATTTTATAGTTTGCAGATAAAGATAAAAATTAAACAATTAATTTTAAAAATTTAATTTCATAACTTATAGATAATTTAAAATTTCATCTCATAAATAAACATGTAAAAGATGATAAATAACTTACAAAAATTAATTTCATGGCCTACAAATAAAGATAAAGATTAAATAATTGATTTAAAAAAAAACGAAATTACTTCTTTTTTTTCCCCCTTTCATTTTGTACTTTAATTAATTTCATTATAGATAAACATATAAAAATTCATAAAAAATCTATGAAACTTTATTCCATGACCTATAGATAAAGATAAAAATTATTTTAAAAAATTAATTTTATGACTTATAGATAAATAAACATATAAAAATTGATAAATGATTTATAAAGATTAATTTCGTGGTCTACAGATAAAGATAAAGATTAAATAATTGATTTACAAAAAATTAAAATAATAAAATTTAGAAAAAGATATGATTTGTTAATCTATATATCTATCAAAAATATATATATCTAAATCTTTATTTTGATTTACTCATTTATTTTCTCCTTCTATCACATATTATCTTTTTTTATTTTAAATTTTTTATCTTATGAAATTCCCTTATCTATAACTTCTTATCTCCTATTAAATTCTTAACTTTAAATTTCTTCCCATAAATGAACATATAAAAGATGATAAATAACTCACAAAAATTAATTTCATGGCCTACAAATAAAGATAAAGATTAAATAATTGATTTAAAAAAAACAAAATTACTTCTTTGTTTTTTCCCCCTTCATTTTGTACTTTAATTAATTTCATTATAGATAAACATATAAAAATTCATAAATAATTTATGAAACTTTATTTCATGACCTATAGATAAAGATAAAAAATTTAAAAATTATTTAAAAAAATTAATTTTATGACTTACAGATAAACAAACATATAAAAATTGATAAATGATTTATAAAGATTAATTTCATGGCCTACAGATAAAGATAAAGATTAAATAGTTGATTTACAAAAAATTAAAATAATAAAATTTAGATAAAGATATGATTTGTTAATCTATATATTTATCAAAAACATATATATCTAAATCTTTATTTTGATTTACTCATTTATTTTCTCCTTCTATCACATATTGTCTTTTTTTATTTTAAATTTTTTATCTTATGAAATGCCCTTATTTGTAACTTCTTATCTCCTATTAAATTCTTAACTTTCTCTTGATAATTTTTATTATTCGTTATTATCTACCAAGTGATAAAGATTAAAAATAAAACAAAATATTATTGGCTCTGAATGAGAAGAGTATTAATAATGAAAGAAGGAAGACTGCATGGGAGAAAACATCACAAAATCTCACAAAATTAATTTTCGTTACTATATATATCCAAGGTAATAATTTGATATTCTTTCTGTTAGTTATTAAAAATAGTTTACATTAGATCATTGTTATTTTATTTTTATTTTTATTTTTTGTTTTTTTTTTATAAGGCTATCATTCGTTATAATATTTCTTCAATCCCATCTCTAAATTCTCTCTTTCAAATTTTTGTTTTCTCAATAATAAAGTTTAGAATCAATTTTTTTTCAAATTTGTTTTCTTGGTCCTTATTTTATTGAAGGATCGAGATGAGTAAAACTTTCATATGATATATGAAATTAATGAATATAGTACAAAGATGATAGGGAAGTACTACATATTTGTCAATATCTCTATGTTATTATTAGTTAATTTGCTAGATTATACTATCAATTTAGAGCCCATATAATTTAATTTAATGTCCATGACTTTATTTGTTTTCGACCATTTTTTCATTGAGTGACCTATGTAATTTTTTTTTGGAGGGGGGGGTATATAATGATTAGACCTATCATTTGCTATATTTCTTCAAGTACAAATCTGTCACGACTCAAACCCGCCCCTAAGGGTTTAGCATCGTAACCGGCCAGTAATCTGTGATTACCAAAAGCCTGCTTAACAGTAATAACAATAGTACAGAGTAAGGGGCTTGCGGAAGCCAAACAGTAAATAAAAGATGTCCAATGAGCTGTGAAAATCTGAATGGAAAAAAGACTTTTATAGACTAGTCCACATCATAACCATAAACATATATACATATCAGATACGCGTAACATACAGGTTAGGGATCCAATCCCTTCACCATAACTATACAGTCAAAAGTCTTAAGCATTCGCTACAAAACAGAGACAAAAGAGTGAATCTGAGACACCCCAAAACAGCCTTGGCTTGAACAGACTTGGAATCTCGAAGTGAGGCACAATGGTTGGCTTGACAAACGAGAGCTTAACTTGACGCTCCTAGCTTCGGTCCGGTGCCTGGCCATCTACATACATATATAAACAGTGAGCTAAAACCCAGTGAATAACAACTACGTAAAGGGGTTAAGAATGAATGTCCTTTCAGTAATTAAAACAGTCATTAGCATCTGTAGATCAGTTATTCCATCAAGGTTTCATATTTCACGTCATATCAATTAATTAGAAATCATAGCAGTCATACATGGTACATCCAATAGTAGAACAATACAGTAGGTCTAAACAGACTGAACAGTCAGTTGATGGCCATCAAAATAGTAAACAGTAGTAGTTCCAAACATTGGAACAGATAGAGATCTCTGTAACAGTAGCAGTAACAGTAACAATAATAGTAAGTTGCTATGGATGCCACGAGTACAGTTTACAAATAGGACAAATATTCATTCAATAAACAATATCATTTCAGAAAGCAGTACAGTCAATTGTTCAGAAATATTTAAAATTGAACGTATCTTTACAACATTGTTACTCACAGATTACTGGGCTATAGACAGGCTAGTCAGCATCCTCGGGTGCCAGCCCTACACAGTTGCAGAATGAACACACACTAAGTTACAGACTTGGGATTAACAACTTAGCCCCTATATGGCTTGGTGTGGTTCTATAACTTTATCTCAGAGGTGAGGGTTGTCACAGTCTTCCCTCCTTAAAAGAGTTTGGTCCTCCAAACTCGGATTACTTCATTTTGGAAGAACACTGGATCCAGTGGGAACAGTTCAGGATATCTCTTCGCCACATCGTCTTCCCTTTCCCAAGTGGCATAAATGCCACCATGGTTTTGCCAATCCACTTTCACTAACGGAATTTCTTTATTTCTCAACTTCTTGATTCGTCGGTTTATAATCTGGATAGGCCGTTCTTCAGAAGTGTAGTCATCGCTCAGTACCACACGAGTAGGCTCAATAACATGGAAGGGATCCCGGAGATAGTCCCTCAACATTGAAATATGGAAGACATTATGCATATGCTCCATTTCAGGAGGAAGCGCTACTTGGTACGCCACTGGATTAATCTTTTCAATGATTTCATACGGCCCAACATATCTCGGTGCTAGCTTACCCTTAGCCCCAAAATGAGTCTGTCCTTTCATTGGTGTCACTTTAACAAAAACATGATCACCCACTTTATATTCCCTGTCTCGCCTTCATACATCCGCATAACTTTTCTGTCGGCTTTGTGCGGCTTTCAATCTCTGTTGAATCAGTTTCACCTTTTCTGTGGTCTCGTGTACAATCTCGGGCCCAAGCAAAGTCCCATCTCCAACTTCTGCCCAACAAATAGGAGACCGACATTTTCTGCCATATAAGGCCTCGAAAGGCGTCATACCAATGCTCGAGTGAAAACTGTTGTTGTAGGCGAATTCAGCTAAAGGTAAGTGACTTTCCCAATTTCCTTGGAAGTCAAGAACACACATACACAGTAAGTCTTCCAGAGTCTGGATGGTTCTTTCTGATTGGCCATCTGTCTGAGGATGGTATGCGCTACTCAACCTCAATTCGGTACCCAATGCCGTTTGCAGACTTTGCCAGAATCTCGATGTAAACTTCGAGTCCCTATCAGAAGCAATAGACACAGGCATTCCATGCAATCTGACAATCTCATCAATATAAATTGTAGCCAATTTGTCCGCATTATAAATTGTTTTGACAGGTAAGAAGTGAGCAGATTTAGTCAGTTGATCAACAATAACCCAAATTGAATCCATACCTTTACTGGAGCGAGGTAATCCAACGATGAAATCCATAGTAATATGTTCCCATTTCCACTCCAGTATTGGTAAGGGCTGTAGTAAGCCTACGGGTCGTTGATGTTCAGCTTTGACTTGTTGGCAATGTAGGCATTTCGACACAAACTCGGCAATTTCTTTCTTCATTCCCGGCCACCAGAAATTAAGTTTCAAGTCTTGGTACATTTTTGTATTTCCTGGATGGATAGAAAGTTTTGAATTGTGGCATTCCTGCAAAACTCGTCTTTTCAGTTCAAAATCATTTGGTACACACAACCTTCCCTAAAATTTCAATACATTGTTTTCGGATTTAAAGTCCGGCTTTGGTTTGGATTCCTGCTCATCAATGACCTTCTTCAAAAAGTCATCTAAGTGTTGTTTCTCTTTAATCTCCTCAATAAGTGCCGGTTGGGCAGAAATAGCAGCCAATATCCCACTTTGTTCTCGTAAAACAATCTCAACTTCAAATTTCTCAAGATCACACAACAGTTCTTTCTGTCCGGTGAGTAAACAGGCCAAATTCCCAATTGATTTCCGACTAAGTGCATCAGCAACAGCGTTAGCTTTCCCCGAATGGTACAAAATTTGCAAGTCATAGTCCTCTATCAGTTCTAACCATCTCCGCTGTCTCATGTTTAACTCTTTCTGTGTAAAGAAATATTTCAAACTCTTGTGATCTGTGTACACCTCACCTGTTGCCCCATATAGGTAGTGGCGCCAAATTTTCAATGCAAATACCACTACGGCAAGTTCTAAATCATGAGTCGGGTAATTCTTCTTATGTGGTCTCAGTTGTCGGGAAGCATACGCAATAACTTTACCATTCTGCATTAACACACATCCCAAACCCTTATGAGAAGTATCACTAAAAATAGTAAATCCATCCGTACCTGAAGGTGGGGTAAGAATCGGTGCAGTCACAAGTCGAATCTTTAATTCTTGAAAAGCTGATTCTCTCTGATCGGTCCAGTCAAATGATATTCCCTTTTGAGTCAATTGAGTCAATGGTAGAGCAATTTTGGAGAAATCTTTTACAAACCTTCTGTAGTACCCAAGAAACTCCGAAATTCAGTAACATTAGTCAGTCTAGGCCAATTCACCACCGCTTCGACCTTCTGTGGGTCAATTGAGATGCCATCCTTACTAATCACATGTCCCAAAAACATCACATTATCAAGCCAAAATTCACACTTTGTTAGTTTTGCATAGAGTTTTTGTTCTCTTAAGGTCTGTAAAGCAATTCTCAAATGATGTTCATGTTCTTCCTTACTCTTGGAATAAATCAAAATGTCATCTATAAAAACAACCACAAATTCATCGAGGAATGGTTTGAAAATTCTGTTCATAAGATCCATACATGCAGCAGGCACATTAGTAACTCCGAAAGGCATAACAAGAAATTCATAATGTCCGTACCTCGTTTGGAAGGTGGTCTTTTCAATGTCCTCTGTTTTGACTTTCAACCGGTGATATCCGGATCTAAGGTCAATTTTGGAAAAAACCCGAGCACCTTGCAATTGGTCAAATAAATCATCAATACGAGGCAATGGGTACTTGTTTTTCACTGTCACCTTGTTCAATTCGCGGTAGTCAATGCAGAGTCTTAGTGAGTCGTCTTTCTTTTTCACAAATAAAATTGGCGCACCCCACGGTGAAGTACTGGGCCTGATGAACTTCTTATCCAATAATTCTTGCAGCTGTATTTTCAATTCTTTCAATTCCGTAGGTGCCATTCTGTACGGAGCTTTGGAAATTGGCCGTGTACCCGGTAACACTTCAAAGTGAACTCAATCTCCCTATCGATCAAATCCCCTGACAAGTCATCTGGAAAAACATATGGGAATTCTCTAACTATAGGAATACTGTCCACATTAGCTTTAGTATCAGCAGGTACAGTCAATATGCAACATAAATACCCTTTACACCCCTTTTTAATTAATTTGAATGCTTTCATGGACGAAATCAGATATGGGGGAGGTACTACTCCAACCCCGTTAAATACAAATTCAGGCAATCCAGGTGGACGAAAAATAACTTGTTTCGTTACACAGTCTATGGAAGCATGATATTTTGTTAACTAGTCCATTCCCAAAATTACATCGAAATGGTTAATATTCAAAGGCAGTAAATCAATATACAAAAGTGCATCCCCAATAACAATCTCATATGCAGGATACACATAAGCACAAGTCATGGATCCCCCAGCAGGTGAAGATACAGCTAACAAATAGTTCATTGGTTCCAGTGGTCTATTTAATTTTCGTGAAAAAGCATACGAGACAAATGAATGTGTAGACCCCGAATCAATCAGAATATAGGCATTTTGGGCACAGATTGAGAGTATACCTGACGTAACTATCTCGGTGTTCTGCACATCTCCCGGTACAAGTGCAAACACCAGGCCTTGCCTTAAAGGCTCCTTTCCAGTAGCTTTGGGATTGGGTTTTGGTGTAACAGTTGATGCTGCAGCACTAGCTGCAGCCTTACCATTGCCTTGAGACGTGGAAGGGCAATCTTTGACCATGTGACCCACCTTGCCACACCTGTAACATGCCCTAGAAATTTTGTAGCAAACCCCCTTATGTCTTTTGCCACATTCGGAGCAGGGTGGTATGGAATTGTTTCCCTAACTAGAGCTGCTCGTTGACCCTGTATTTTGCTTTTTATTCAATGAGTTATTTCGGCCCTTTTTGAAATTGAAGCCTCGCCTCTTACCCCGCCATTCGGGCACCGGTGTCTTAGTCTGTTGCAATGCAGTGACATTTGCCTCGGCCATAATTGCTCGGTCAAGGACATCCACATATTTGAGTAGTTTCAAAACATTGATTCGATCAAGTATCTCTACATTAAGCACGCCTTCAAACTTCCTGGCCTTTTTATAATCAGTATCAACCATGTGCGGTGCATATCGGGCGAGTTCAGTGAACTTAGATTCATACTCTGCTACTGACATGGTGCCCTGCTTCAACTGTTCAAATTCAGTTATCTTGCGGTCTCGGACGCACTGGGGAAAGTATTTCTCAAAAAAGGCTTCCTTAAACTGAGCCCAAGTCATAGCATTGTTTGTATCGCGAATGAGTGTAGACACCCCATTTTTGACTATCCTCAAGACTTGGACGTCATCGTTTGAACACTCGATGATCATCCATGCTCGTGTTCATTTTGAGTTCTCGGAGGTCTCGGCTACGCGCCTTGCCTCGCCTCAAGATCTCTCAACTTGTCTGTTTTGTGCTTGGTTGTGGACCAAACACTTGTGTTTTTGCTTCTAAGGGAAGATGGTGGCTTGTTTGCCATCCCCTCAACCCACCAGCCAAGGCATGATGCCATCGGCCCCTTTTTCTTGCCATCAGCCAAGAGTGTTGGCCGATCGGCATTATATTTGGTCGGCCGGCACTTATGTTGGTCGATCGGCCATTTTTGGTGGCCGAACCCTGTTCATCTGCTTTATGCAGATATTTTGTGCCAGCTGGTGCAGCTGGCATCCACAATTCACCCCCTCCATACACGTGTATGGAGGGATTTGCCCTTTGCTTAGCTTCTCTTGGAAGCTTTAGAATTTGAACTTCTATAAAGAAGGAGCCCCTCCTCCCTCCTCCAGGGTTCAAAAAAATTAGGTTAGGAGAGTTAGATATAGTTTTGTATCTATACTCCCTTGTTTGATCCTATTTTGTGCTCAAAAGTGTAGTATTGTCTTACTATTGTACACAAACACATACTAGAACACCATCCTTGGTTGCTGAGGTGCTAGGAGGTTGATTTCAGTGTTCTTGGGTTGGTTTGAACTCAGAAAACCTACTGGAGCTTCCTTCTTAAAGAGGTTCTACAAGGGTGAGTTCCTTGCTTTAGATACCCCTTTATTGCTTAAGCCTTTAGCCCTTCTTGCTTATTGTTTTAAGCTTAACTTATAACTGATAAAAGTTCTGATTTTTCTTGCTTTAAAACTTTGTTTAAGGTCATTTTGAGGTTTGGGGTTGTTTCCCCCCTTTTAGGCCTTGTTAGGCCTTGTTTTAGGCCATCCCTTTTGGCCCTTGCTTTTAGCTTTGCATGGCCTCTCTACCACTAAAATCCAAAGGATTTTCAGTGGTGGAGAGGTGGTTTTGGTGTCTTAAATAGGAGAGGGTCATCCCCTCTCCTTGTTATCTTGAATACTAGCATAAGTGGCTTATGTTGGTGGCTTGTATGGCTAGCTTGTTTTAGCTTCATTTCAGCAAGTATTTGGTATTGTTTTTCCATGATTTACCTCTATTTAAAGTTGGTTTAGACATGCCATGCATGCTTTGTATACTTGTCTTGTAATCCCATGATTTGCCTTAACATGCACCATGTTGTAACATGTCTTTTTAGCATGATTTTGGTTCAACTCCATGAAGCTTTTAGCCATGTTGTGACATGCTTAAGCTCTGATTTTGACCCTCTTGGTCATGCTTGCATTGATTTGTATAGCTACCATGTATTCTAGCTTGTTAGCTTTAAGTGTCCAAGTCATTAGCACGCTCTATTTGTGGTCATTTCCAGTGGTTTGGCATCACTTATAATGTTATTTTAGTCCATATTCCATGCTCATATGCTTGCACTTATGACTCCTTTAATGTCTTAAAGAGTTAGTGTCTTATGCCTCATAAATGTGTCATCGTGTACGTCACCGTGCTTAGGCATTTGGGATGTCATCTAAGTGAGCTTTTTGGGCTCATTTTGGCATGCCATATCTCTGTTTTCATTGACTTAAAACATGCCATGTTTGGTTGTCTTAGGTGTAGTGTAACACTTCTTTGGTAGCCTTGCATGTCTCATGTTTTTGCCCCTTTTGTTTTAGCTTGTTTTGGCTTTGGTCATTGCATGTTTTAGGCTTACTTTGCCATGCTTTAGGACTGTTTTAGGTTATGCTTGCCATATGCTCTTTGTTTTGTGTAGCTTTGGTTCGAATCCCTTCACTAGTCTTAGGCTTTAAGCCTTGTGCATGCTATGATTATGATTTGTTTATGTGATTTGGCATCACTCCTAGCATCATTCCAGAGCATGTAATGTTGTCACATTTGCATGCTTTTCCTTCCTTTTAAGTATTCTTAAAAGTTGCCCTTCGATGCTTAAGTGTTAGGCCAATTACCATGCATGTTTGTATGTGATTTTGTCCCTTATCCCTTAGCATAATGGCCACTGATTTGGACCTATTTGAGAGCTGTCCATTTTGGTTTAAGACCATTATCGCATGTTGTTGCATGCTTGCCTTGCATGTTGTTACATGCTTGGCCTACTGCATGTTGTTGCATGCTTGAGTTATATCGCATTTGGCATGCCCCTTTTGTTAAGTTGCTTTGCATGTTTGCATGTATTGTCCCTTGCATGTTGTTGCATGCTTGCCCCACATGTTGTTACATGCTTGCCTATTCTTGAATGTTGTCACATGCCTTGCGTGTTTGCATGCTTGTTTAGGTTGCATTGCATTTGGCATGCTTGTTACCATTAGCCTTGTATGGCATTGTCCTTGACATGCTTCATGTTGCATTAGTTTTGCTTGCATGTTTGCATCCCTTGCCTCTTGATCAAGCATGATAGAGGTTGGGGTCCCTTATGTGTTTTTTTGTGCATTTCATTCCATATTGAATTGCACATTCGGCTCCTTTAGCCATCATGCATCGAAATACATGATTGGTGGTCCGAGGGTCGAGGACTATACTCCCTTGAGTTCATAACGTGATAGGGAGAGTGGTCCTGTAAACATTGTCTTGCAAATGTATTGCCATGCTCTGTTTGTCCTCTGCTGCAACAACACAACATTCTGCAGGAAGATATGGCCGGTCGGACATCTTCAGTGCCGGGCGGCTAAGCATTGTAGCCTTACATTTGGTCGATGACCAAATTTCCATGGCCGATGGCCCTATCTCTTAGCCGATGGACTCTCAGAAAGTCCCCAAGGTGGTTCAGAAGTGTCACAAAAGTTGGCACAGTTTTCAGAGGTACAGAGCAGTGTAAACAGAGGCAACATGTGACATGGTGATGGATTTCCGAGCGAAGCTAATCAAGCATGCATCTATCCCTCTTCCCGAGGCTGCTTTACTTGCTTTCGTAGCTTAGTTAATTTGCTTAATTAGTTAAGTGTTGTGTAATAATTAATTAGCTTGTTAGTTAGTTAATTATGTAATTTGTATTATTCTTTCGGTCCCTCCGTCAAGAGGGCGCAATTGTGTAATAAGCGTGCGTGCGTTTGTGTGATGCATGTCTCCCAACCTCCACTTCTTTCTCCCTTTTACTTAACCGCTTACAATGGTTAGTTCTAAGGCACGTTTCAATTAGCATCCTTATGCTATGCATGTTTGCATCATTCATCTGTATTGCATGCACCGGGCTCGGCGCATCATACTAACTTCATTGTATTTCAATTCTAAGTCGAATACATGTATCGAATTGTCGCATCTCACATGCCACTTTAGATTAGTCGAGCCTATTCTAGTTGCATTTTGCCTGCGATGCATTAGCCATCTTAACATGGACTTGGATCATACATTTGATTACTAACATGCTCTTTGTTTTGGCTCGGAGTACACTGTGAGTGTTTATGCTTTAGCATCTTGCATGTATGTGAGTGTTAACATGACAGCATGCTTGCCATGAGGCTAAGTGCTTATATGATATAACTGCCTGAATGCCTGTGGGTGAAGGTTGGATTACTTGAATTGGGACAATTCATTGAAATCCGTGTTTTAGCCAACTTGCGAGTAGCAAACTTCATATCATTTCCAAACAAACGGATATGCGATGCTTTGTTCCAAATTAGGCGATCTAGTCTATACTTGTGTGTTGTGTGCATCACATAGTAAATTCTAGCTAATTAACCGGAATAAGAACGCACGTGTTTTCAAAAACAAGATATCATGTTTAGTACAGGCCGATCTTCGGATCGGGCGAGCGGGGGTGCTCATAGATGCCCTTCCCAAATCGTACCCAAGTTCCCGAGCCGAGGCAACTTTGATGATGACGGACACGTGGCCTTAGGCAACGAGTCAGGGTTTCCTAAATTTTTCCAAAACAAAATATTTAGGTGGCGACTCTGTATCTGGCAAAGTAGTCCATGTTTGGCACTACTTTCTTAAAAATCAGTTTTCCAAAACGATTTGTCGGATTTAGACTCTTTGGTGATTTATTGATCTCACATTGCACTTTGCGGGATTAGATTCAGAACCATGACATTGAGTCCGAACTGTAGTAGCAAAGCCCTCAGGGCGCGTCTACAATTTCTGGCGACTCTACTGGGGACTTAGAGAACTTGACTCGAACTCATGATATCTTGTTTTGATTACACCTATGTGTCTCTTTGCATTGCATGTGCATTGGTGCACCTAGGATACCGTGTTTGCCGTATGCTATTCCTGAACGGTTTGCCAGAGGCTTGTTTTGAGAAGCGTGCCATAAGGCTGACCGGTTGCGGGCTCTGCCACGACGGGAACACAAACCCCGGTTTTTACCGGGGCACCCTTTGTGACCATTCGATCTAGTGCATATTCGGAATCCATAGTGACTATTCCAAACTAGGACAGGTTGCTTACCTGATTGTAGGTTATTTGAAACCGCTGCGTGCGTAGTGAAACCCTAGTTCCTGACAAAATAGGACAAGAAAACCCTACCCCAACATAGGGGTGTTTTGGCTCTCACTTGCTTGCTATGTGCTTTTAGAGTTAGCCTCTACAGGAATACATGTATCAGTTTGCAAGTCTGGGTATCAGGCCTGCAGGCATTAGTGTTTTGAGAATCAGTTATATCTGCGGGTATCAGATTCAGTTTTGGGACAGTAATTTGGGAACAGTGATCAGAGGTCGAATACAGTTATTCAGCTATGCTTATGTCTGTTCGGGTGAAATTGGGCTGAGATGCTGCCTGTTTTCTCTTTCAGGGGGGGTTCAGAAATTTAGTTCAAAATAGCCAGTGTTCTCCTTCGCTGAAGCAAAGCAGACATCTGATCTGTCAGTCACCGGTCACATCACCTCCGTTCAGTTCAGCGGATTTATGATGGCACAAAATTCAGAGGAAATCGTGGTTATGGCAGCCGCATTAAACCAAAGAATCATCTTGCAGGGTGAGACCGACATTGAAGTGCCACACCTACCCAGGTCACCTGCCGCGCGCCCGATCTGGGAACCCCAGTTGTTTCAAGCTCGTGAACCCACCACATTTGAGTTAATGAGAATGATTGGCGACCTCTAGAGATCTGTGGCTGATCTGGCCTATGGAATGTCGGCTCTGCCACCAACCACATCGTATGCCGGGAACTTCATGTCGGAGGAGCCCCCGCTACTAGGGCGAATTGTAATTGAGCTCAGCCAACCTGAAGCTGTCTCAAGCTTCGACAATGACATGTCGATGACAATGGGGCTTCGCACTAAAGTAGCAACCCAAACCTTTCACCAAGCTGAGGCTAGTAGAAAGAACAAGATGAAGGTGGACACAGATCTCTATGAACAACTCCAGTAAGCTGTTGAGGCTCTGAAAGCCGGGGGGTTGAATAAGCAATAAATACTCGCAGTTGTGGCTAAGACTGTGCATGACATTTTCCCTACTCAGACCGAGAGCAGTTCAAGCCAAAGGGAAAATCGGGATAGGGACCGTCGTACCAGAACAGTTCCTTCCAATCCCTAACCTTGCACCTGGAAAAGATCAGAGAGCCAAGGCAGGCACCTGCTGATCCTTTTGCTAGTGCGTCCAGCAAAGGTCCACAGGCTTCGAAGTATCTGCACCGAGGTCGCAGGATCTTTCATGCCCTCTACATGCCTTTGTCCAAGGCTCTTCGAATCCTCACTGAAAAAGGTCATCTCAAACCTCTTAAGCCTCGGCCTCTCCCGAGTAATCTCCCTCTCTCACATGATGCTACCCAGTACTGTACGTACCATCAACAGACTGGTCACACCATCGACAACTGCTTCCGACTTCACCACGAAATACAGGATCTGTTTGACGACGGGGTCATTCTCCCACCGAGCTCAGCAAAGTCTGTCATCACCGGGTTGGTGGACTTCGAGGATAATACAATTATGTGATCAAGGATTGAACCACCTGCGGGCGGCACTCAGTTTATTCCAGGTGTGGCATATGGCACGCACCATTTTGAGCATTTGCGAATGCTAGCTTTTGTACTTTCTGACTTGGGTATTTTGGGTCAGTCTTGTTTTGTTGTATATAGTCAGTCTTTTTGTACTATGTCAGTCGGGTCTGTCTTGTTGTATCAAGTCAGTCCTGTTGTATAGAGTCGAGTGATTCAGGGGTGTTATCTCGGATATCACTGTTTTTGTTTTGTATTTGTCTTTTTGCTTTCTTTTGGGTCTATTTCTGCCATGGAGCCAGTTACACCAGAAGATCTGAATGAAACAGCAGTAAATTTTCATACCCTTGTGTTCGCTTCTATCTTGCGCCGGTTGTGCCAGAAAGCTTGAATGAAACGGCAGTGCTTTTCACCTACTTCTTCTGTGTCTCGAAATCATTGCATTGACCTAAGTTTTTCAAAAAACTTTTTGAACATTGTAACGAAAACAAAGAGGAAAGAATTCCTCGGGATTTGTAAAATTTGATCCACTGAGAGAAAGAGAGGCGTGATAAGCCCTTAATGATTGAGATCATGCTTGTTAATTTGAGTACTGAGAAGGATCCTAGCTTAATCCAGATTGGTTCTACACTGTCTTCAGCGCGAAGCGATTTGTCACTTTCTTAAAAGATTTCAAAAGATATTTTGCGCCGTCTTGCGAAGATCTGTGTGGAATTGCTCTTAAGATTGTGCAGCTTAGGATCGCTCTCAGCCCCGAGACTCGACCCCCTTACTTTCAAACCTTTGATAATTATTTTTTATTTTTTATTCTTAACCAAATTAATTTTTAATTTTAAAAAAAAAATTCTAAAATTCAAACCATACATAGCCTAAGAATCTTTTGATAAGTCATTTCTTATGTTGATAACTTATTTAATTATTTGTTAATTTAATAACATTTTTACCATCTAAGACCTGTTTGGTAACCATTTCGTTTTCAGTTTTCAATTTATATTTACAAAAATTTAAAAAACTGCCATAAAAACTTGTTTAATAATTTTTTTTGGTTAATAAATGGTTGTCTCGGTTTGTAAATTTAAGAAAAAAACGTAAATTCAAAAATGAGCTTATGTTGGTTTTTAAACAAAAATTAAAAAATTCTACTAGCAAATTTTTTTTCAAATAAATTTTTTCTTCTAATTAATTTTTTTGTCAATTAATTTTTTTTCCAACTAATACTAACCGAGGGGGGCAATTGGTAATGTTACTTTAAACCTTAGGGAGGGGATTTGTCACGCTCCAATTTTAATTACTCGAAAACATTACCAAAGCCTTAAAATTAGGTCCATTTTTTTTTTTAAACATCCATTACCCTTGAGTAATAGAAATACAATGATACATGTTTGCTCTCTCTCAATGAACATTACAATGATAACAATACATGCCAATCTCATACTGTGAAGCTACAAATGAATAAAATACAAATACATGATCCATAACATCTACAATGAAATTACATATAAAAGACACATGGACTTCTTAACTCTTCAATCAAAGAATCCAAACTTTCTTCCTGTAAAAAGATAAAACAACAAGGGGTGAGCACTAATGCCCAGTCGAAATCTCATAGTTCTCAATCAATAACTAACACACAGATAGAAATGATCATGCATGCAGGGTGATACCATATAGTAGGGTGACATTTTATAATATCAAAATATCATAAGTGCCTTTTTCTCAAAAACTATTTAAAGATTTTTAAGAAAAACCTTCATCCATTAAAGTCATCCCTTAACTTTAGAAAAACCATGAATCCTTGTGAAACATGTTTAAGAAACAACATCATTTAAAAATTATTAACCAATTCCCAAAATATTCCCCATTTCATTTCCACTTTTCCTTTATACAATTTCCAATCAGTATAACTCCATAATGTCATGATCCAAATTCCTTTATGTTCAAAAAGACAATCCTCATACACTCAACTCCAACTTGCCCAACAATTACCTCACATTAACGTTTGCATCACCAAATAGAATACAAGCATAACACAAGAATAACAATCCATTTTTAATTCAATTTCTCTATTATTTACAAAACAAAACTCACAATCTTTCATTATAATCACAAGCAATCCATTGAGTGTATCAACACCAATCCTTAATCCAATTATCATTTCATTTTCCATTCTTTCAATTAATTTCATATCAAATACCGGATCCAATCACAAGTCATCTCCATGAGTCACACGCTTTACCAGTCACAAGTCGGAAGGAACGCGGAACCTCACGCTTTACCAGTCACAAGCCGGAAGGAACGCGGAACCTTAACATACCACACGCTTTACCGGGCGCTACTCCGGAAGGAAGGCGGAATATCTCAAGCGCCACGCTTTGCAGGCTCAAATACGGCAAGAAACGGACCCCAAGATAACATCACAATATATCATTACAATTAGTGGACAATGCCAACACATCTTCCATTATTTCCGTAACACATTAATTCAATATACCTCCACCATATATAAAAATTTCATTCACATAACAAGTACAAATATGTTCCACGACCTTCTTCGTTATCCATTAAATCATTCATTGTTTTGTCACACAAAAATATAACAACACATCTATAGAGGCAAAGACTCATCTTTAAAGTATTCACAATTCTTGGGTTCAAACTATTTTTTTCCTTTTCCATATTATCATCAAGTCTTCAAATTCAATTTTTTTTTTTTAAACACATTAATTATCAATTACTACCCACGGTTATAAATTAAATCTCCAACATGTAATTTTCTTTGATACAACTCATTGATATAACATCGTCATATTTCACAATCTCCCATTTATCATTATTCACACTCATCTTAACCCAACATAGACTTAATTTCATAAATTTAATGTTGATTGAAGTATCCTCATTTTCCAAAATAAAACTTCATAACTAGAGTTAAATATAAAGTTGGGCTTTTAGTTTTGAGGTATAAAATCACTTTCTAATTACACAACAAAATTCTTAAATCTTCACCTCATCATCTTATCACAAATTCCGTATCATCTTTCAATTCCCTCCCCCCCCCCCCCCCCCCCGGGCGGGTACCAACACAACACTACCCAACACAATTTATCTCAAACTCAACATGACCCAACACAACACAACTCAAACTCAACACACCCAACACAACTCAACTCAACACAATTCAACATGATTCAAACACAATTCATCATAGTCCAACACAATTCGGTTCAACATCATTCAACACTATTCAATATAAGCTAACACAACTTAATTCAACAACGCTATTTACAATTCAACATATTTCAAGATAAATTCTTAAATCCCCTTTCAACATTCCATAACTAAGTTTATGTCATCTATATCATTAATAAGTCATTTCCCCAATCTTCTTTTCACATTATAGCATGATTTACAATGTTCATAATAAGAGTTCAATCGCTAATTTTTAACATAATTTTGAAACACCTCCAAAATCCAATTAAACTTGTACATATATAATTAAACCTACCAATTTCATGAATCTACTTTCAATTTGAGCAAAATCATTAATTATCATAATGAATCAACTTAGAGTTTTCAAGGAAAATTAAGATTTTCAACAAAAATTCAAACTTCTTAAACCACTACTTTTAATTCCAATTTCCCTCTTGAAAGTACTCCTAAGGTTCATAATCCACCATATTAACCCAACCATTGAACCCCCAACACTTCAAACCCTAAACCCCCAAATCTCATAATGTACATTATATGCTCAAAAATGTAGGTTTTGTATGTATATAATCAAAATACCACAAATCTATCTATTTATGGAAGTATTGAAGAAGAACTAGGATTCCTACCTCAAGAATCAAGCAAGAGAGCAAAGCTTTGTTGAGATTCCTTCACAAATCCGAATTCCAATCGGTAGAACATAGGGGTGTCCGCGGTTCGATTTGGGACGGTTTGCGGTTCGGTTTGGACCCGCCCACATCTATGCGGTTTGGGGAAAAGTTAACCTGCAACCGCCCGCAATGCGGTTTGCAGTTTGTGCGGATAGGGTTCGTGGATGTGCGGGCGGTTTGCGGATTGAACTTTTTTTCAAAAATTATTTTTAAACCCTTTTTTTTCCTCCCATTTTGTCAATCTTTATTTTGAACATTTTTCCTCATATTTTATAAAATGCTCCAACATTAATAATTAATGAATTAAAACTTATAAAAAACTTATAAAATAAAAAACACAACAAATTCAATTCATAACTTAAACAAATCATTCAAAATCTACATTCATTATTAACTTGCATTCATCCTACATTCATTATTCATAACCCAAATAAAAAAAATCCTACATTGAAAATTCTACATTCATCATTCCTAACCCAAATACAAAAAAAGAAAAAAAAAGAAAATAATTCTTCATTAACTTACATTCATCCAAAATGCAAAAAAAAAAAAAAAAAAAAAAAAAAAAAAAAAAAAAAAAAAATTCATTAACTTACATCCATCCAAAACGAAAATGCAATTAAAAAAAAAAAAAAATTTGTTGTCAACCTTCATTCAATACAAACCCATGAAATAAAATAAAAATATTTCAATTCCAATCCTTCATTCACATGTTGTCAAACTTCATTCACATCCAGTCCAACTTTCACAAATTCCAATTCCAATTCCAATTCCATGCATTTGGTGGATGAACCCTACACAAAAACAAATTGAAAAAATATAAACTTTAATCTTCAATTATAGTAAGAAATGAAAAGATAAATAAATGTCTATATATTGCATCTCAATATAGTAAGGAAATGTGTTGAGTATATGAAAAAATTACCAATGAGCAAATGGATATTAGAGATCAATTATAGCATCAACATTATAGGTTGAAGTTGAAAATGTGCTTGACTCCAAAGTACCTAATTAGGAGTCAACAAGAGAAGATTAATAAAACTTACATTAGAAAATGAACAATACAAATAAAAATGAAGATAAATAAATTTTCATTTACCCGAGTCATATTGCTCAAATTCCTCCACATCATCCATCGCCTTTCGAAGAGAAATTGGAAGGTTGCTTCGAAACCAATTTTGAGTATATACAAGAGCTTCAACCATAGAAGGCGAGAGTGAACTACGAAATGGGCCAAGAATATGCCCTCCAGTACTAAAAGCCGACTCCGATGCAACAGGAGAAATAGGCATGGCCAACACATCCCTTGCAAGTTGTGATAACACCCTATATTTGGTTGCATTCACCTTCCAATAATCCAAAATCTCAAATGTTTGATTCTTTGCAAAATGTTCAACCTCGGATAAATATTGTTCCAATTCCGACTTAGATCCACTAGTGCATCGCCCCTCCAAATAGGAATTAAATTGGGAGTCAACTAAAGAATAGGGATCATCATCATCATCATCTTCCACCATATTCACAACTTCACTCACACTTGGAAGTTTTTCATTTGAAGGATAAAGTGTGACATAATGGCTATACAAACGACTCAAACAACTCTTAACCTTGTCTACCATCTCTTCCACCTTCCTATTATCTCCAAGAAATAAATTGGAAAAACAAAACTCCAAGTATGTCATTTTTTTGGTAGGATCAAGAACCACCGCAACATACAACAACAAATTGATTTTACTTCCATCCCCCCAATACTTGCTAAACTTTAGCTTCATAGTCTTTGCCATTGTGCTCAAAGTATCATCCTCTTCCAAAATTAATTAGTTAATTTTGCTTTCAATAACAAACATCTCTTTGTAAAAAGCATTGGAAGTAACAAAGAGAGACCTCGAAAATTTCTTAGTTGCAACATAATAATTTTAAAAACCTCAAAAAAATTCTACACTTTTTCCAATCCAACTCATTCGGATTTCTTCTTATGCCACCATCAACATCCTTGAAATAAGGTTCAAAGTTGGAATCCACAAACTTCAATCGGTTAAAAGCCTTCTCATACTTTTCATCGGCCTCTAACATCAAATAGGTAGAGTTCTACCTAGTTGGTACATATAGGCATACAAGAGCTTTTGAATCAAGTTTGAGTGTGGCCGCACACTTCTTAAAAACATCATGCCTATGAGGAGAAGACCTCACATATCTCATCGCAAGTCTAATGTTGGCAATAGAATCATCCATTTCTTTCAACCCATCACTCACAACGAGATTAAGAATATGTGCACAACAACGCATATGAATAAACTCATGTTGCAAAATAGTCCCCTTCCAATCTTTGGTTATCGTTTTCAAATATTGAATGGTAAGATTATTAGAACTAGCATTATCAACTGTTAAGATGAATATGCTATCAATGTTCCATTCAATCAAACACGACTCAATTTTTCGACCCAATGTTTCTCCTTTGTGATCCTCAACTTGTTGAAAATTTATGATTCTTTTTTGAAGTTTCCAGTTATCATCAATGAAATGAGCAGTCAAACACATGTAACACAAATTCTGAATAGATGTCCAAGTGTCCGTAGCAAAGCAAATTCTACAGCCTTTCATGGCCTTCTTTAACTTATCCCTTTCATTCTTAAATATATTGAGTACTTCTCTAGATATGGTTTGATGAGAGGGAATTGGTGTGAATTTGGGTTGCATGACATTACAAAATCTTCTAAACCCAACACCCTCCACAAATCTAAATGGCAACTCATCAATGACTACCATCTCCGCAAGAGCCCTTTTACAAGTATCAAAATTAAAAATTGTTGTTACAACCTCAACACCCTCTTCATTTTGTTTCGGTTTCAGATTTAATGTTTGTTAACCATCTATATCCCTATTTGGATATTCTTTACAATTGGGTGTATGACTCCTCAAATTGCTAGTCCCATGAAGTCTAGAGTCAGCCATATACTCTTTCTTACAATATTTACATACGGCTCTACGCTTCCCATCGGTCCCTACAACCTTGTCAAAATGATCCCAAACTGTGGATGGTACTCTCCCCCCTCCACCCTCACTCTTTCTCTTTGGGGGTATAGGAGGCTTAGGTTCAGGTTCAGGTTCAGGTTCGGGTTCGACTAAGAGGGGATTCATTTGAGAATTAAAAGATTCTGGAGGTACAAGATTAATTGCGGGAGATTGAATACTATCCTCCATTTAAACTGGATTACAAAAATACAGTCACAGATTCAATTTTACAGATTTAATTCAAAAAATTAAATTAAATACATATTCGATTTCATAGATTCAAGATAACAGATTGAATCAAATTAATAGATTCAATTTCACAGATTCAAGATAACAGATTGAATCAAATTAACAGATTCAATTTCATAGATTCAAGTTCACAGATTGAATCAAATTAACAGATTCAATTTCACAGATTCAAGATAATAGATTGAATCAAATTAACAGATTCAATTTCACAGATTCAAGTTCACAGATTGAATCAAATTAACAGATTCAAGTTAACAGATTGAATCAAGTTAACAGATTCAATTTCACAGATTTAATTCCAAAAAACAGATTATACAGACACAGATAGATTTAATTCCAAAAATTAAATAACAGATTTAAATAACAGACAGATTTAATAACAGATTTAATTCCAAAAGTTAACAGATTGAATCCAATTAAATCAAAAATTAATTCCAAAAAACAGATTTAATACAGATTCAATACAGATTGAATTCCCAAAAAAATAGATTCCATACAGATTCAAAACAGATTCCAAAAAAATAACAGAAACAAAAAATACAGATCTGTTGCAGATTCAAAACAGATTCCAAAAAAAATATCCTCCATCAATCCAATACCACATTAATTTCAAAAACTCAGATCTGTTGCAACAAAAATAAAATAAAATAAAATAAATACAGACAGATCTATGAACTGATACTCCAAACACAGACAGATCAAAGATCGGGGAGAGTGAAAGAGAGAGAGACAGAGAGAGAGGCTTACTTGTGAGGTCGATTGGTGCGATGAGAGAGTCAATCGATCGGTCGATTTTGCGATAAGAGAGAGTCGATCAGTGTAGTAGATGCAAACCTAAAAAATGAGAGACTATGAGATGAGAGAGTGAGGGAGAGAGACAGATCAGAGACACAAAGATCGGGGAGAGAGAGACATAGACAGAGACTGAGATTCAGAGAGGAGCTTACCTATGAGGTGTGCGATGAGGTCGATCGGTTGATCGGTCGATTAGTCCATCTTGCGAACACAGAGAGAGTCGATCAGTGGGTGTAGGCAGTGGAGATGAAAATCGCGAGAGTGAGAGTGAGCGTGAGAACGAGAGACATAGAATGAGATAGATAGAATGAGAGATAGATAAGATTGATTAGGGTTTTCTGTTTTGAATGGTTAGATTTGAAGGTAAAAAAAGGGGGGTTTTTTTTTTTGAACAGTTAGATTTGACCCCCCAAAAAAAAAAGAGTTTTATGCGGGCTGGTTGGGCAGATGCGGGTTAAACCCACAACCCGCCCGCAACCCGAAAATTAGATAAAATCCAAACCGCACCCTACCCTAATGTGTTTGCGAAACCGCCCATACGTGCGAGGTTCGGATCGGGTAGGGCGGTATGGGCGGTTCGGATAACCCTATGCTCAACCCTAGTAGAACATGTTGATCTTCATGTGTTCTTTACTTTTTGGTAGAAGATCTTGGCCAAAACTTAGGGAGATAGAAGTTATTTGAGGTCAAAAACCTAGGGTTTTCGAACTTAGGGTGAGAGGAATGAAGAAGGAAAAGGAAAATGCAAAGAATGAGCTAAAAATCACATTTTTAAGTTGCTAAATTCGCGCAGTTCGCTCGAGCGTAGCTTTCCACGCTCAAGCGTACCTACTTCCAGCACAGATATGAAAACTTCAAACGAGTATAACTCTCTCATCGGTGTCGTTCTTGTGTCCAAATTGAAGCCCCGGAAACAAGCTTTCCAATGGTTCCGGCCTCACATTCAAATTCAAAGTATGGAATGAGAAAAGGGAAAAAGAGTGAAGGTTGGTCAAAAACTCAAACTCAAACTCTTATTCACCCAAAAAAAAAACTCAAACTCAAACTCAAACTTGGGGCTTTTTATCTAATCTTTCCTATATACCTTGTTAAGGCTTCAATCAAGGTTCCAAACATCACGCAAGGTTCTTCAATTATAATATTTAAAGTTCACTTGCCAACCCATCAATATCAAGAGTCCGCCAACCATACAAGTTTTAAGGTGACGGGCATTACTATACATCAATCCAATGTGAATTAAAATCCGAGTCATTACAATCTTCCCACCTTAAGAAATTTCGTCCCCGAAATTGCATCCGTTCTAACAAAAATAGCAACAACCTTATACTCACCAACAACTCCTAGTCCAAGAATAAAGCATGAGAGTACCCATATATATATCCACCAAACCTTAACAACGTTCAATTACACCTTATGTCAATTCTAAACCCAAAAGTACAAAGTGTCACAGGATTGTAATTTCTAAAATGTGTGGGGTGTCAATGTAATTTACCTAGTGAGGGCAAAATTGGTATTTAAAAAAATTAAATTGCTGTGGGGGGGAATCTGTAATGAAACTTTAAACCTCAGGGGAGAGATGTAATTTCTAAAAGGTGAGGGGGGAAATTGTAATAAACATAAACCTCATGGGGTGTTAGTGTAATTTACCCTAAAAATTAATAAAAATTACATGATTAATTTTACATGATCATCATCCAAACACATAATAAAAATTAATTTGGTAAAAAAAATAAATAAATAAATGTCTAAAAGATTTTTCAATTTTACATAATTTTATCTTTAGTGGGCAGAAATAATTTTTAAAAATTCAAAAATATTTTTTTGATATTTATTTTTGTCAAATTAGTTTATATTTTATCAAATTGACGATTTTTCCCTTGAAAAATCCAATGGTATCTTCAATTGTCCTTATTTGGAACAAGATTCTAAATTTAGGGTCAAATATGTCACAATTGAAAAGTCAGGGACCAAAATGATACAAGTCCCAAACTATAAGGACCGTTAGTGTAATTCAGCCTATAATTTTTATAATCCTACGAAATTCTTATCTTGATTAATTTTTTTAAAATGATGTAGGAACTAATGCAAGTATTATTCAAACTATGAAAAATGATTTATACTTTGATATGATATGCATGTGTTATTGATAGAGGAAATCAAAGATAGAGAGTTGCTAACATAGTCAATTAATGATTTGTTTGAGAAGTTCTTTTTATGAGTAAGGTAACAAATTTAGATTAAAATTTTATAAAAACTACTCATAAATTATAATTAAAAGTTGATATTTATTCATAATTTGATCCCACAATAATAATATACAACACTAATTTAAAAGTCTAAGTAAATTTATGATAACTTTTCTGAGTTTGTAGAATTTCTCTCTTTTAATGTTTTGTTTAGTTTGATAGAAGTTATTTATGTTATCAAGTGATTGTGATACTATTATTCTCAATAATTTTTATAATTAATAATTTTTTATGCATATCAAATTTTATTATGAAATTTTATGGGTTAATTATTGTTAACATCTATCCAGATGGCTTAACATCATGGTTTATCGCTATTAAAACATAATTTAAGATTAAGATGATTTATTTATCACACAAAATATATATAATTCATTTTTCCGTGCATCGCACGAGTTACTGCTAGTATTATATAAGGAAAATGCATTTTTTAGTGAGAAGCCTTGTAGAAGCTTCAAACTCTCATTCTAAAATTATTGAATTTTCAATTTACAAAATTATTGACTAATATATTTAATTAATTATTAATTATTTTAGAAATAATAATTATTCCTTAATTTGTGGATTTTAAATGGAAAGATAACAAAATATTCCATAATCTCCCCTATCATAATCTCTCTTAGCAATTTTCAAAAAATTAAAACATTTCTTCATACTCTTTCTCTTCTTTCCCCAAACCATCTCTCCGGTAAAAACCCTACATACTTTACATAGGTCCAATATTTTTTTTAAATGTCATATGCAACTTGCTTATCCCTAAAGAGATTATATCATGCAAGAGAAATCACACCAATTTTTTTTTCTTCTAGTCTAAGATTGTTAAAAGTTAGTTAATATTTTTTTTTTTTCTTACTCATTACATTTTTATTTTTTAACAATATTATTTCTCCATTCTTTTACACCACATCACTTTCAATCTCTTTTTTTGCTGGAAGATCTACACTACATATATAAGCAAATGTAGTGGGTGTGCTCTTAGGCCTCCAAATCTCTATTATTGATTTCTTATAAAATCTATTAAAATTTTTAAAAATTATGTGGCACTCAAGTTTCAAACTCACTCATCTCCCATCACTTCCATTTAAAATAAAATTTATTTTTTAATAATTTAATAATATATACTCTTAGAATAATAGTTATCTGAATGCAAACTTATCAACAAAAAAAAAAAAGAAGAAGAAGAAGTAGAAGAAGAAGAGGAAGCTATCACAAAATTCAAAAATATATGAATTGAAAATCTATATAAAGATAATCTATGTCTATCAACAAAATTCAAAATAAAGATAATTTAAATTTGGATTTGAATATATAATAAAGATAATCTATATTTATCTATCCAATTTCACATCTCTCTCCTCCTATATAAACAGTTATATTTCAATTGATTATAAACACATACAAAACTATTATGTTGCCCTTTCTCTTTCTCCCTTTCCTTTTCTCTCTCTATATAATTTTATATTGTTATAGTTATGGCTGAAAAGTTTCACACATTTGCATTCTCCATCTCTCTATATATAATTTTATATTATTAGAGGTATAGTTGAAATGCTCCACACATTTACATTTTTTGTCTAAATTTTAATTTTATCAAGGCTAGAGAGTTTTTGAATTTCTTTTTATTGCATCATTGTTGAATATTATGTGCCAAAATTACAGAAAAAAGAAAAAAAAAATGTTTGAGAAAGTTATTTGTGTGTATCATTGTCATAATGAATTTCCCACCAAACTAAAAACTCTTGCCTATTTAAGAATTTCCAAGTATTTTAACTTGGCCATTGAGTATCCACTATATTTTTTTGCTTAAAATTTTATTTTTCGATAATATTTTGGTGATGGGTTCACATAGTTTAATTTTGTTCTTTTACATTTGATATCATTTTTTTTTTTTTAAATAAAAAACTTGAATAATTGATTCTTTTATTTAGTTTTGTTTGTGGATTGGCAGTAAAATATTATTTTTATCATAGCAAAACATAGTTCTCAATTATATGATATTTATTGATGTTTCATTGCATTTGTTTTTGATTTATTTGTTTGTTTAATTGAATTACTTTTTTATGTTTTTAGTTATCAAAATTTTATCAAAAATAAATAATAAAAGACAATCTATACAGATAATATTAAACATAAAATCATAACATATCATATATTTTACAATTTTATTTTTAAATTATTCATCTTAAATCATACACACCCGTGCATCCACGGGTTACCACTGGTTCTTGATAAATGAATATAAGACAATCAGCTGTGCATCCACGGGCTACCACTGGTTCTTGATAAATGAATAGAAGGCAATCAACTAGGTTAGCAACTGTTAGTTAGCCATCATCATTGTAGACTTTTATTTGGAATGTAAGGGGTCAATTTTTATTAAATACAAAAATTGATAATTTCTAATCTTATTATGTGGCAATTATAATTATCTACATATTATAAATAATTCTAGGGCAAATTATACTAGCAGTTCCTGCAGTTTGGGACTCGTGTCATTTTGATTCTTGATTTTTTAATTGTAAAACATTAATTCTGAATTTTGAATCTTATTCCAAATAAGAACAATTGAAGATACCATTATTTAATTTCAAGAGCAAAATTATTAATTTGATAAAATATAAACTAATTTGATAAAAATAAATGTCAAAAAAATATTTTAAAATTTTAAAAAATTATTTCTACCCACCAAAGATAAAATTATGTAAAATTCATAAATCTTTTAGATATTTATTTTATTTTATTTTATTATGCATTTGGATGATGAGCATATAATGGGTGGCTATTAGGATTTTAATGTGTAATCGATATATTTAATATACGAAATGCTTTTAGTTTTAAATTTTTTGACTTAACAGATTGGTTTAATAATGATATCAAGTTGTCGTCATATTTGACTTTTGAAAAAAATAGAAACTAATTTAATGAAAATAAAATAATCACCCATTACATAATCATCATCTAAAAACATAATAAAAATTAATTTGATAAAAAAACAATAAATGTCTGAGAGATTTATCAATTTTACATAATTTTATCTTTAGTGTGTAGAAATAATTTTTAAGAATTTAAAAATATTTTTTTGACATTTATTTTTGTGAAATTAGTTTATATTTTATAAAATTGACGATTTTGCCTTTGAAATTAAGCAATGGCATCATCAATTGTCCTTATTTAGAACAATATTCAAAATTCAGGGTCAAATGTGTTACAATTAAATAGTCAGGAATCAAAGTGACACAAGTCCTAAACTATAGAGATCATTGGTGTAATTCGTCCGTAATTCTACCAAATGAAATATATATCTATCTGTACTATTATATATGTGAGCACAAGACTTGGTATCTAATAGTGTGGTGGCTTCTTCTTCTGTCACGTGGCAAATTTTTCTATTTTAAAATAAAAAAATATTATTCAAATGCATGAGCAAGATTTGAACCTAAGATCTTGGATTTCATTAAGAACACTCTTACTATTTTGATAACATACATATTATAATTTTAATTTCTTTATTATTTATTTTGAAAATGTCCTACACACATTTTTCCTACTAGGACATTTGAACGGCTCATATCTGTTTAAATTACAAAATGACAGTTGTGATGTATCCTACGTTTACATTTTCTACTTTCCCGCTTCTCGCTCTTACATTTTCCTTTTGTCACCCACCCTCCCATGATCCCATGATCCTACCTTCCTCATTTTCTTTTTATTTTTTTTTAATTTTCTCCTCTTTTTTATTTTCCTCTCTATTTATTTATTTTTTTTTGTCCTTTTTGTTCACTTATTTTTATTTACACCGTACCTTCAGGCACAAGAAGGTTTTTGAAAATGTCCTACATATTTTTGTCCTACTAGGATATTTGGAAGACTCAAATCTGTTCAAATTACAAAACAACTGTACATTTTCTACTTTTCCGCTTTTCTCTCTTACTTTTTTCCTCTTCTCACGCATCCTCTCATGATTCCATGAATAATCCCATGAATGATCCCATGATCCTACCTTTCTCCTTTTCTTTTCTTTTTTTTATTTTTTTATTTTCTCCCCTTTTTGATTTTCCTTTCTATTTATTTAATTTTTTTCTCCTTTTTCTTAACTTATTTTTATTTACACTGTGCCTTCAAGCAGGGGTATAGACTTATATATATATATATATATAAGACAACCTCTTAATTAAACCTCTATATAAATTCTTCTATATAATTTTCTCATTGTCACATTTAATAATTTTCTGGATGGATATTGCTTCAATAATGTTTCCAAATAATTAATGGTTGTTATACAACTTGTTCTATTCCTAAAATTTAAAGATATGAGCAACATATTTGGTTAAGAATTTTTGTAGTATTAAATTATTTTATTTTTTGGGTCAAATATATTTATACATTTAATTATTTGAATATGTACGTGAGAATAATTTGAGATCGTTGGTGTTTGGATTTTGCTTATTTGCTAGTTTTTCTTTTTAGCTTTTTTTTTATTTAATGAACTTTTTTAAAAAAATATTTTAAAAAGTTCTAGACTTCTAAATTCAGTTCGACGAGATAAACCTTAAAATTTTCAAAAAAAAGTTTGGAAAAGACAAAAAAAAAAAAAAGAAGCAAAAAGTAGTAGATTTTTGGGCTTATTTTGGAGTTATTATTATTATTTTTGAAAATTTTCAAAAAATTACATCTTTTAGTTTCGTCTACACAAGATAGATAAAAAAAATAAAACATTTTGACATAATTTTTTAAAAGAAATTTGACATATACGGGATTGTAAGAAAAATATATGAAATTTTTTTTTGGGGTGAATAAAATATATGAACTTAAAGAATGTAAAATATGAATTTGTCAAAACACTTGTGCGAAAGTGTAAGTGATCCTCACTCGAAGCTTAATTTTTTATTTTCTACTAACAACAATAACCCCATGACATCTTCATCCCTGGATGTGTGTTTGTGGTGGGTCTCCCTACAGATGTGCATGTTTTAGTCCAAAAAAAAAAAACTTACGAAATTTTATTTTCAGTCTTAAATAAAATAAAAAAAGAAAAAAGGAAAATACTTCAAAATAGAGATGGTAAAACAAAGGGAAGTCCGACGGTAAGTCTAATTTAAAACTTTTGAGTAATAATTCAAAGGAAAATGTTATAAATTTTAAATAATCTGTCAAATTTTTTACTAAAACTCTACATGAGTGTAGGACTTACACAAACCTACATGTGTGTAGGTCCCACACCATGTGAGAGTTTTGGTAGAAAATTGGGTAGATTATTTAAGATTCCTAGCATAATTCGAAAGATTATATTATTATCTATATCTGTCTAGCATAATTCGAAAGATCATATCACTCATATTTATCTGTCTATATCTATCTACTGCCCACGTCATTTCTTTGTTCACTTATCTTCTTTTATTTGTATATATGTCACTTATCTGTCCATCAGTCCATATGAACACTACCAGTGGTGGCAACAGAATGACTTGTCAGTAACTTTTTCGAAATCGTCAATGATTCGACGATGATTTAACGGTAGTGATGTAAAAATAAAATTATAAAAAAAAATCTTCAAAACAATAATTCATTCTTCTTACTAAATAATTAATTAATCATGTCCTTATCTATATAAACAGATCAATCTTTAAATCTAATTTCATATCTCATATTAATCAACTTTATAGCCAAAAAAGTTTCGTAAAATTAGGGGCAAAAAAGTAGAGTTATTAGTGATTGTGTGCTGGCTGCTTTAGAAGATTCTTTTCTCTAACAATGGGCGACAGTGGACTCCATTTTAGCTGCTGGTGTAACCTAAGTGATAATAACACTACTTTATACTTTAATCTTCAATACTATCATACTATATATCATAATAATATCATATTTATTCTATCATATAAAATGTGGGGGTGTAAATGATGTTATGATTTTTTATGTCTTCAATAATGCCTTTCGTCATATCCAATAATTGTTAGAATAATTTTTTTTTTCATCAAATTATTTGAAACTACTAACTAATTTTTATCAATCATTAAATTATTTAAAAAGTTTAGTATAAAATTATAAATTCGTCGCCTTTGCAGCCACGGTTAATATATTATATAAAGTGTACATGTGATTTGATATGACTATATTTTTGTCACAACTTTTTTAATTCTTATAGTAGCTTTCATATATTTGTTGATTCAAATTTTATATAACTACGCTTGTGTAACTACTAATTTAAATTTTATAACTTTATCCATAAATTTCATTAGCAATGATTTTTTTTTTTAATGGTTTTTTCACTTTTTCATAGCTAGTCTTTCTGTATCTATGGATATCTTGTGCCGAATAATAACTTTTAAGATTGATCAACTTTAAATATATATAAAACAGAAATAAAATATATAATTTTATATAAAATTGGTTGGTACAGAGATGATAAAACAAAGGTGTGTTGTCAAATACACGGCCGGCCCTGGCCTAAGGCCAATAAGGCCTGGGCCTTAGGACCCAAAATTTTGGCCCCAAAATATAAAGTATATTTGAAAATTATTACAAAACAAAGTAAAGTATATTTGAAAATTATTACAACGTAACAAAGGAAAAAAACATTATCATAAATAGAGAGAGTCGTAGATATATAGAAGGGGTGAGCAGTGAATATTTTAATCGGTCTAAATCGATTGAATCGAACTGATCCGTTGTATTTTGGATGGATGCGTGATGATGAGTGGACGGTTGTGGATTAATTTTTTCCAATCCGCTTAATTTTGGACGGATGGTGGATTTGAGATTCTTTTGGCTGTAACCGAACCGCCAAACCACAAACACTCATAATAATTTGTGAGACTTTGTGTTTTTAATTTGTTTGGATATTCTGTTTGTATTTTCAATTAAAAAAGAGTTTAGATATTCTGTTGTGTTTTCAATTTGTTTTCAATTTGAAAATCTTTTTATCAAATAGCAAGTGTTGATATTTGGTATTTTTGTGTAGAAAATATAAGGTTTAATTTTGTCATTTTTAAAAAAAATTTAAATTAAATAGTTTTTGAATAAAAAAAATAATGAAATAGTTTTGATAATAAATAGTTTTCTTTTATATATATATATATTTATTATTGGTATTTGACAATTTACTTGATAATCTTTTAGTTATGTTGGGTTGAATTGTTATCGGGAAAAAATGTTGACAAGTTGTTATTTATATTCAAAATTTGTAAAAGTTTAAACCACCAAATCGAATCGCTTTCATCCGTCAATCCGCCAATCCGCATCCATCAATCCGGCGGATGGATGCGAATTGATTTTTTTCAATCCGCTAATCTGACGAATGGATGACAAATTAAAGGTTTTCCGACCACAACCGAACCGCGAACACCCTTAATATATAGTGACAGATGCAAAAATAATAGTTAGAGGGGGCCAAACTAGGTATTTAAAATTGATAATAAAATTTTAATTATTTTATTAACAGTGTAGGTATCGTATGAAAGTTTTAGAGTGAATTACATTAAAGGTCTCTATAGTTTGGGGTTTGTATCACTTTAATTCTTAATTTTTTAATTGTGATACATTTGACCTTGAATTTTGAATTTTGAATCTTGTTCCAAATAAGGACAATTGAATATATCATTACTCAATTTCAAGGGCAAAGTCGTCAATTTGATAAAATATAAACTAATTTGATAAAAATAAATGTCAAAAAAATATTTTGAAATTTTTAAAAATTATTTCTTCCACCAAAGATAAAATTATGTAAAATTGATAAATCTTTTACACATTTATTTATTTATTTATTGTACAAAATTAATTTTATTATGTGTTTAGATGATGATAATGTAATGAGTGGTTGTTTTTATTTTCATTAAATTAATTTCTAAGTATTTTTCTAAAAGTCAAATATGACGACAACTGTTACTTATAAAAAAAAAAAAAAAAAAAAAAGATATGGCGACAACTTTGATATTATTATTAAATCAATCTATTAAATAAAAAAAAATCAAAACTAAAAACATTTCATATATTAAATATATTGATTACACATTAAAAGCCTAACAACCTCCCATTACATGATCATCATCCAAACACATAGTAAAAATTAATTTGGTAAAAAAAAAAATAAATGTGTAAAAAAATTATCAATTTTACATAATTTTATCTTTGATGGGTGGAAATAATTTTTAAAAATTCACAAAATAATTTTTTGACATTTATTTTTGTCAAATTAGTTTATATTTTATCAAATTGACGACTCTGCCCTTCAAATTGAGCAATGGTATCTTCAATTGTCATTTTTTGAATCAAGATTCAAAATTTTGAGTCAAATATGTAATAATTGAAAACTCAAACTATAATAACTATTAGCAATTTGTCCAATGTTTTATTAAAAGATAACACTTTCGTGAGTATAAAATTTGGTAAGATAACACTTTCGTAAGTACAAAATTTGAAGACACCATTAAATCTGTGGATAAAATTCTTGTTGAGATGGATAATACAAAAAAAAAAAAAAAGACAAAGACAAAATAAGTTATTTTAGCCACAATAAATAAAATATCATATTCAATTTATAATCATTACATTCTTCTCTCACAAAAAAAAAACTAAAAAAGTCAAAAAGTCAAAAAGTCTTTCCCAAACTAAACTTTTAACCCAGGCTAAAATAACCAAAAAAATTAAAAAATTCAAAAAACCAACTCACTTCCCAAATCAACCCCCAAATCAACCCCAAAAGTACTTTCCCACGTTGGTTAGAGAAATGGATGAACTTTTTTCCATAGATTTACATTAAACACAAAAATAGAATAATGAGCACAAGAAACAAAATAAATTATTAAATTAATTTAATGACACCATAATTAAATATTATTGAACCATGCAAAGCAAGTTGAAATGGTAATTATGACGAAATAAATATTACTATCTTATCTTATTGAATAATGTAAAAAAAGATCTTAATGTGTATGTATGGAACAAAATAATTCTTTTTAGACAAGGTATTTTCATTGTTAAAACAATAAAATTAAAATTAAAAAATTAGATTGAAATCAAAGAGTAAAAAAGTCTATTTACTAATAATTGATGAAATTTGAAATGGTTCATTTCTTTTTTAATATATTATTTTATTTTGATTTTTATCTATTATTAACTAGATTGTGTTTTGTTTTGTTTTGTTTTGTTAATCGTACAGCTAGTTCCTATATATATATTTTTCTTTTTTGATAATCGGGTGTTTAGATCAATTTATGTGTACGTTAACTAATTTCAAAACTCACAAAAAGCACCTTCTCTATGTGAATCGGACAAATCTTGAGCAGAATCTGTGGATGTGGCCCCAAGGGATTGATAGCACCTGTGAGACTTGAACCTGAGACTTATATAAAGTACACTCCTAGGCCTCAAGTTGCATCCACTAAGCCAGCCCTTTAGAATTCCTATATTTTGATTTTTGTGTCATTTTGGTCCATATACTTTGAATTGTTTTGGTTTTCAATAATGTTAGAGATTCCAAAAGTTTTATCAAATTTTCTATCAAATGTCTTTGATGAGTGTGGGACCTACATAATTCAGATATGAGACTCACACTATGTGGATCCCACACCTATGTGAGACATTTGGTAAAACTTTTAGAGTCTCTAGCATTACCCTTTGATTTTAATATTTAATTTAGAATGTTGTATCAATTTGGTCTAATTAATTATAACAGTTATCATTTTTAATTAAAATAAATAAATAAATGCCAACATGAGTAACATTTGTCTTGTCTGTAAAGGTAAAATTATAAACTTACTCAACTTAAGTTAACTTTTCAGTAGCAATTTTTTTGGTCAAAAATTCTAACTAGAGTTATCAATTGGATCAAATTATCACAAAAATTAAAATTAAAAGTCAAAATTAAACTAATTAAAAATATAAGAACTAAAATTACACAATAAACCAAAAAGGGAAATTTATTGGAAATTCCTATTTTGGAAACTTCTGTACCATTTGGTCTCACGTTTTAAATGGTTGATTGTAGGGGTGAGCAGCGGATATACCGATCCGCCAAAACCGACCGAACCGAACCGATCTGCCGCATTTTGGACGGATGCGTGATGACGAGCAGACGGTTGCGAATTGATTTTCTCCAATCTGCCAATTTGGCGGACGGATAGCGGATTTGAGGTTCTTTTGGCCGCAACCGAACCGCCAAACCGCGAGCACCCTTAGTAATTTATAAGACTTTGTATTTTCAATTTGTTTAAATATTTTGTTTGTGTTTTCAATTGAAAAAGAGTTTAAATATTCTGTTGAAAAGAAGTTTTCAACTTGAATATATTTATTGAATTGAAAAAAATAAACGTATTATTTATCTATATTTTTTTATTTTTAAATCTAACTCTAAAAGTAATAAATAGAAAATATGATATATGCTGGTTGGTTTTTGTTTTCAAAAACATATATAAATGTAACAATAGAGAGACATACAATCTCTACTATTACTCTGTTCATGATTTTGGTGGTTTGAATTATTTTTATATTTTAAGAACCACAGATTGTAATATTTTATGTGGATGAGGCATGTTGTGATTGTAATATGTGGATGATGCATGCAATGATTGTGATATTCTAAAGTTTCAAACTTTCTTTCTTTGGATGAGGCATGCGGTAATTGTAATACTTTTTAAAGTCATTGACTGTAATATTTTTTTATTTTTTTATTTTTTGGAAGTGTACAAGTTGAACTATGTTAAAAATTTATAAAATTTCAAAACGCCAAACCGATTCGCATCCATCCGCCAAACCGCCAATCCGCTTAATCCACATCCGACGGATTGGCGGACGGATACGGATTGATTTTCTCCAATCCGCCAATCTGGCGGACGGATGGCGGATTGAAAGTTCCGTGGCCGCAACTGATTCGCTCCCATTCCTAGTTGATTGTGGAGTCCTTATTAGGTGTAATATGTGATCAGTAAGTCCTTTTTCAAACGTAGATGAGTACTGGTTTGACAAATATACCCTCATTAGTTAATTAGGGGAAGTTTATTTTTTATTTTTTGAAATGTGTGACAGGTATAGTGTGATACTCCAATGTGACATGTATTAATGTGATACTTTAAAATAATTAAAAACTCGTACTTTTTCTAAATGTGATAACGTGACAGGTATGATGTGACATTCCAAAATTTTTACTCATCCTTAGTGTACTTTTTCCAAATATGACAACGTGATAGGTATGATGTGATAGTTTTTAAAAAAAATAGAAACATATTAGTATACTTTTTTCAAATGTGACAACGTGGCGGGCATGTTGTGAAACTTTGAAAAAATTAAATCCTTAGTGCACTTTTCCTAAACGTGGCATGTACTCATTCTTAATGTACTTTTTCCAAATGTGACAACGTGGTAGGTATGATGTGACACTGCAAAAAAAATAAAAACTCCGTAGTATAATTTTTTTAAATGTGACAACGTGGTGAGTATGTTGTAATACTCTAAAAAAATTAAAAATTTCTTAGTGTACTTTTCCTAAACGTGACATGTGACATTTCAACGTGACAGATCCAATTTGATTGAATTACTGCGTGTCTTTATGTCATGCGCCAAAATACAATTAGTAAGGAATTTATGTTCCACACTACGCGTGTTAAAACAACAAAACTTTAAAAAGTTACTAGTATGTTTTTCGAACAATGTGACACACAAACACCCCACAACCTTCCCCATACATAACCACGTCACCTGTCCCTCAATTGTACTAACAATGGCAAAACAATCAACAAAATAATTTAAAGGACCACCCAGTCACTAAAAAATTATTTAAGATCTTATGAATTACAAGTTTACAAAACGAGATTTACTAGTCAATTCTCTAATATAAAATTGAGATTATTGACATAATTTATTTTTTGTTTTTGAGTGGTGTTACATGCACCAATTAGTGTACTAGCTAATGTACCAATACTAGTTATGATGCCACTCATTATACAAATTACAAATATTAAAAATATCTTAAATTATACCATATCATCATTTGATATATTAATTAATGTACTAATTAATATATATAGTGTTTATTTTTTCCCCACTCTCTCAATACCAAAACTTTAAGTATCCATAAAGTATATATTAAAAATTTAAAAGAGAATTCTAAAAAGAATAAAATCCCTATCGAAAAATGTAAAATAAATTATAGCATCCAAATCCCAATTTGCCCCTGCAATTCCCAACGGAAAATCAGAGGAATTTGTTGGCCCCCCCTCCTCTCTCTCTCTCTAGTCTATATACCACTCCGCATGTGTTTGGTTTCCAGGAAAGCAGACGAGAAACTTTTGGAAGAAAGAAAATATGTTTTGCTCAATGATACAGCGGAAGAGGAGGACAGGGAAGGTTCCGGTGCACCTGAACGTGTACGATCTCACTCCCATCAATGGCTACGCTTATTGGCTCGGCCTCGGTGTCTACCATTCTGGTGTACAAGGTTCGAAAATTTTCATTTTTCTTTCTTAATTTTCGTTACCTCTTCGTTTCTTAGAAACCAAACAGAAAGTTTCTGAAAGAAAATGATGCTGAGTGTAGATTTAGTTGCTTTTATTTTCTTATCTTTCAGGAGTACAATTCAATTCTCTGGGTTATACTTTTGTATTAAGATGCTTATCTCTGTCGCATAGATCTGAATTATTTACAAAATTTTAATACTCTGTTTGGTTATTGGGAAAAGACAGGAAAAAAGTAGTTTTTTTCTCCTTGAGTTCTGAGTCTTGCCTTAACCAAACAGAACAAAATCCCTGGTCCATTCCATTATTTAGGGTTATAAAAAAAACCCACATCAACAGATCTTAATTCTAAATCAAAAAATGATTTAAGGAAAGTTATAATGCTTATAATAACATGTAAATTATACACTCTTTAATTTTGATGTGTTGCAAGAACCTTGTGAAATGAAATGGAGATTTTCATTCCATTCATGAAATGGAGAGGATCAAAATCCCAACCCAAGAAAACACATTGTTTGGTTACTGTGGTGGAATGAATCTGGCTCCGTCTTTCCCTATATGTGTCAAGGTCCAATTGAATGCCTTGCACACGTAGCAAACAGCTAGAGTGATTTGTCTGGCAGTTTGGCCAGAAAGATAACCCGAGGTCCAATTGAATGCCTTGCCCACGTAGCAAACAGCTGGAGTAATTTGTCTAGTGGTTAGGCCAGAAAGACACTCTGATGCCTCATTCTTAATGAGTGTAGAACTCCTATTTATAGTGAGTGTGGTTCGCCCTAAAGTTCGTGGGTCATGCTTAGTATGCTTGTCCTTCTTTTGATCATCCCACCAGGACGGGGTGTTTTTCATCATCATTAGGGACTTTTACCAATATACTGGTTCTATTAGGCAGCCACCTGTATGGGTGTCGGACACCTTTCTGGGTTAGTTGAGACATTCCCCAATAAGAGTCCGCTACATCAGTGATGGTAGCTGGCACTGGCTTGACCTTTGTGCACTATGCTCGGCATTCCTTTACCTTTGTCGATCATCTTTAGGTTGTTGTCCTTTCACTTTGCCAATCGCCTTCAAGACTGCCTACTTGTGCTATGTTGCCGATCACTGTTTTCTCAATTGGCCAAACTATCAACCAAGATGTTATTGTGAGCTTAATTTTACCTCTCCCAGTAATAGTTTGGGGTTACAATGCAGAACCAAAAAATTTATTTGGTTTCAGATGTTTCTTCTTTTTGCCTTTAGCAGATCTGAAGTATGTGTAGTTTATGTTCTACATCATGAGCCATAATGACCTAAATATGGGCCCAAAAAAAAAAAACGTAACTGGTGATTACTCTTGAAATTCAGATACTTCTGATTACTTTTCCTAGTCTACTTTTCTTTTTTATTTTTTCTCTCTTGCTACAATGTGGATCTTGTTAATTAGGGTTACTGTTTTTGATTTTGGTAGTTCATGGGGTTGAGTATGCATTTGGTGCACATGACCATCCAACGACTGGAATATTTGAAGTGGAACCGAAGCATTGCCCTGGTTTCACGTTTAGAAAATCAATCTTGATTGGAAGAACAGATATGGGTCCCAAAGAGGTCCGGACATTCATGGAGAAACTTGCGGAGGAGTACTCGGGAAACACTTACAACCTCATCACCAAGAATTGCAATCACTTCTGCAACGATGCATGTCTCCGTTTGACTGGGAAACCTATCCCCCGCTGGGTTAATCGACTCGCTCGACTTGGTAAGAACGCATTTACATAACTAATTGAGTTTTAATATTTTTTATTACTAATGATCTGCTCTTTTTGGTGTTTGGTTTGAAGTAATAATAAGCATGCATATGCCTACATAGACAAAATTGCATACTAGTTTTGGACGATGTTATTTTTAGAGCCATTTTGGTTGCTTCAAAAGCTTCTTGAATTTTTTTGTGAGCTGCTTCATTTGATTTTTGTTATATTGTATCTTAATTGTGTTCCCATGTGAACAAAATCAGAGAAAAGGTGATATGGTTTGCCGTGGCCATACTTCACTCTGTGATTGGTTGGTACATGGACCACCAAATTTAGGTAGTCCTATCTAATCCATTATTTTAATCTGTCAGGAAATTAATTTGTTCTTTCGAGAAAGCTCACCTAATGGTACCAACAGCTAGGTGAAAGACAATTTGCCCAGAGTGTTGCTTCTTGGGAGTGAATGAAAGAAAGAAAAAGTAAAAATGAAAATTGTATTTAAAATCTATCTGTGACAGATTATTTTTTGAGGGATTTGTGGGTAGGTCATAATAAGTGAACTTATTGTCTAATAGGTTCTATGATAATTAATGGTATTTTTCATCAAACGCTATTAAAAAATGTCACTAATTGTTAATTTTCAGCGACAATTTAAAAATTGTCACTAATTATAAGCTTTAGTGACATTTTAAAAAAATCTGTACAAAAAAACGTCACTAATTTTTAACTTTCAATGATAGTTTGAAAAATGCATCACAGAATGATGTCACTAATTGTAAATTTTAGCTATAATTTTATAAAAACAGTGACAACAAAAAGTCACTAATTGTTCATTTTTAGCGACATACAAAAAATTATCACAAAAATTTATTTTTAGTGTCGATTTTATTGAGACTTATTTTCAATAGAATTTTATGGGAATTAATTAAGTCTAATTATTACAACATAGTGGTAGTGTACCCTTATTTTTCTTAATTCCTTCATAATTGTAATATTCTTTGTTGTATTGGTGCATTCGTTTTGAAGGTTTTCTTTGCAATTGTGTGCTCCCGGCGGGTTTGAATGAGACGAAGGTGCGACATATTAGAGAAGAAGATAGGGCTTATGAGAAGAAGAAGCTAAGAAGTGATCCAAGTAGGTTTATATCTCCTTCAGGTTCTGAAGCCAGAAGAAGTAGACACAGATCTCATCCTCCTCCATCTCCATCATTGATTTATTCTTCTTCTCCCTCACCCTCGTCTGTGAAGCTTTAGCAGCAGTTTGTTTTTGGAACTACATAGGATTATTATTATTATTATTTTCAATTTTTTTTGTGTGAGAGTGTGTGAGAGAAAAGCAACAGCAACAGCAACAGCAACAAAAAGATGGGGAAAAATCAAAAATTTTATATATGTTATATGGTTCTTTTTTTTTTTCATACAGGTGTTGAGAAATGTTGCACTGTTTCTGTTTTTGTAAAGTTTTTTCTAGTTTAAATTAAATGAACAATCTGCTTTCCACTTCAACATAACTTGTGAGCAGAGAGCCAGCTGTAATTGACGAAGTAGCACATAGAAATGTTGATTGCATAAAGCCTCCTAAAACAATCTTGTAAATCTAATAGAACTCTCTAGTAGCACAGCTGTTTTATGGGCATATAATGTACAAATGTTCTGTTTGTTCTTTTTAAATTTAAATTTAAGTTTTTATATAATAACTGGATAACGCTTGCCGGTGTCACCGGCAACAGTCAGATTGGAAACACTTGAAACCCGTGAGTTCAGGGTCCTGCTTGAAAAGGTTGGTTAGTATGGATGGGCTGTTGTACCCTTGTGATGAAGCCCTCAAAAAGTGTTTTTAAGTTGGTGAAATATAGGTAGATATGTGCTGTTATGGAGAGAAATGGGGTCTGTATCTATATGAATTACAATAGGGAGCTTCTCTTCGGTCATAAATCAGATTAAAGGGTGTTGTTGGGCCTGCGAGATCAATCATAACTCCCGTTTCGATAATCCGAACCGTGAAATGTGTAGAACTCGTTGAGTACTATATGTCTGTAAAAAATTACGTTGTTTGGATATCGATAGTTATGTGATCAAATCAGTTTTGTATAAAAAAAAATGGACGGTAAACAAATTAATAGTTAATCGAAAACTGTTTCGATGAGATAGCTATCGATATTTGATCAATGTGATTTTTTACAGGCATATAGTACTCGACGATTTGTACACATTTAACGGTTCAAATTATCAAAACAGGACCTATAGTGAGCCCTCATAAGTACACCAGCACTGTCCAATTTGATTTAAGACCGGAGGGAAGCTGCTCCCATTAAAATATATTTTGAGCTTGATAGTAACATTTAAATTTTTGTTTGTTTGTTTGTTTTTTTTTTTTTTTGGTCTGCAACAGACCAGTAGGGACATGCCATCACACCATGTGGTTGGTCGAAGTGGCCAAACCATTGTAACAAGGGTGCTCAGGCTATAGTTCCATAGACTTTTAAGAGTACAGATCCAACGACTTTTATTTGGGCCCATGAGGACAACGCATTATTTGCTTGGGTCCGTAAGGATAGTGCCATCATTCATGTGCCTTTGTATTTGTTTGGATACATTGGCCTCTATTTGATAGATTCAATAGAAGGAGACGATAGATTCAATTTTTTTTATTATCTATTTGATAGCCCTAGCCTTATATGAGAATTTGAACAGATAAAATAAAAAATTCAACAAATAGGTTAAAATAATTAGGATACATAGATTCAAAAAATTCAACAAATAAAATAAAAAGTTGAATAGATAGGTTCAACAGATAATTTAAAAATATTAAAATAATTTAAACAGATAGATTAAAAATATTAAAATAATTTTGACAAATAGATAAAAATTGAATAGATAGGTTCAAAAAATCGAATAATTAATATTTTTTTGAAAAGATAGGTTAAAATAAAAATTTTAACAAATAGGTGGCATTTTTGGAGCGAAATCTACTAATGGACTTTTGATTAATAAATGTTCTTATGTCTCCAACAGAATCACCATTGTCCTTGATGACTTTTTGAGAACAAGGGAAACATTGTATTAATAAACAACAACATTACATAACCAAGTCTCCAAAGAGCCATCCCAACCAAACAATAAAACAAAAAATAAACAACAAAAAAGAAATCTACTAAATAAACAACTACGATTTAAGAAAAACTATCGATCTTTTCAAAGATGTGGTTTGACAAGCAAGATCTGCTTGAAAGTACGCTATCCCCGTCGATGTTGTCCTCGTCGTTGTTGCCCAACTCCATCGCTGCCGCCGTCGCCAGAAGCTAGAGTTGAGAAGGAAGTACATACACACACAATAGTATGTAAGAAAACTTGAGAGAGAGAACCAATGTAGGTGCCCTTCATGACTTATAGAGGTGAAAATATGAGTTTATGAATGATTTTTCCTTTAAGAATAGGTTCAAAACACATTTTTAATTAATAAAAAAAATTGCGAACATGTTTTAAATTGAAGTAAAAAATATTATTAAAAATAACATTTTTATTCATGTTACGTTATTATAAATTTAAATAGTAATTTAGAAAGGAAATAGGAAAAATGTAACTAAAATATATTTCATTTAAATTTTACTTTTATTTATTTATTTTTAATTTCTACTTAAATTCAGGGATGGCAATGGGTAGGATATGAGCTAGGAGCCCCCTAACCCACCCCTATTTTCGCTACTCGCTCCTACTCCCAACCCGACCCAACCCTCATGAAACTCTCCCCCTACCCCCACCCAATCCGACCCCGCAGATATAACTCCTATCCCTGACCCTATCTGATCCGCAACATAATTAGAAATTTAGCAATAATATTAAAATTTAATAATTAAACTAGAAAATGCTATTTATAATTAAAAAAAGATATTATATATTATACATATATTAAAATTATATTACATATATGATATAATAAAAACTCATTAATACATTGTATAAATATTATATATATATATATTCTATAAAAATTCAACAATATATTATACACATATTACATATATATATACTATTAATATTTATTTATTATTATATTTGTGGGTCAAGTAGGATTCGGGTAAAAAAAATACTTTCCCTTGCCGGGGACTCAAACCCAATCGGAATTTTCAAAAGTTTTTTAAAATCCAACTCTATCATATTCAACCACCTTCAAATCCATCACATTAGAGTTAAAAAGAACCAGGAACCTGACAAATCAGAGTATTTTGCCATCCCTATTCACGATGCAACACAACTTAAATTTATTTAGAATTGTGAAGTATATGAGAATGTTATGAATATGGGACATGCCAAAACACTCTGATGAAAAAAGAGATTTCGAATTGACAACATGCACTATTTTTTAGGACAAAAGAAGGTGAAGAGTGAGTTTAGATGAGAGGAAAAACATGAGTAATTAATTTAAAGGGAATATATAGTCTAGTTCTATTTTGACAAATAATAATAGCTTAAATTTTACTCACAAAATTTTAAACTTACAAGTCATCTATTAATTTTATATGATCAATTTATCTTTATAAATTCAAAAATACAAAACTACCCCTAATTTTTCTACTATTTTTATTCGTCTCTCTCTCTCTCTCCCCACAAATTCTAGAGCAATAAAGCTAGAAGATCATCTACTATTATTAAACATTGATTCAGTTAGAATATTCTCAGATTTGAAGAAGTGAAATGGTAAAAATAAGAGCGAGCTCTCATTGCAAGTGGTCTTCAACGAGCTCTTGAAGATCACTTTTGCAAAACTGTGATCGATAATGCTGTAGATCAGCTCAATGATTCAATCTCTTTTATAAATGCGAACCCAGGAGAGAAGATCTTAACAATTTCAAACATTGACGATCTGAAAATGTTTTTGAGTGCCGCCATCATAGATCAAAAGACCTATTTTGATGCTTTGATGGAAGTGAATTCAACTTTTTAGATTTAAAGAAGCGAAATAGTGAAAACAAGTAAGATTGAAATTAAACCCTAGTTTTTTAGGGAATCTTTCAGTTTCAAAACTCTTATTTTTTTATTTCAATTTTAATTTCAACATTGATTTTGATATCATTGTTGCGAATCTTCTCAAATTTAGTGTTCATGAGAATGAAATCACTTATTTAATCTCATGCTCTGTTTTTTTCCTCAGTTAGCGAAACAACTATCTGGAACATTGCTGTGCAAAATTGATAATATTCTCAGTTTTAAAATTGAAAAAAAACTGATAATGTCCTCAATTTTACTAGATAGTCAATAAGGGCAAAAACGTTTAATCTCATGCTTTTTTTTTTCTCGGTTAGCGAAACGACTATCCATAACATTGTTGTGCAAAATTGATAATATTCTCAGCTTTAAAACTAGAAATTTTTTTTGATAATGTTTACAGTTTTACTGGATAGTTGAATCAAACCAAATGGCAGAAAGGCAAAAACATCATTATATCTCAAAATATGACTTATTGATTCAAAAAATCTTAGATAGGATCTAAGCTACCACAGTATTTGTGAATAAGACTTTTAGGTAATTAACCCTTAATAATTTAATTTATAAGTACAAAATGCAAGTAGATAGCCTTTAAATGAGTGTTGCTAAATACTTTTATCTTTTTCTTATGACCTCAATTTATTTCAATTTTGTACTAATATCAAATTACAAATTTACTCCTACCCCACTCTTCCAAACCCTAACTCTAACCCCAACCCTAATCCTAACCTTAACCCTAACCCACTTTACCCCCACTTCGACTGGTGATTTCTGCCGCCATCACCTACACCATCTCCAGCCACAATCACTCCAACTCCCACTCACCAACCACCAGTAGCGCCATCACCCACGTTGCTCTTAGATCATTTCTCTGCTACCTTCTAAGCTCCGACGACTCGTCTTAGTCCATCTTCACCGACCACCGTGACCTCCGTCCCCATCTCCAGCTCCGTCCCATCTCCACCTACTGTTGTGTCACACACACACACACACACACACACACACACACACACACACGAGATCGAAATCACAACCATAGAGGTTCAGCAATGGTGGCGACCTACCTTCCTTGCGTGATCTTACAACTACCACTACTTGCAATCTCTCTAGATTCAATTTAGTAATCCAAGTTTGAACCACCACCATTTGTTCGATGGTCTACATTCGAACTACCACTATTTGTCCGGTACTCATTTTCCTAGACGCGATGATTTCAAATGAAGAGGAATTGAATATGAGCAAGGCAGATGAGGGCTCTAAGGTAGTTGTATGGGTAGTGGTGACGTAAAATGAGTGATATTTGTAGGAGGAGAGATTTGGGTGAAAGAAATGAGATGGAGGATCACTAATAGAGGAAAAGAATGAAGATGGAGTTAGGGAGGTGGGTCACCAATGAGGGAGGAGGGGTTGATGGAGAGTCGTCACTGGAGGAGGGTACTAGGGAAAGGGTTACCAGTGAGGAATAATGGTTTCTAGTAGAAAAGTATAGGGGTGAAGGTTCAAGAGGTATATTTAGGATTATGGTAGGGGTCCAAAGAAAAATGAGAAGGCGAGCAATTTTGGTAGTGGGGGTTTAAAGAAGTGGGGGGTCCTAAGAAGAAAGGTAAGAGCATTTAGTAACACTTCTTTAAATACATTTAAAAAATTTATTGTCGAACATCTCATATTTGATAATTTTTTTAAGGGAATAGATTAGTTTTAGAGATAGAGTGGACTGTGTTGTTCAGATCTATGGAGCTGATCAAGAGTCTTATTTCGATAATTTGAACAATTTAGTTTGTAAGACTTGTTGTATACTTCATCCACACACACACACACAAAAAAAAAAATGGTAGTTTCAATATCGTAATATGTTTAATTTATCATGCTTGTCTTAAAAAACTAAACGACAAGTGTATTTTTAAAAATAGACCATCTATTTTTTTGATAACAAACGCAATAAATTGAATATGTTATGATTATCAAATTGACATAATTTTTTATATGAATGATATGCAAAAATTGCCTTACAAAATAAATTATTCGGATCATTAAAATATAACCCATGGTGGGCCGCATGTGCTTGGACAACATCCTCCCATCCACATCTCGATTGGAAAAAAACCCAACACTTTTTTTTTTTTTTTATAATTTTTAAATTTTTTTTTAATATCATTACACTCCTTAAAGTTAAATTACTAAAAACGATAAAATTTTAAAATTCTACACCATTATCAACTACTGCAAACTCTCATTTGGCCCTTGCTACCACCACCAACGTAGCCACCTAACCCTTTTTCTCACCCCCTCCTAGTTCCCACCGCTAGTCATTCCCATTTTCAAATGCCTTCTCGACCCTTTCCCCAACTCCAATGTCAAATGAAGAGTTTTTATCTAAGTGTTGGATTTCTCTTATATTCACATCTTAACTAGAGAAAACTTGAAAAGTCCGTGGGGGTCATCACGAGTTCCGTTTCGATTATCTGAATTATGGGGACATATTTTTTGGATAGTAACACGTGGCCAAGGTGGCACCGAAGTGTCAGCCGAGGTGCCATGTGTCCTTGTCTTGACGTCGAGGTAATCTCGGCTAGGTTAAGGTTACCTACAAAGATACCGGAATCCGAGATGAACAGATATGGGATAAGAGTTCTAAAATGGAGGAAGACCTCAATTTGGATAAAGATAAAGCTCTTAGGGAGTTTATCTCTTTCTATTTGAGAGTCTAGGATAAGCATTGAGCCAGAGTCCATTGAAGCTAGGCTTCTACAGGGATCAGGTCAGTGCTAGCTATAAAAATAAGGCACCCTCGTGGGTCGAAGGTACGCTTTTTGTATTCTGGCTTGTGAGTTAAGCACAATTAGTTATCTTTGAGAGATATTGATTACTGACTTGATCGTCGGAGTGCCCCCGGGTGGACGAACCATCGCCAGAGTCTTATCTTTCTGTGATAGGTCGTTCGGGCGCAATCTATTCTGTCGGTATTCTCCAGCTGAGTACCTATTTGGCAGTATGGTCAGAAAACAGCACACACAATTTGGCTCCTATCTGTGGAAAAGAAAGGAGAATAGATGGCCAACGACGGACAAAAAGAAAAGGTTGGGGACGACATCCCTACTGGGAGTGGTAAACACATTGACCCTAACGTGGAGGAGGATAACTACAATGAAGAAACTCGGGATCAGAACCCCGAAGAGAAGGACGTCGGCCAGGAGGGAGACGTACCAAAGACGACAGACCGAGGTGGGTATTATAATGAGAACGACCTCCAGGTATGGAAAGATAGATGCCTGCGGAGGGACGGAGAGATAAAGGGAATGGCGAACAAATTGGCGGACCTGCAATCGGTCGTCAATTTCATGATGCAGAACAACGTCATGTAGCCACCGTTTCCGTTACAAGACATGTCGATTCCAGCACCCAAGAACAATGCCTAGAAGGATGGGCAGAAAACTGTCCCTGCAGTCCCCCAGCACACCAGGACCAAGGAACACTCTCACTGGCCTTCAAGGGAGGTCAGGCAAGGAGAGTCAACGAAGGGAGATTCTCGGAGGACGCATCGTACCAAAGAAGCTGACCCCAAAGAACATCGGCATGTTCAAAGGAAGGAACTTTGTTTCGACGCAACTAATGGAGAGAGGTCCAAAAGGACTTATAATGACACCGGGAGTAGCGCACCAAAAAGGCTGAAATCCGTTGATAGCCGAGCTCCTGGACGGACCAAGGAGGATCTGAGGGATTACCTCCAGAAGAAGCAACAAGATGCCGAGGTAACCTCGCTAGTCAAACCGAGAACGCCGTTCTCGGAGGAGTTGGACAAATTTGAGGCCCTGAAAAGGTTCCACATACCGAGATTCCAGATATACGATGGTAAGTCTGACCCTAACTTTCACGTCGACTTGTACCTGAACTCAATAGCACTGTACACCGGGAACGAGCCGTTGCTCTGCAAAGTGTTTCCCTCATCCTTTGGGAAAATCGCATTAGACTGGTTTCACAAGTTGCCGAAAGAAACTGTGAAAAGTTGGGAAAGCCTGGCCGAGATGTTCGTGGCCAGGTTTGTGACAAACAAACTACAGCCGTTGAGGGTGGACTCCTTGATGGCTCTGAGAATTGGCGAGGATGAAAGCCATAAGGCTTACGCCAAGAGGTATTATGAGGTGTTCAACTGAATACCAAGATGCAACCAAGATGTGGTGGTCGTGTCTTTTAAGAATGGCCTGAACGATGATTGTTTGCTTTGAAAATCACTGGCAAAAACACTACCAAAAAGTATGGAGGAACTAATGGCCAGGATAGAGAAGTATGCGAGGGCCGAGGAGGACACGCTAGGGACAAAGGCGTCAAAACAAGAGAACAGAAACGGCTTGCCGAAGCGAGGCCGAGGTAATAGTGGATACAATAAGCATGAGACATGACTAAGGGCTGCATAGGCAGTCACAACCGTATTCCGAATTCCGGTTTACAAAGTCTTAGAAAGAATCCGGAGCCAACCCTATTATAGAGCACTAGAGAAGATTCCTGGTGAATTTATGGGAAGAAGTCTGGGGAAGCACTGTGCTTACCATAATGAGGATGGGCATCTAACTCAAGAGTGCAGAGCCCTAAAAGCACACCTGGAAGACCTGGTAAGACAAGGTCATTTAAGGGACCTAGTAGATAAGGCCAGGACAAGGGAAGAGCAAGCGAGACTACCTCAGGCACCGGCAGCACCACCTTCCCCAGCACCACAACCGCAAGTAGGCGGACCTCGAGTGATCAATGTGATTCACTCGAAAGTCAATGAGAACGAAATACATGGGGAAACCTAAAAGGTAAAACACTTACAACATGTGTATCAAGTCTGATAGAAAAGACCTAGGGCAGACGAGTGCTAGGGACCAATGGTGTCCTTTATTGAAGACGACCTAGAGATGGTGTAGCATCTACACAACGATGCCTTGGTAATATCCCTCCAAATTGGAGAGCACCAGGTAAAGCGAATTCTGATCGACCAGGGCAGCTCTTGCGACTTCATGAATGTCAGGTGTTACAAGGAGCTTGGCCTTCACCAAGATGATCTGGAACAATCCAATGGTCCAATGGTTGGGTTCAATGGAATGCCGACGTGGCCCCTGGGAGCAGTAAGTTTGGAGGTGCGGGCTGGCACTAAGAAGGTAAACACAGAGTTCACGATAATTGACACCCTCTCCCCTTACAATGTTATCCTTGGAAGGCCATGGCTGCATGCAATGAGGCTATTCTTTCAACATTGCACCAGCTGTTGCGGTTCCCAACGGAACATGGAATTGAGGAGGTCAAAGGGAATCAGGTGCAGGCAAAGAACTGCTCCATGGCAGCAATGAAATCCACCTACAACATACGAGAAGCAGAAGCAGCAGAGATTGAAGATGAGGGCATGGAAGTCCTTAAGGACGTCGGTAAAGAACCAGCCGAGAAAAGTGAGGAAGTCCTAAAAAAGATCTTAGTCCAGCAAGAAGATGAGGAGCGCTTCTTCCTTCTCGACTCAAGCTTGGCCGAGGAAGAGGAAAAGGAATTAGACGCATTCTTGAGAACAAACCTTGAGGTGTTTGCCTGGACACCATATGAGATGCCTGGCATTGACCCCGAGGTCACTTGCCATAGACTGAATGTCGACAGGTCGGCCAAACCTGTCATCCAGCGAGCAAGGAGGCCTACATTGATGCATGTTAAGGTAGTAGAAGAGGAAGTGGATAAACTTCTGGAGGCCAGAGCCATTCGAGAGGTAAACTACCCAACATGGCTATCAAACACGGTTCTTATGAAGAAAAAGAATGGGAAGTGGAGGGTCTGTGTGGACTTCACCAGCCTGAACAAGGCTTGTCCCAAAGACAGTTTTCCACTACCTAAGATTGACCAATTGGTGGATGCCACTCTAGGGCATGGAAGGATGAGCTTCCTGGACGTTTATAGAGGGTACTATAAGATAGCCATGTACTCTCCCGATAAGGAGAAGACTGCATTTATCACCCCAAAAAGGCTATATTGCTATAGAGTGATGCCTTTTGGGTTGAAAAATGCAGGAGCAACTTACTAGAGATTGGTGACTAAAATGTTTAGAAATCTAATAGGAAAAATAGTGGAGGTATACATTGATGACATGGTCGTGAAAACCAAGGAACTTGAGGATCATTTGGTCGACCTGAAGGCAGTCTTTGATATCCTAAGGACATTTCGGCTCCGACTCAATGCGTCGAAGTGCGCATTTGGAGTTGGGTCAGGGAAGTTCCTAGGATACTTGGTCACTAGAAAGAGCATTGAGGCAAACCCGGATCAAATCAAGGCCATCCTGGAGTTGAAGAGCCTAACGTCGCCAAAACAAGTGCAGATGTTGACTAGAAGGGCTGCAGCCCTAAATAGATTCATAAGCAGAAGTTCTGACAAATGCAAACCTTTCTTTAGTTTAGTGAAGAAAGCCACAGACTTCTTATGGACAGAAGAGTGTGAAGTTGCCTTGGCCGACTTGAAGAAATACTTGACCACCGCTCCAGTTCTCTCAAATTCAGTACCTGGAGAGGAGCTATTCTTATACTTGGCGGTTTCAGAGCATCTAGTAAGTGCAGTGGTAATCAGAGAAGAAAAGGAAGAACAAATAGCAGTTTACTACGTGAGTAAAACCCTAGCAGATGCAGAGACCAGATACCTATCCTTGGAGAAATTGATACTGGCTTTAGTAATGGCCTCCAAGAAGCTGAATCATTACTTTCAAGCCCACAAGATTGTGGTGTTAACTGAGTATCCTTTGAAGTCCCTATTGCAACAAAGAGATCTGACAGGCAGGATAGCCAGATGGGTAGTGGTATTAGGCCAATATGACCTGGAATTCAGACCCAGAACAGCAATCAAAGGCCAAGTTTTGGCCGACTTCGTGGTCGAGTTCACACTAGGCACCATCATACATTGGGCTCCGTTGAGCCGGGGTATACGATGTCCAGGTGAACAAGGAGAAACCCAGCTGGGGATAGCAGAACAGAGGAAAGAAGAGAAACTCAGGCCTTGTAGTATTTACATCAGTGACTCCTTCCACCTGTTTGTTGATGGAAGTTCAAACCAACAAGAAGCGGGGGCAGGAGTAGTGCTAGTATCACTGGATGGACAGATACTGGAACAATCCATTCATTTGGGGTTTAAAGCCTCAAACAACGAGGTAGAGTATGAAGCACTGATCGTAAGATTAAAGTTGACAGCAACAATGGAAGCTGACGAAGTAATGGTCTTCTGTGACTCCCAGCTTATCGTCAACCAGGCAACAGGCGAATACGCAGCCCGAGATAAAAGGATGATGGCTTATGTAAAGGTGGTGGGCAGACTAATAGCATTATTCCAAAATTGCCGACTACAGCAAGTTAGCCGAGATGACAACAGTCATGCTGATGCCTTGGCCAACTTGGCTAGTGCAATGAAACTAGGAGAGGCAAGGACAATAATGGTTGACTACTTGTCAGGTCCAAATGTAGAACCATTGAACACAGAGCATGAGGCAATGTGTGTGAAGATGGGACCAAGCTGGATAGATGCGATAATAGTATTCCTTAGAGATGAAAAATTGCCAAATGATCATAAAGAAGCACACAAGATCAGACTAAAGTCGGCAAGATTCAGTCTGACAGTAGAAGGGCATCTCTACAGAAGATCTTTTACTGGTCCCCTTCTGAGGTGTGTACATCCTTTACAAGTTGAAGACTTCCTGTATGAAATACATGAAGGAGTATGTGGAAGCCACACTGGGGGCAGGTCACTTGCTCATAGGGCCATCACTTAGGGGTACTAGTGGCCCTACATGCAGAAAGATGCTGAAACTTATGTCAGAAAGTGTGAGAAGTGTTAGAGGCTTGCACCTTTGATACACTAACCAGCAGCAGATTTGAACCTAGTGTCCAGCCCTTGGCCATTTTCCTAATGGGGCATGGATCTTGTTGGACAGCTACCTCAAGCGACTGGACAAAAGAAGTTCCTGCTAGTGGCAACAGATTACTTCACCAAGTGGGTAGAAGCTGAACCTCTTGCAAAGATTCGAGATGTTGATGTGAAGAGCTTCATATAGAAGAACATCATCACTAGGTTTAGGATCCCAAGGGTAATAATAGCAGACAATGGAACACAGTTTGACAGTAAGCTGCAAAAGCTTCTATGCAAAGTACAAAATCAAGAACTACTATTCCACTCCAAGCTTCCCTTAAAGCAATGGATAGGCAGAAGCATTCAACAAAACTATATTGGATGGGATTAAGAAGAGGTTGGAAGCAGCAAAGGGAAAGTGGGTGGATGAGTTGCCCAATGTACTCTGTGCATATCGAACTACGCCAAGAAGATCAACTGGGGAATCCCCATTTGCTATGGCTTATGGCACAGAGGCAGTAATCCCATTAGAGGTCGGCATCCCAGGGATCAGAACCGAGGGAGTAGAGAATGGGACTAATGATGCATTTTTAGCCCGAGATCTAGACCTATTGGAAGAAAGAAAGGAGAAAGCAGCAATTCAGCTGGGGGCATACCAGCAGCAGCTTGCTAGGGCTTACAACAAGAAGGTCAACCCACAAGAGTTTCAAGTTGGAGACCTCGTCCTGAGAAAGGTCGTCGGCAACAAGAAGGATCTCAGAGAGGGCAAGCTTGGCCCAAATTAGGAGGGACCTTATAGAATCATCTCGGTCCTGGGCAATGGGGCATATCGGCTTGAAGACATTGAAGGCAAAGAGTTGCCAAGACCCTGGAATACTTGCAACCTGAAGTTTTTCTATCATTAGATTTCCTTTTGTTTTTTTTTTTTAAAGTCTTTTGTTATTAGCCGAAGTAATAATAAAATTTTAGCTCGATTTTTTCAAACTTGTGTAAAACGATTGACCAGTCCTTCGACGATGTTTCTGATTTAGACATGACGAATAACTTAGACTCATTATATGACAGAGTTGAATTATACTTGCATATAATAGAGTTGAACTAAGTTGGCGATGTTTCTAATTGAAACATGACGAATAACTTAGACTTATTATATGGCAGAGTTGAATTATACTTACATATAATAGAGTTGAACTAAGTCGGCGATGTTTCTGATTAAAACATGACGAATAACTTAGACTTATTATATGACAGAGTTGAATTATACTTGCATATAATAGAGTTGAACTAAGTTGGCGATGTTTCTGATTGAAACATGACGAATAACTTAGACTCATCATATGACAGAGTTGAATTATACTTGCATATAATAGAGTTGAACTAAGTTGAATTAGCCTAGACTTGCCATATCGGCAGAGTCAAACACAGATTGAAACTAAGTACATTTGGGTAAGATTAACAAAGGAACCAAGGTTGAGAACTTCGTCTAGTCTCTGTTTAATATAAACTTCGGCGACGAGGTCATAGCCACATGCTTAATGAGAACCCAAGTGAAACTTAAGTTCACATTAGGGGGCAGAGAGCTGGAGAATGATGTCTGGGAGTTGGAATTTACAAGCTAAAATTGGTTTGACACTTGTTGAAAATTTAAGAAAAATTTACAAGTTGAAGTTAAGCCAAGGTTATGTTGAAAAAATGTTGGTTTAACACTTGTTGAAATGTTTTAAGGAAAATTTACAAGTTGAAGTTAAGCCAAGGTTATGTTGAAAGAAGTATCTATGTACTTGCCGAGATTACCATGTTGCCAAGACCTGGAAGATAATGGAAGACATAAGTCTTGATAAGTAAACGTAAAGTGGCAAGTTTTAAATAACACTTGTGAAAATATTTTTTACAATATTTTCAAGTGTTAAGCCAAGGCCGAGATGAACAAGATTGGAAGTTATGTCCGAGGTATGTTAATCCGAGGAGACTACATAGCTAAAGGCATAAATTGGAGACATGCAAAATATTCTAAGTATGGAAACAGTAGAGCTTACAAGCATACAAAACACTTGAAAGAAGAAATTATAGAATGCATTCAGATAAGGAAGTTCAAGTATAAAAAGGCACTTCGGCCTGATATTGAAGATTACTTGTTCAGAGTACAAAAAGGCACATCGGCCAAATAAAAGCTAAACATTGTTCAAAAGAAAAAAGCATAAAGTACAAGAAATAAGGAAAAGCTTCTAAACTGGACTATTTGGCGTCATCAGCTGGATGGGTTTGCGGCTCAGAAGACATCTGGGAACTCTTCTCGGCAGCCTTCTCAGCCGTGAGCTCGGCATCGATCTCTTTAAGAGTCTGGTCGAGACTCTTCTCAGCGATAGGCGCCTTGGATGGTGTCTTCCTGCAGGAGGCATCTTTTGAGACCTTGTCCCCCTCATCCTGAGTCAAGTCTAAGACTTGCTCATTCAGAGTTGGGGACTTGGCCCCAGCAGCTTCGGCCTTCTCAGACTTGTCGGCCTCGGCATCTTCCTCGGACTTAGCCTCAACCTCATCCTCAGATTGGCTTAGAGTGGGGGGGAATGGCAGGACGAGGAGGTTGTTATCTCGGAGAGTTGAGTCATCGAGGATAGCCAACTCCTTCAAGGCAGCCATCCAGCCAAGGGTGTAACCCTTGTTGCATGCCTTTTTCACTTGCTTCTTGTAGTCCTTACGGACGTCGGCTGCCCCCTCGGCATATGCCTTATCGTATGTCGCTTTGATCTCGGCGTCCTTTGTGGCCAAGGCAGCGAGGAGCTCAGTTTGGGCTTCGGCAGTTTTTGCTTCGGCCTCTTTCTTCTCGGCCTTGAGGACCTCAGCAACAGCCTCTGCAGCCCCGACCTTTTCTTCAACCTCGTCTTGAGCTTGCTTGGCTGCCTTAGATTGGTCTATCAATCCTCTCATCTTGTCCTCGGTGTTGTTCAGCGATTTGAGCAAGCCAGCAGCTTCTTTGGTCTTGCGGGCCAACTCCTTCTTAATGTCGAAGGCCTGCATCGCGAAGGAGTGGGCGTGCTGGATCGCCTAGAAGAAATGGAAAAAGACAAAAGTTAATAAAACTCTTTAAGTATGGAAAAATAAAGAATAGAGAGTACTAAGTGTTAGGGGCTTACCTGTACAGAGTGCTGCAACATCAGAGCGAAATTCTCGTGTTCACTGACCTCGGCGTTTCGTTCAAGGTCTTGGGGAAGGAGCAAGGCAGTAGAGAGGGCAACGCCGAATTCAATATTAGTCGCGCTGTCGCTGACTTTGACTGGCTTGTCCTCAATTGTGATTGAAGGAGCCTAGGGGGCATCAGATTTTAGGGACCCCGAGGTTGTAGCAGACTCCAACCTCGGCTTCTTTGATCAGGTGGATTCGGAGGGAGCAGCCTCTGCAGACCTCTTTTCGGCGGCAGAGGCACTTTTTTCTGCCTCAGCTATTTTTGAGATCGACAAGGTGTCCTTAGAGTCGATCTGAGTCACCGTTGCCTTGGCTTGGGCTTTCTTCAGCCTCTTTGGTTTCGGTTTGGGTTGAGACTGGGAAGGTGAGGACTGGACCGTGACCACGTTGGGGATGTCGGCCAAGAGGTCTTCAGCAACAGCCTTCTTGCGTCCCATCTCGTCGGAGGTTGCGACAACTGTGACTCTTGTGCCGAAGTGAATTGCTGGCAGGGCAATGTGAGGATTGGCTAGATCGTAAGAGGACGTCTCGGCACTTCAGTGTCTTCGGCTACGAGTCCTGCCTGTTGGTGTGAGCAGTGGAGCTCGAAGTCGGCATTGGCGTTGAGAAAGTGGAATCAGTTGTGGTGCAGAGGTTGATGACTGTTCTGCTGGGTCAGAGGTTGATCCCTGGTCTGGCCTTGATGATGACTCGGCTTGAGGAGTTGTTGCTGAGGGTGGAGACTTGCTCTTCTTCGGGACGTCGGGCATAGCGGATTTGTATGTAGGAATGTAATTGAGTAGCAGAGGGGCTTTCCGTTTGTCAACTGGAAAACCCAACAATTTCTTGAAATCCTTGCTGGGGTAGAATGTCTTGCAAAAGTCCTTGGATGGTTGAGGAAGGACTGCAAAGTAAACAACAACCATTAGAACATATAAGAGGAACAACAGTAATAAAGACTTAAAAGTGAGAAAAGTGACACTTGGCTCTTACCATCTCCCTCTCTGAACACTATTCAGCTTAAGGGGTAGAGGTGAAGGTCATCCTCTGGAAGGAACTCCCAGTTGCCCGAGACGATGAAATAATCGTCTCTAGCACCCTTGTTGGAGTCTGGGAGGTCAGCGACGAGTTTGTGTTCCGTAGATTTCGGCTTAAGGTAATATATGTAGCCCTTTTCTGACTTCAGACCACACATGGTGTAGCCGTATTGGATATCGGCTAGAGTTATCCTAGTGTTTTCTCGGCTAGCTAGGGCAATTATACCATTGATAACTCAGTAAGAGTTAATGGCAAGTTGCATTGGGTTCAGTTTGTAATAGTGAAGGACTTCGCTGAAAAGGATGTCAAGAGGGAACCTAAGCCCACACTCAATAAAGGCTACTACTGGGAAAGGCATGGAGTCCCCATCAGGCATGATGGAGTCTTCCTCCCCTGCCAACCTAAGGTGGACATTGGCAGGAATGGCAAACTCCTGCCTAAAGTATTCTAACTTAGTTGTGGTGTCTACCCTCCACCTGAACATACCCATAACGTCGGCTAAGTAGGGAAGGTGTTGGATTTTAGAAGGAAGTGGTTTGTTAAGGTTTAAAAGACCTCGTCTTAAACTCAAATCAGAAGCTGGGGCAAGGGTTTTTAGGATCTAAGAGGAGTGCGTTTCAATTTTTCCTAAGGGAAGGAGTTCTAGAACAAAACCCAAGCCTAATCTATATAGAAATAGAGAATAAAAGGCAAGAATCTGGAAAACACAACAAGAAAACAGGGCAAAAAGCATGATTCAGACTCAAGAAGGTAGTAGAAAATCAAGAATAGTGATAAGCTATCAAGAACGTCAAGTGTATAAATAGCATGTGTGTGTGTGTGTGTATACCCAGAAACAGATTGGACAAAAGCAAACTTATGAAACAGAACATGTTTAAACATGCGAAAGATGAAATTTAGAACACAGGCAAAAGACTGGAGAATATGAATACATTCACCATGGCAGTAAACAGAAGCAACAGAGTGTGAAATTGAAAAAGGGGAAAATAGTAACTCACCGAAGAAAATGAAGTCGGTGTGAAGTATGCTAGGGTCAGGCGGTGGCAGTGAGCGGGGAAGAACAGCAAAAGCTTCGCCGGAGGAGGTGAACGGAGTGGTTGCAGAAGCTCAAAGAGGGCAACAATGGAGGATTTGGGAAAGAAAGTTAGAGAGAGAAAGTTTGGAGAAAACGAAGATACAAAAGTGAAACAGCAAAGAGAGAGGGAAGTGTTTTTTATCAAAACACGAAAGGGCGGGAAAATGGTATTGAATGTGCCTAAGATGACGTGCCTGTCAGGCGGCGCACGCAAAAATGACGCGACCTGATAGCGCGTGTCAAGTACGGTTTAATAGGGACGAGACGCGTGGCAAAAATGGTTGAGTTGCTATGCGTGACAACTCATACGCGTGTAGAAACTCTTGGAGTTCTTGATTTAATGAAGCAAATACCTCGGCCATGGGAATGATCTTGGTTAAAGAGCGTGAAAAAATTTGGCTCTTGGCTCTAAGGCATTGATGAAAAACAGACTACAAGTCTTGGCCATATGGAGTCGAGGAATGATGACCTCGGTAATAAAGGATAGAGCAAGCTTAGCCGACGTGCTATATGGTCAAATGATATAGGTTCCATCACCTCAGGATGCCGAGGTAATAAAACCTAGAGGGCAGTTGTGGGAACATATTTTTTGGATAGTAACACATGGCCAAGGTAGCACCGAAGTGCCAGCCGAGGTGCCATGTGTCCTTGTCTTGACGTTGAGGTAATCTCGGCTAGGCCGAGGTTACCTGCGAAGATACCGGAATCAGAGATGAATGGATAAGGGATAAGAGTCCTAGAATGGGGGAGGACCTCAATTTGGATAAAGATAAAGCTCTTAGAGAGTTTGTCTTTATCTATTTAAGAGTCCAGGATAAGTATTGAGCTAGAGGCAATTGAAGCTAAGCTTCTACAGGGATCAGGTCAGTGTTGGCTATAAAAGTAAGGCACCATCGTGGGTCTAAGGTACGCTTTTTGTATTCTGCCTTGTGAGTTAAGCACAATTGGTTATCTTTGAGAGATATTGATTACTGACTTGATCGTCGGAGCGTCCCCGGGTGGACGAACCACCGCCGGAGTCTCATCTTTCTGTGATAGATCGTTCAAATGCAATCTATTCTGCCGGTGTTCTCCAGTTGAGTACCTGTTTGGCAGTGTGGTCAGAAAATGGCACACACATGAACTATTTGTTTTGTAGGACCCTCAATGTATATGATCCATGAAAAAAATTGGTCGCAATAATTTCATTTTATCGCATTTGTCTCCGAAAAAACGTACGATAAATATATTTTTAAAAATAGATTATCCATTTTTTTCGACACAAATATGATAAAATGAAAATATTACGATTATTAGATTCACTTAATTTTTTTTGCAAATGATATACATTGAGAACTTTACAAAATGAATTGCTGAAATCATGAAAATAGAACTCCTGATAGGTTTCATGAGCCCCTCAATTTTTTTTTAAAGTTAAGATGTAAATATAAGAAAAATCCAACTTTTTGAGAGAGAAAAAAAGATGAAGGAATATAAGTCTATTCATAAGTGTTGTTAACTAAAGTTGGTGAAATGATGTTATGTGCGCATGTTTTATACTTAAGGTGTCAAGTGGAAATTTTTTGTTCTGTTATTATTTGGATCAATTAGGGACATGATATTTTTGACAAATATTAGGAGAATTATTTCAAATTCAACAATCAACTGTGTAATAAAAATCAATAATATACCCCGGAAGTTCAACTCTAATAACAATTACAAGAAACAATCAAATTTTGCCTTTGGTGGAGATTGACTTATCAACCCGTCAGTTAAGAGAGTATAAAAGTGACAAATTAGAGGTAATTGCATCTTAGTGGAATTTTGAGAAAAAAAAAAGAGTACATATCTATGAAAAGACTTACAATTTTAATTATTAGTATTTATAAATTTTCTGACTGATTTGTAATTATGTTTTCAAAATTCCAGTAATGTGATATTTTCCTGACAAATTATAATGAAACCCAATGAATTATAATTAATATACAGAAGATAAGATTTTCATGTAAGGAGATTCGAACCACTGACTTCCTAGTAAGGTACGTGAGTTTTAACTAATTGGATTAGTCCAGTTTGTTCATTTTAGATAGATGATATTTTGTATCTATTGATTGATTGTCTAGGACGCATTTTTTTTTTTTTATTTAAAAAAAAAAAAATCTACTAGGGAAGTCTATTGATTTTTCATTCCATACTCAAATTGACAAATATCTAGGTATGTTCGTCTTGCCCTTGGACCTTGATACAAAATGTTTGAAGAGAGTGAGGAGGAGGGTTAAGTAGATCTTATGCTTGAATGTTGCCTATCCAGACCAAACCCAAAAACAATTTAAAATTAAAAAAAAATAAATAAGCAATAAAGTTCCCCCTCTTGTATCAATCATGGGTTATGAAAGATCAAAATTATAACACGGGTGTTATGGCATCAAATCAATGATCATCAATAACTATGCCAAGTGATTTTGATTATATTTATTTTATTTTTTCACTTTTGAATAATAAACCTCCAAAATTTTATTTCTAGGCATTATGATTGAGAACATTTGTGTGTCTATATCTCTACCGTTCACATGTGACATTGAACAATTGGGACAACTTTACATCATCAAGTTGATGAATCGCCTACTTGTAAATTTATAATTAAAAAAATAAAGTTCTCACGACATAGATTCATTTTTTTGAATTTTTTTGACTTATTAGGCCTAAATTCTAATATTTTGCGGGTTAAAAGGACACAATTTGTCCAAAAGGACAATCATCTGTTAAAATTAACCTATCTATCTTTTGAAATTAACTTATCTATTGAAATCAACCTATCTTTCTATGAGTATTCACCAAATTAACTATTTGTTAAAATGTAACACATGCCACTCATTCAACACCCTATTTATTGAATATCACACATTTCTCTACTCACCACCACCTTCTACTGCTACTGGCCACCGGTCATCAGGCGCTAACTTTTCTGACGACTTTTTTCTGGCATGTCCTTATCACCAAATAAGTTTTTACCTTGGATCTAATTCCTTATACCTATTTGGAATGTACTTTTCACCAATTTTCTTTCAAAAGAACTAAATTTTTTTCTTTATTTTTAAAAATTTATTTAAATTATTCTTGTTTAATGAGCTCTTAAAACTACATCAAATAGTTTCGTATAATTTTTTAAATATTTAACCCCCAAAAAAAAATAAAATGTAAACAACTCAGGTAAGTTGTCCCAAATAACTTCAAAAAGTTTTGGTTTTTCACCGCATTTTCTACGGGATTTTTTTCTTTTGAGAAACTACAGATTCAGTCTATTTGACTAAAAGTATTTACGAAAACATGGGATACAATTATTTTCTATGTAAAAATAATACAAAAGTTGCACCCTAAAAAGATTCTCACCTTTTGATAAATATTTCCCCAACCTCCCACTAATTTTCTCCAAATTTTTTTTCCCCTTTGTTGCAGGATTTCACTATTGGTTAGGGTAGGAAAATATAAAATCTTATTCTTTCTTATTGTTTAATCAAAACAAATTTTATTTTAAAAAACTTGGAAACACCTTTTGTGTTTGTAAGGGGTAAGTTGCTCAAAGTCTTATCTTTTAATTAACCTTAGGAACTTCCAATCTTTAAAAAAAAAAGAAAGAGTTTTACCTTAGGAAGTTGGGCCAAGCATTTGATAATACAGTGGGCGCATATAATAATCATTCTCATCCAAACTCATATTGGACTGAAGCCCATAATCGGCATTAAGCACTGCGGACTTATTTCTGTTAAACCCCGTTTGTTTTCAGAGATAGAATAGAGGAGATTGATAGTGAGGAGATTAGTAAATTATATTTGTTTTGATGATAGTTGTGAGTGTGGAGATTGTTAAATTATTTTTATATAAAGTAAATATAAAATAATAAAACAAACAAAACTATGATTTTTACTTAACAAAAAATATAAAACCATTAAACATTAATGTTCAAAAAAAATGCCCAAAAAGTAAAAAAAAAATAAAAAAAAAGTTGCAGTTGACCGACCGAACGTCCCCCCGGACAACGAGTCACCCCCTAAGGCGACGGACTGTTTTGCTAATACCATCTCCTACTCCAGATTGATAATCCGAACCATTGAGGACTTTCACAGTCTGAAGGGACTATGAATTCGGAGTTCCAAAACCAAAACAAATATGAGTCCATTTCGGACTGTGATGGTGGAAAACAAACTGAGCCTTATTATTGAGTCCAAACAACTTAAAGCCAGGTACTTTTGAAGTATTATTTATGAGTGACATATCACAAAAAATTCACATAGAATTTTTTGTACATAATGATATAGTTTAATATGAGCATTTTTACTTTTAAAAAAAAAAAAACACTTATGAAGATGTCTTTTGGTTTTGTGTAAGAATAGAGTTTCCCTTTATTTACCCAAAAAAAAATGAAGAAGAAGAAGAAGAAAAAAGTAGCCATGTTTCTAAAACAGTATTTATTTTTGATTTAATAAGTGCCAATCTTAAAATATCATTAGACTTGAACTCTGGGTTTGGTATGCTAGAAAAAGTAATTAATTGTTTTGATGATCTGGGGATTTGCAAATTTCAAAACCTAGAAAAACTTTTGTACCTACCCATGAACATTTGGACTTTAAAATGGTCCTAAATTCATTTTATTCTATTACATGGCTCCCACTAACCACAATTATCATAAAGATGACTTGGCCTAAACATGTATGTAACCCATTGACAAATCCAAAGAGTTAGACTATTTAATTATCGTATGCTTGGGAATGTGTGTGTTTTATTTATTTATTTTTATAATCGAGTGTCTATGTCAATTTATAGGTATCTCAACTTAACGATTGGACAAATCTCTAGTGATCTTAAGGTTTGGAATGTTTAGTTTTCATGATATTTGATCATATGACCTCTTGGATGGTAAACAGTTGATTGCCTTTTCTTCCCACTAAACCAAACCCATTGAGATTGCTTGGGAATACATGTGTTGCTAGACTATCCTACATAATTGAATATTTAATTTGATACAATTCTCATAATCTTTGTAAATTACTTGTGGTGTAGCATCTTAATTCAAACTCAAAAATCTTTTAAAATTCTACTCTTATTTTCTTTCAGACAACCATGGGAAATGTAATGTATGAGATGGAGGCTAGGGACCTTGAACACGTATTTATTAATTCTCAATTTCGTATTTATCCATAATAAATATATGCAATTACAAGTGGGTCTTATTAATTGGTCTCTATACATATGATCTAACCTATATTCACTTTAGTACATATAGCATGACCAAAATGCGTTATTAGTGACATGTCTATGACCATGTTTATGTATAGATCACAATTTAATGAATCTAATTGACAACGCTTATATTTTATTTAATAGTATACAATTATGGGGAAGTGGTTTTGGAATCCTTCTTCAATCCAAACAAGCCTTTGAAAGATCTTCCAGTCATCACCTAAAATGAAAGAAAAGCTTCGGTCGGTGATGCTGGAATTAGCACTCCAACGAGCAAGTTAGTTTCTCTTCAAAGAATAGTTTTAGATTTCTCAGGTTGCAAGTTTTGTCGAACCTCCCTCTCTCTCTAACCTCTCCCTCATTTTATAGAGTCATTCTCCTTGACATTTTTCTCCTGTAGCTTAGCCTCTCACCATCACTTTTTCAAGTCCCATCCTCCTACTATAATCTTTAGAAAGGGACAGCCTGGATCCATCTAACGTGGTTGTGCCAACTTACCCGATACACTCGGCTCAGATGTGCAGCCTAGGTACCCTTAACTCGACACACTCTTCATCCTGTTTTTGTATTTATTCAGCAATGACTTCGAATCCAGTGGGCTTTGACCGAACCTGGCCCATCAAAAATGGGCTTGGATGTACTTTGGTTGCCGACTTAGATTTATTTTTACTCGGCTCCCACAACAATGTATAATTATTTGATCTACGTAAGTTCCTCTACCGAAAAAAATAAAATAAAATTCTTATAATTGGTTGAACAATAAAAATGATAAACCACATGAATCTCCTTTGAGATTTGAGAAAAATGCAACAAATTTTTATGATTTTAGTATAATTATACTCAATTACTTTATTAATAGCATGGAGTTTGATAATTAAATTATTTTTTTACCTTCATAGTTTATTTACCCAAAGGCCACTTTGCCTCAAAGGCAACTAAATTAATAAATTCAGTAATCTCTCAAAAATAGAGGTTAACAAGAAATTTTGTCTTACCTTAATCAGCTTTTTATTTTTAAATATGTTTAAAATAATTAGTATTATGCCAAAATCAGGATTCTTAAATGAAATAGTGATATTGTTAGAAGATTGTTGGTCTTTTAATGGAGTAGGGGTAAAAAATTATGTAATTTGATATTAAAAAAAAGTCAGTGTAATAATATTAAAATTGCAAAATATACAAATTTTTAAACCACAAAAGTAGTCAGTGTAATTTAATCATCAAATTATATTCACTAACCTGTTAATTCAAGGTTTATTAGGTTAGAATTTTTTTCCTTATCTAGCTTCCACCAAATTACCAACATATAATTGAAGAGTTCTTATGCCATTTTCATATATTCATGCATGTGCCTAAATACAAATTCTCAACATGATTTGAAGGTCAAGCCAATGAAACCCTAAGGAATACAAGTCATTTATGCCGGCTGTGATGAAAATCTTGAAAACTAAATTCCCAAAAATGTTGATTTCTTAGAGCCTTAGTGTGGGTTTCCCCCACAATTGAAACTTCAAAGTAACTATAAAAAATCAAACTATTCAAAAATCACTAGAGAGCTTAGAAACTTTCATAGAAGAAACTTTCATGGAAACTTTTATAGAAGAGTTCCTTCCACCACGTAAGGTTACAATTTTGACAATCAAGCAATAGTGAGAAAAAAGAAGGGAAATGATTCCGGAAATTTTGTTACTAAAATTTTCACTCTTACATGATTGTATATTTGACAATGGTCATACTTTTTATTTTAAAGGCTCTACTTATTGCATAGATTCAGATCTTATATTTTATTGGTTCCACGTATATATACTTTATTTTGACAATGGTCATACTTTATTTAACAATGGTCATACTTTATTCAGACCTTATATTTGTCAATGGTCATACTTTATTTTATTGATTCAGACCTTTTATTTTATTGGTATATGTGTCACATGTGTAGTCACATACGTGGTAAAATTATAGGTAAAAAATTGCCAGTGAGGCATAGTAGAAGCCCTCAAAAGTAATTTAAAATCCACCCAATTTACCTGTGTATTTTTTCAAGAAATTATTTCAATTTGTGTATGAATTATGTGAAATTTGAAGTCGACTTTGTTGTCTAAATTCAAAGAATCAGAAATATAGACAGTAAAATTAGGATGTAAACTCAAAAATATTCAGAATATCTTTAAAATTATTTTTTTAGCCGAATAAAAAACAAGTAACTACTAGATAAACAAAAAATTAAATAAAAAGAAGGTTAATTACATGATTATGATATGATTAATTAGGACAAACAAAGGAACATTGTGGTATCAATTTTGTTGTTCCTCAATGGGTTTTATTAATTAGTTATTGCTTTACTTCATTTAAAGAGCTGCAAAGAATTCGGTGACATGCCTAGCCATCTCTACACTCCATGGTACTAAAACACCACTATTTTTTATTTTGAAAAAAAAAAGAAAACTTAATACATTGTACTTTCGATAATAAGTCTCGTTCAATAAATTAAATTAAAACATAAGATGAATCCCAAAAGGATTGAGAACTTCCACATAAGGAGGATAATAGCTTCCACGCAGGGAGAACCCCCACCCCACAAAGAGAGGAAACATTTACGCAGAAAGACATTACTGTAACACAAAAACAAAAAATACAGAAATTATCAAAAAAAAAAAAAAAAATCACCGCTAAATACCTTCATAATTCATAAATCATCAATCACACAAAAAAACCAACCAAATAAATACCACCAAACACTTACACTGAAACACAACCATAAGAAGCTCATTTGAAACAACCACACAAGTGTTACCTAGTAGTTAAGGTCGTTTCAACTACCATCCAAAAGTTGGTCATGTTAGTTCAAGATGTCTATGTATATGGTAGTTCCACATAGCATGCTTTTTAGACCGGGAAATATGATTTGTTTTTTTAATTTTTATTTTTATAATGAAAATAGGTTGGTATGGTAGTACAACATGTAACTTTCTTTGAACACCAGCAAAAATGATTTTTTCTTACATAATAGCCTAAGTGGAAAGTAACAATTTTTTTTTTATTTTTTTATTTTTTTATTTTTTTATTTTTTTCAACAGTCAAAAAGAGATGAATTTTATTAATTTAAACAAAAGTGATACAAAATAAGTAACTAAGAGTATCGATCAATACAAAGCTTTGGTGAAAAGCATCATTACTTTCACCTAAGATCCCAACTAGGCTGTCATCTATCATGTGATCACCATGTAAATGGTTTTTATATTCGACTTAAAAAATAAAAGCATACTGAAATATATTTTAAAAATGATTAGGGAAAATTACACTAGTTTTTATAATTGTTATTGTGTTAATTTAGTTTATATAGTTCTAATTGTGTCATTTTTATTTTTGATTTTTTCACATTATATATGTTAATAGTCTAATTTTTTTTTCTTTTTATTTTTTCCCAAGCAATTGATTGGAGATTATTTACATAAATGAGGAGAATCACATCGAACATGACTAACCACCACCATCACAAGAAGGAGAAAATAGTCCATAATGAGAAGAAATAAATTCAATACAACAAAACTCCATAATGATCAATCTTTGTCTCGGTAATCTTCCCAATTGGTAAGATTACCCTTGCCAACTGAGCTAATCCAATTGGTTTAATTTAAATAATTGATGACACCCCTATGAAATTAGACTAAAATTAACAGACAAAATAGTTTATTCACTCTCTTGAAAGTGATTGAGAGGGTTAGCATACAATTTAAAATAGTTTAGTCATTTTTAAATGAATCATTTTGCTCTTGATTTCTACTCAATTTCTTAACGGCGTTTATCAATTAGATTAAATTTATACAATGCAAAAAATTAAAAGACAAAATCAAAAATAATTTAGAATTACAAGATTTAAATTGACACAACGAATAAATTATAATGACCACATGTATAATTTGTCGAAGTAATTCATTTTTTCAATTTATCAAAAGAACTCCATAGTTCAATGGGTCCCTAAAACCAAATCAAGGATCAAAACCATTAGGAACAACTTTCCCTTAATTTGATTAATAATTCTTCTCATCTTACTATTAAATATATTGTAGTCAATTCCTTATACTGTAAATACAAATCACGTATATAATACAATATTGGGTGAACACCACTAGAGTCAATCCCTTTCCTTTTAAGATTAGCTATTTTTTAACAAAGTGCAAAACAAATTGAATCTTTTTTTATCTAAATTGAATGAAACAAAAAGTAATAATTTTATAAAAAGAGTTGAATGCTATATAATAGCCAAAATTAGGACAATTTGACCCTCTCTCGTAAGAGTCCCATACTTATTATTATTTTTTAATCTTTTTTAGATTAAGTTTTGAAAACGTTTTATATTTTTTTGAAGAAGGTTCGGTATAACTTTTCATGTTTTCATTTTATTTGCCTTTTTAGTTCAAAATGTTCAAATTAAGTTAAAAAAAACCTAACCTTTTTGAAGATGGCTTAGGATTTTTTATTTTTTATTTTTTTTTAAGCTTTAACAAGTTTCACCAGAAGGCACTAAAAAGCATTACAAAAGTATCTTCTAGTGAGAAAAAAATCCCAAATTTTTATTTTAAGATAGCAAGAAAAGAAAAAGTGTAGGGCTCTATGGCTTTAAGTTGGCCTTTTTTTTTTTTTTTTTTTTCAATTTTTAGTTTATTTTTGAATTTTTGGTGAACTTTTTCTAATTTTAAGTTATATATAAAAAAATTAACTAGACTAGATGATTGTAGGGGGGGGGGGGGGGGGGGGGTTATCTTCAGTTTTTTTTCTTTTTCCCATGTGATATATCTCTCTTCTTTAGTAGGAGAAGTTGACTATTTTAATAAGATATTTTAGTTTTTAATTATTTTAATAGGTTAAAATTTGTGTGTTTGGAAATATGAGGGGATTTTTTTGTAGTTAGATGTGATATTTATGAGAGAAAAAATGAAATGATTATGAGTTTGACGTGACATTTTATCTTATTGATTATTTTAGACTATTTTATCTTTTTGTGAATTTTAACCTTTGTCAAATAAGGCCACTTTTTTTTTTTTTCCCCCTCTCTCTCTCCTATGTGTTTCATCATTTTTTTCTCATACTTTTTAAAAATGCTACAATAATGTACACTTATACTTAATTAATGCTAAAAAAGAATTCAACTTAATTTGAATTACTTATAAAATTAACACATTATGAATTCATTTTCTTCTATTAAATATTAAATATATTTTTTATTTTTTTGCCTACCTTATTAATATCTTAAAATTAATTTATATTGAGTTTTCTATTTAACATGAAATTCTTTTTATTACAAAATATTTATATTTAATTTAAATTTTATATATGTATACACAATACGTATGAATAATTCAAAAAGAATATTACAAAAAAAAATCAATACTCCACCTAACTAATCTATATATTTTCTTCTTAATTCAACTACAACTTATTTATATTTAATTTTTAAAATAAAGTTTGTATAATTTTATTTCTACGTATTTTTTCTATTGGGCCGTGTGTCGACCAGATGGCTGCCTCTCATTAGCCAACAAGGCCGAGTTGTGCTTCACATTGAACCTTGTTAGGGCCAGGACCGCCCAGTAGGCTTAGGCCGAATAAACACCCAGTATGCCTACTAAATTGAAACAGGTCATACATTATAAAAAAAAAACTGATCAAAATTCCATTTGGTTTAATTTTTGAATTATTCTTTGAGTTTTGAGTTATGTTTTGAAAATTAGTTTTTGAAATAAATTTTGAAAGAGAAAGGTTATGAGTTTTGAAAAAACTTTTTGAGTTTTGTTTTAGGATTATTTTTTTAGGGTAAATATTTTTTATTATAAATATTTATTTATTTATTTTAATGTGTGCTGTATTTACTACATTTGTGAGCTTTATTTATTTTTAGATATTTAAAATATATTTTTAAATATTTAAAAATTTACAAAATTTTAAAGATATAAATTTTAGTTTAAATATTTTGGGTAAATTACAAATACACCCTCTGAGGTTTGATTAAAATACAAATCGCCCCTTGTAGTTTTGAAAATTATATTCCACCCCCTAAAATTTTTAATTTCATAATAAATCGCCCATTTTATTAATAAATCATCAAGTCAAATTTTAATGATGTTATAAATATGTTTCAATTAATAATCTAGGAAATTTTATTATTGTGTAGGAGAGCAACTATGAATTTCTTTTTCTTTTTTTTTATTAATTTTGTTAAATAAAATTTTTTAACGAGAAAATATTTATAATTTTTCAAACTACAGAGCCAATCTGTACTTTAAGCAAACCTTAGAGGGTGTATTTGTAATTTATCCCTTTTTTATTTTTTTTTATCTTATTTTAAATATTTTAAATTTATACAAATATATTTTTTTATTTTTTTAAATATTAAATATTTTTTTAAAATTTCAAAAATTTTGAGTAGCCCATATATATCTAAATCATAACAATTATTTGGCCAATACTTAAAAAAATAACAAAGTATTTTTTTTCAAAAAAAAAAAAATTCAAAAATAAAAATAAACTAAAAGGGTAAATTACAAATACACTTTCTGAAGTTTGATTAAAATATAAATCGCCCCCTGTGATTTAGAAATTATATTCCATCCCTGAGATTTTTAATTTCATAACAAATCGTCCTTTTTATTAATAAATCATCAATTCAATTAATAGTTTTTAATGATACTAGAAATATGTTTCAATTAATAATTTAGGTAATTTTATTATTGTATAGGAGAGCAATTATAAATTTTATTTTTTTAGTTAATTTGTTAAATAAAAAATACTAACAATGAGGTATTTGTAATTTTTCAAATTACAGGGGATAATTTGTACTTTAAGCAAATCTCAAGAAGTGTATTTGTAATTTACCCAAACTAAAAAATAATAATTTTAAAGAACAAAAAATAAAATTATTTTTTTTGAATTTTTTTTTATTTTTATAAATAGAGTTTTGAAAAGATTTTTTCAATTGATTTTTGAAAATTTTATTTTGTTATGAGTTTTGAAAGAAAATTAAATTTTTTTTTGAAATCTTAATTCAAAAAAAAAAAAAAAAAAAAAACTCTACCTAAAATTTCGAGGCTCATGTCAAATGGTTAATTCGATTCTATTGATTTTTCTTACACCTCAATCTCAACATTATTTGCTGTAAAAAAATAAATAAATAAATAAAATAAATCTCAACATTATTTCTATCTAGAGAGTATAACATCTTGTGGCAAAGGGTAATTCGTCCATGTAACTTCAATGTTAATTTAGTAATTTTAAAAGTAAAAACAATTTAATATAGCAGAAATTATTTAATAGGTTAGAAAGATTACGTATCTATGTGTCTGACTAATGAAATGTCCTACGTTATCCACCATCTCCTTATTATTAAGGCCATCAATTCATTTAACTTTTTACTATTTGTTGGATGAATGATTATTAGATACTCTGAAAGTATAGTCACGTAATATTCTATATTATTAGGATTAGGGAAAATGATCCAGACCCCCCCCTCCCGGGGCACCCTAGCACCCCCACACTTTTGTGAGAGAGGGGAGAAGAGAGAGTGGAGAAAAAAATATATATAATGTGTGGCTACAAATCAATTGGGGGTTGTGGGGGTCAAAAATAGTGGAGGTCTCAAGTTATTTTTTATTATGATTAGTAAAAAATGTAAGATATTATAATTTTATATTAAGTAATTGAGAAATATAAAAAATATAATAAATGACAATTAATAAAAAAATATAAACATATAATACTGTAAGAACACTTAAGGCTATTTTGGAAAGATGATTATAATTAATTTTTTGATTAAAAATTACTTACAAACTAATAAATAATTTTTTTATAAAAAAAAAAAAATTATAACCTAAAAAGTGAATCATAACTCCCTTCCCAAGCGCATAAAATTCTTGAAAGATAATATAGGATTTGTTTCTTTCGCTGTCTCTTAGGTTCACGAGACTGACCGAGTCCGCACCACTACACCCCAAGCCAACGGTCAAATACACTCCCTATTCTCTCACAACTTTTCGTGCCGTTTAATGGGGGTGTTTGGTGGAGCTTTTTTAAGCCAACTTATGGCTTCTGGCTTTTAAAAAGTTATTTTGGACTGTTTGGTTAAACTTATTTCAAACAGCTTCTGATTCTAACAACTTATTTTAAGTCAAAAAAGCTGATTCTGAGAAGCTGCTCACCCCTTGCTTCTGATTATCAGCTTCTGCTGTGGACATGTTAATTCACGGTTATAATCTTAAATTTTTTTATTTTTTATTTTTTTAAAAATAGAAAAAGACCCAAATAGACTATAAAATACTATTATTATTTTTTATGAGAAATGTAGACAAATAGTGAATAATAAAAATTAAAAATTAATTGAAAAAGTTATTTCACAGCTTATTTAACAAACACTACTCAGCAACTTAAATCTATAATCCAACAGCTATACCAAACAGATTAATAGCTTCTGATTAAAGTCATAATCTATAATCTGTTAAGCTATAATCTATAATCTGTTTTAACAGCTACACCAAACAGCACCAATATCCGCTACTTGTACTGTACTTCAAGCTGGGGAGACCAAAATAAATAAATAAATAAATTAATTAAAAAGAATAATATTATATGTATCAATTAGTACACTAATTATTGTTTAAAAAAATTAATATATTAATTAATGTAATAATTAATGATATGATATAATTTAATTTTTTTTTGATATGTGTAATGTGATTAATAAGTGGGGTCAATAATAATTTCATAACTAGTGTTGATACATTAGTTAGTGCACTAATTGGTACATATAGTATCACCGAATTACAAATACACCTTTTGAGATATATTTAAAATACGAATTATTTTTTGTGGTTTGAAAAATTACAAATATCTCCCTCTCATAATTTTTTATTCAACAGAATTAATTGAAAAAGTAAAATTTCTAACTGTTCACCTATACAATAATAAAATTATTTAAATTATCAATTGAAATAAGATTTTAACATTATTAAAAACTATTAATTAACTTGATGATTTATTAATAAAATGATATATTTATTATGAAATTAGAAACCTTATGGGTATAATGTAATTTCTAAAATTACAGAGGTAATTTGTAATTTAAGTAAACCTCAGAGGTGTGTTTGTAATTTACTCAAAAAAAAATATTTAAAAAAAATTATAATTATTAATATTTATAACATTTATTATTTTTTTGTAAATATATATATTTTTATCTTTCCACTAATATGTAACTCTCTTTTAAACTAATCGTAAAATTATAAGTCAATTGTTTGATTCGAGATAGTGTCAACCTAATTAACGGTGGTTGAGAAAAATCAACAACAAAGATAGCCCAAGTCCAAGGTGAATGGGAGGAAAATTATTTTTTGCTCCTAGGACTTGTTAATATGGTGTTCTAATTTAATTTTTAGTAATTTTTTTTCTAATATTAAGATTTTATAAAATAAATACTATACAATATTTTTATAATAGTTAAGGTCCTTTAACATTTCCACAGAGAAAATTCGACTGAAAGAAATTTTGGCTGACTTACAAAAATTTTGCACTGACTTAGAAAAATTTTAATGTTCACAGAGAAATTTCTCTATGATCATACTAGAGAAATTTTGAAATTTCTTTGAGTCGGGGCCAAAATTTCTCTGAGTTAGTTGAAATTTCTTTTGGTCAGGCAAAATTTCTCTGAGTCGAATTTTTTCTGTGAAAATGTTAAGGGATTTTAGCTTAATAAAAAAAAACCATTTTAAATCTCTCATATTACGCAAAGTTGAAAAGAGATATTTTATTATTTTTTTTTTCTAATTTTTATTAGCTGAAGTAGTGAGACTCACCATCTTTTGTCTCTTTTTAGAAAGAATAATGCTTGGGACCCCCTTTTGAGGGTCACCCCCTCACCCCCCTTTGCCTCGTGGCGGGGGGTGATTGGAGGAGTAGGAAAAAAAAGAAAAAGAAAAAGAAAAAGTAACCAATGAGAGAGAGAGGGGGTCAAAGGGGGTGGGGGGAAAAGGGGGGATGAATCATTGTTGTTTTAGAAAATAATTGAACAAGTATCTCTCAATAAATAATATGAAATAATATTTTAAGATCACCAAATAATTTGAAAAAATTGCAAATCAGTATAAATTTTTAAAAATAATTTTAAATTGATGATAAATTTTATCTCAAAATATTAGTCTTTTTATTCCATTTTTCATTATTCCAAAATATTAGTCCATTTTCAAAAATTAAGCACTAAAATAATATGAATTTTCTATTTTGTCCTTTTTTAAAATTTATTAAAAATACAAAAGTACAATTATGATAATTAATATTCTCAAAAAAAAATATACCATTAAAGAATAATTTTGAAAAAATAATATTTTTAAAATGTATTAATTGTACTATAAAAAAATTAAACATCCTAAAAAAAAACTATTATTTTATAAATATTTTGTGATGTTTCATCGGATTCGTAATTTTCTCATTAACTTCTTGAATGGGGGGAGACAAAGGTAAACAAAAATGGGTCCACACTCACATGCGACGTTTGTACAACGAAAGACTGGTCTGGTCGGAAGGAAATGGAATCTCTCACAAAGACAAATGCAACTCCAATCATAATCAAAACAACTCATGCCAGCTTCATCACAACTCAAAAGATAATAAACTAAATAAATAAATTAATTAATTCAAATAATATTAGAATAAGGTAACATTAAAAGGGTGTATATCATGTAGCAGTTAGTAAATTTGTATAATTAATTATTATAAATATTATAATTCAATCCTGTGAGTTATAACTAAAAAAAATATGAGTTCTAATAAAATACCACATATATGATATAATAAAAAACTTTTGAATTATAATCAAAATAATGCTTAATAATCTTACAATAAATTATAATTAATATTCTAATAGGTCATAAATAAATATTACAAAAAATCATAACTAAATATACATACGATAGAATTTTCTGCTATTATGTTTTTATTATCATTTTATGTTTTATTACTATATTGATTTAATGGATCTGATCACTTATACTTTTTATTAGTCCAATTTTAATATATGAAATAATAAAATATAATATAATATAAATTTAATTATCATAATATTATTAAAAAAATATTGCTCATAGTGTTTTAACGGTATTAAATTATATTTTTTAACTTATAGAAAAATGTTATAAAAATTAATTAGTCTTCCGATTTTTTTTTATGCAATATAATAATAATATTTTAGAAACTAAGGGCAAGTTTGGCATACCTCAAATAATCCATCTTTTTATGTTTTTTTTAATCACATCACCTCTCTATTTTTTTACATATTTTTTCGTAAAAAGATAAAAAGTACACTTATTTTGGTCATTCCAAACAAACCCTAAAGAAAGAACTCACTACTCACTTCTATAAAATGATATGTGCCAAATTAGTAAGTAAGAAAGGTTCATAATATTTGTTACTTTATATAGCAATTTCTCACTTCATTAAATAAGCTATCAATTAATGCTTAAGCTTATTAATGATTAATTTCATTGATATTTTTTTTTATCTCTTTGTGCTTTATTGGGATATTATGAGTTCTTTATGTACCTAATGCAAAATTCATCAAACTATATATCCAACTTCTTAGTTTCTTTTAGAGCTTAATTACAAATATGAAATAAACTATATCAGGGCAATTACAATAAACCCAACAATTATTATAAGAAAATTCATAATGGGAGCAAATAATCAACTCGATACATCTATCTTCACGGTTAGTCAATAAGAAATTAAAATAAAATAAAATGAACAAACCATCAAATCAGTTGCATTGAGACTTTAACCAAAAATAAAAGGATCAAATATTTTTTAGTTGTTCAATTAGTTTTTTTTTTTGGTTGACCAATTAGTTTGTTCCGCTTCGTAACAGATTTTGAACAGTTCAAAATTGTGATTACAATTCATTGATAAAAAAACTCATTAGATCAATCAATTCTATATAGTGTGGTGTGATTTGATCTTTTATATTTCAAATTGTTAAAATTTGATTGAATTTGAGCACTAATAAGGGGTTATTATCAGCCTAACAAAATTCCAAGAAACTAACAAAGTGGAAAATGAACAAAGACTTTGAATTTTGCAATATTTCAAATTGTATTGCAACTTCTATTACATTACATTACATTACACCAAATTCAATCAAAGTTCCAACTCCATAATTTGACCAACAAAATAAACTTTTCTTCTTCCCTCTCACTCAGTTTTTTTTTTTTTGGCACAACAAAGATAAACAAAGATTGTTAGAACCTAGAATTTAGATCTGTGTACTATGATCTACTATGATCTATATATATATATTATCTTTCTTGTACATTGATTTATTATGTTTTATGTTCATGAACAAATTGGTTAGTTAGAAAAACAATTAAAGAAAAAGAAAATAAACCCACCAAGATCAGATGAGACTAGTATCATCACCATCAATTCTTCCAAGCATAAACCAGCAGAGAAAACCCAGAAGGGTCTTTCAATTCATTCTCTTCCACACTTGCCCACTCCATCACAGAACTACACGACGAAGCTGAAGACAGCGACGACGACGATGATGACGAGCTTTTCGCAGTCCTCAACAACCCTTTCTTCATCTTCTTCTTCTCAAACCCGAACCCACATGACTGTTGTGACCACATATTCAATTTTTTAAACTCATCATCATCATCATCATCATCATGATCTTGTTCTTCTTCTTTATCTTCAAACCCCAGTTTTTCAAACCTGAACATGAACAAAGCATACCCATCTTCATCATCATCAAACAACCAGTTATATACATCCCAAGAGACTTGTATATAAACACCATCAACTTCGATTCTCTCATTGCCTCTGAATTTCCACTTCAAGTGCTTTACTTGCAATACCCTTTTCTGATCAACACTGAAATAGAGTTTTGGATCATCACCATTGACTCTACAATCGATCGATATGTCTCTTGATTTGCCTCTAATGGTAGCTTTCGTGGTGTAGAGTTTGTTTCCATAAACATGTTCTCTTCTCAGACCCAAAACTTGGGGTCTCCGAGGCTTTGTAGCTCTTGATTTGGAATAAGCTTCGTTGGGAGAGTCTCCGACGAGGAGGGTCATTTCGCCGGAAACGACAGCAGCGATGTAGAATCCGGATTGGGGTTCGGGTCGGGACCCGAATTTGGCTTTTGAAAAATCCCAAAAGATTTGAATGGATTTGGGTGAGGTGGTGGTGAGGTTGAGCTTTTTTGAGCCATGTTTGTTCCAGAAAATGAAGGGTTTGATGTCGAGGTGGAAAGAGGGGGAAGAGAGAGAGGTGGTGGGGGTGGGGGTGGTGGAGGAGTCGTCGTGGAGGAGGAGGTGAAGGTGGAGGGAGTGGCCGAGGAGGGTGCGGGACCAAGTGAGGGCGAAGAGACCTAGGTTGGTGTGGTAGACGGAGGTGGTGAGGTTGGGATTGCCGGAGATGGGTTGGGAGGCGGTGGTGGAGCGGTGCTTGGAGGTGGTGGTGGTGGTGGTAGTGGGGTGGAAGCAGGAGGGGAGAGGAGAAGAATGGCGGTGGGGATTGGACATGGTTTTGGGTTTATTTTAGAGATTGGGTTAGGGTTTTCGGAAGATTGGAAGAGCTCTAAGATGGGGTTTTAAGGAAGAGTTGAGAGAGAGAGAGAGAGAGAGAGAGAGAGAGTCAGTCAGTCATGGAAGGGTGGGGACAAGAATGAGTTAATAAAGAATATACGAGACAGTGAGGACGGAGGAGTTTATATATAGCACGGCAAATTATTCAATATTTTTGAAATATGTGTTTATATTTTTTAATTAATTATTATTTACTATATTTTTTAATTATTTTTTATTATATTTTATTTATTTATTTTTTTCATCAATCATAATATTATAAAATATTTTATATTTATACTCTGAAATTATTAAATAATTACTCTTATAATACGTAAGGTGTGTTTGTTTGGACAGACTGGATAAGGGGGGATTGTAATCCATCCGACTGTTTGTCCCGGGATACATTGTCCCGGGACTATTTGGTTGGATTGGATTTGTATCCTATGTTTGTTTAGTCATGGGATTAGATGTCTAGATTGGACTATTTTTAGTAAATCTAATGTTTGGTTAGACGGACTGGATAAGGATAAATGTTCAAAAGACTATTTTACCCTTATAATCTATAATTTATAATTTAACAACACTAAAAAAGTTTAATTTATAAGGCCACAATTTTTAATTTATTATTTTCAATTAAATTAAATTTATAATTTCTAATTTATATTTTTATTTAATATATAATTTTAAATAACGACAATAAAAAATAATTTTATTTAATATATGCATAACCCGGGTAGTAAAAACCCAGGACAGCTGGAGGCCAACTGAGCAGGGAAGGCCAATGATACTCGGACACATGACAGGTGCAGAATAGGCCACGTCAGCAGACAAAGATCTGTAAAGTTATTGCCACAGTACATCACCATTAATGCAGCCTATCACAGCATTTATTACGACAACACCTTCTCGTCGGAACAGCGCCTCTTACCCTGAACAAGGTAGGCTACATCACAGGCTTTCGGCGAGGGAGGCACGTCGGAAGGGACAGTGAAATGATTACCTAGGAATATAAGCAAGCATGGAAGGCAAGAAGAAGGTTAAGCATTTTCCATTCCTCTAACTCTCTCTCTCTCTCTCTCTATCTACATTTACTACTTCCACTTCTAATTCACACAGCCGGAGGGTTCACTGGGGGACTACCTTGTACCCCGTTGAACTTGTTTGCAGGTCTTCCAGTGGGCTTCATCACTCGGACGTGGGCTTGGGGAGCTTGGATCAGTCCAGTCCATCTACGGTGAACGAACAGTATCATTAGTTGGCGCCGTCTGTGGGAACTGGTTGGTCCGTGCGCCAGTTGTGTTCATTGCCGTCGGAGACCCCGTTCCCGTAACATTTTACGTCTCACCCGTCAAGTGTATGGTCACGACTAGATCCATGGCTTCCCACCATAATGCTGCCAATCATCAGACCGACCCTCCCAATCCAAACGACCCACCACAGTACTTCATCGAGCTTACCAACAGCATCAACCGCATGGCCGAGCAAAACCAGGCCTTAATAAACATTCTGCCTCCAGAGAAACCTCCCTATTCCCCCACCACCGCCTCCAGATATCCCACTCCATCCAGAACAAACTCCGAGCCATATTGCCCCACAACCCAACCCACTCAACTCGGGAGGTTTTCAACCCCCTCACCCACATGTCAATCCACCGCCTCCACCCCCACGTCCGTCGGTCGTAACACCAGCCCCCGAGGGAGAAGCCAGCAGCGTCCAACACCTGTTTCCCTCTGGTGGCGACAACATTCCCCTTTGGGACGCTGAACTCAGAGCCATGAAGCTCCAGCTCCAGGGGGTTATGCAGAATATCCAGCATAAGCCCTCCACCACCGCACACTCGCCATTTGTCGCCTCCATCCGAGATAAACCCCTGCCTGCCAAATTCAAAATGCCCACCATTGACTCCTTCGATGGCACAACCGACCCGATCGACCATTTGGAGACCTACCGCACCCTCATGATCCTCCATGCCTTCCCTGACGAAATCATGTGCCGAACCTTCCCTGTGACACTGAAGGGGTCGGCTCGGCTGTGGTTTAGCCAGTTACCACCAGACTCGGTCTCCACTTTTCAGCATCTCAGTGACTCTTTCTTGAGCCATTTTATTGGAGCTCAGCGCCAACGACGCCCGGCCACCCAACTACTCAACATCCGTCAGACCGAGGGGGAATCACTGCGCAGCTTCGTTACTCGCTTCAATACCGAAGCCCTCCAGGTGGCGGAAAAACGACGACAAGGTCATCCTCACGGCCTTCATGGCCGGCCTACGGTCGTCCGACTTCCTTTTCTCTCTCTCCAAAAACCCCCTGACCTCCATGGCCGCCCTGCTCTCCAAAGCCCAGAAATACATGAATGCCGAGGATTCCCTAGCTGCCCGGCAGGATCCACTCACTAAATAGCCGAACCCTAGAGACAAGCGAAAGGACTCGGAACCCCGAAGCACCCAGTACACCAACCAAACACCCCACCATACCGACCGACCCCCTCGTGCCAACCGGTCGGCACAAACTCAACCGACCGGTCGATTCGAGCGGTACACGCCCCTTAATTCTCCCATGGAACATGTCCTTCATTAGATCCAACGGGACTACCCTCTCAAGTGGCCACTACCTTCCCGAACCCCCTCCAATCGGAAAGACCAGTCCAAATACTGCCGCTTTCACCAGGATCACGGCCATAACACTGACGACTGTATCAACCTCAAGGACTAGGTGGAGGCCCTCATACGTCAGGGGCGCCTCAGCCGGTTCACAGATACCCGCCCCCAGCAGAGGCAAAGGACCGAGCCCCGCAGAGATAACCGCCGGCACACCCCGCCCCGGCAACCAGCCCAACATAACCAAGACCATGATCGACCTCCGCAACAACCCCGGCCACAAGGTCACCCACCTCCGCCAGTTGGTGAAATTAGAGTTATTGCAGGCGGACTTGCTTGCGGAGGACCATCCCCCTTGGTTCAAAGGGCAGAGCTTAGAAAAATACGGCAGGGCTCAGACAAAACAGTCGCCACAGTGGACCGACCCCCCAAACAGCCTAAACAGTGGGCAGAACCCATCACCTTTACGGACGCTGACTGTACAGGCATCCGCTACCCGCATGATGACCCCCTTGTCATTTCGGCCATCCTCTCCAACTACAAGGTCAAACGGGTTCTCATCGATAATGGCAGCTCTTCAGACATCATCTTCCTCAACTGCTTCCGCCAACTCAAGATTGGAGAAGAAAGCTTGTCCCCACTCCAAACCCCCCTGGTCGGTTTCACTGGCGACCGTGTGACCTCCATCGATTCCATTGACCTCCCCATCACCATCGGCGAATACCCACGGCAGGCTACGAAGTTGCTCACCTTCCTTGTAGTTGATTGCCCATCTGCCTACAACATCATCCTTGGCCGAACCGCCCTCAACACTCTCCAAGCCATCACATCCACTTACCATCTTGCCCTCAAGTTTCCCACTGATCTTGGGGTCGGAACAATCAGAGGGGAGCAGACCATGGCCAGGGAATGTTATGTTGCCTCGCTTAAAGAGGCCAAGCTGAAGGAGGCAATGATCATCGAAGGACTTGATGTCAGGGATGAAGACGAGCTGGTCAGAGGAGAACCTGTGGAGGAGCTCGTCGAGGTCCCTATTGACCCCACCAATCCACTAAAAACTGCTAAGATTGGCTGCCAACTATCCCCCCAGGCAAAAGCTGACCTCACTGCCCTTCTGACCGAGCACAATGACGTATTTTCCTGGACTCATGCAGACATGCCCGGCATTGACCCCTCCTTCATAACTCACCGCCTCAGCATCGAACCTCATTTTCGGCCTTACCGTCAAAAGCAACGTATCTTCCACCCAGAGCGTAATAATCTCATAGTCGCAGAAGTTGACAAACTCCTTGAGGCCCAATTCATCCAAAATGTAGACTACCCTAAGTGGCTGTCCAATGTGGTTCTAGTCCGCAAGAACAATGGCAAGTGGCGCCTCTGCGTCGATTACTCTGACCTGAACCGAGCTTGCCCCAAAGATAGCTATCCACTCCCCCGCATAGATCTGCTGGTCGACGCCACGGCCGGTCACCAAATGCTCAGCTTCATGGATGCTTTCTCCGGGTACAACTAAATCATGATGCACTCATCCGATCGGGAACACATATCCTTCATCACCGACCGAGGTACCTACCACTACCGTGTGATGCCATTCGGACTGAAGAATGCCGGGGCCACCTACCAACGGTTAGTCAATGCAGTTTTCCACCATCAGATCGGTCGGAACATGGAAGTGTATGTAGACGACATGCTAGTCAAAAGCAAACTCTCCGCTGATCATCTGACCGACCTACGAGAGACCTTTGCCACCCTTCGCAAGTATCGGATGAAGCTCAATCCAGAGAAGTGCGCCTTTGGCGTAGGATCTGGAAAGTTCTTAGGTTTTATGGTCAGTCAGCGCGGCATCGAGGCCAACCCTGAAAAGATCAAGGCTCTGATTGAGATGCAGTCACCCAAAACTGTTAAAGAAGTCCAAAGACTCACCGGCAGAGTGGCGGCCCTCAACCGTTTCATTTCTCGCGCGACAGATAAGTGCCTACCATTTTTCAAAGTTCTTCGGCAGACTTTTGAATGGACACCCGAATCCGAAGAGGCCTTCCAGCAGTTGAAGCAGTGCATGGCCAACCCCCCCTTCTCTCACAGGCAATAACGGGCGAGCCCCTCTTCCTCTATTTAGCAGTATCGAACACCGCCGTCAGTGCGGCCCTTATACGGGAAGATGGCCCAGTCCAACGACCGGTCTATTACATCAGCCGAGCTCTCAGGGGGGCAGAGCAGAATTACCCACTGCTAGAAAAGCTGTCCCTGGCCTTGGTCACCGCCTCCAGACGACTTCGTCCTTACTTCCAGGCCCACTCCATAGTGGTCCTCACCGACCAACCCCTGAAGAAGATCATCCAGCAGCCAGAGCTTTCCGGCCGACTTATGCAATGGTCAGTGGAACTCAGCCAGTTTGACATCTCCTACCGCCCTCGCACAGCAATCAAAGGGCAAGCTGTAGCCGACTTCATCCTGGAATTCACCAACACCACCCCAACCACTACTCCTCCACCTCCACCTCCACCAACCCCTGCCGAACCAGAAGACCCCTATTCTTGGACTCTCAACGTTGACGGGTCATCCCGGAGGGAAGGTAGTGAGACGGGCCTCATCCTCACCTCCCCCGAAGGTGGTTATTTCAAATGCGCTCTCCGTCTCTTGTTTGAGGCCAGCAACAATGAGACCGAATATGAAGCGTTGATAGCAGGCCTCCGCCTGACCAAAGACATTGGTGTTAGCCACATCCGCGTGTTCAGTGACTCCCAGCTCATCATCGGTCAAATCACGGGGGAATTCGATGCCAAGGATGGCACCATGCGGGCTTACAGGGACATGGCACTCCCCCTTGTTCGCCTCTTCAATACTTTCCAGATCAAACACATACCTCGGGCGGAAAATTCCAAAGTAGACGAGATGGCTCAGTTGGCCTCTGCCGACCAGTCCGACCTCCGCCACGGAGTCCGCCTCGAATACCTAACTCATCCGGCCATCACACTCGACCTTCACGAAGTACAGTTCCTCCAGATTGAACCCATCTCTTGGGCTTCCGACATCATCCTATTTTTGACGACAGGGGCCCTCCCAGATGATAAACAGCAGGCCGCCAAAGTAAGGGCTCGGTCGTCCAACTATCTTCTCGATGGTGGCATCCTATACAAGCGTGGTTTTTCACGACCATATCTGCGATGCCTCAATTCAACACAAGCAACCTATGTCATGCAGGAAATCCATGAGGGAATTTGTGGCAACCACTCGGGCGGCAGGTCCCTAGCACACAAAATACTCCGTACTGGTTACTTTTGGCCAACTCTTAATCAAGATGCGACTGATTTTGTCCTCAAGTGCGATAAGTGTTAGCGCTTTGCCAACATCCCCCATGCCCCGCCTATAGAGTTGATTACGCTTTGCAGCCCCTATCCATTCGCCAAATGGGGGATCGACCTGATCGGTCCACTTCCCACTGGCCGAGGCCAGACCAAGTTTGCAATCGTCGCCATCGACTACTGCACCAAGTGGGTAGAGGCTGAAGCCTTAGCCACTATTACCGAGCGGAACACAACCAAGTTCATCTGGCAATCGATCGTTTGCAGGTTTGGCATCCCTCAGGCCATTGTATCAGACAACGGCAAGCAATTCGACAACGCCAAGTATAGAAAGTTCTGTGCAGATTTTCAGATTCAACCATGTTTCTCCTCCCCTGGCCATCCCCAAGCCAATGGCCAAGTTGAGGTCACCAACCGCTCTCTTCTGAAGATCATCAAGGCTAAGCTGGGGGCTGCTAAGGGACTTTGGGCTGAGGAACTGCCGAATGTACTCTGGGCCTACCAGACAACAGCTCGGACCCCCACGGGAGAAACCCCCTTTCGCCTAACATACGGCGCTGAGGCGGTTATTCCAGTGGAAATCGGTCTGCCTACCCCACGAGTTCTGCATCCGGATCCAGTGCTCACTGAAGAGCTCCGTCGGGCGGATTTGGACCTAATTGAAGAGCTCAGGGAGACCGCTGCAGTCAGATTGGCTTCATACCAACAGAAAATGAGAATGCACTACAACCGCAAAGTCCGACCACGGGAATTCGCCGCAGGAGATCTTGTCTTAAAAGAGGCCACTCTTGCCACCAAAAATCCAACCGAGGGAAAATTGGCCGCCAAATGGGAGGGACCCTACATTGTGAAAGCCCGTCCACGCCCGGGCACTTACCGACTTCAAGACATGGAGGGTCGAGACCTTCCCCACCCATGGAACGCTGAACATTTGAAACGCTACTTTCAATAGGGTTTTGCTTTTGTGTTGCTCAGTTATTGTACTCTCTGTTCGACGCATAATGTAAATTTTGATCATTGGAATGCACTTCGAGCTACACCTGTCGTCTCAATAACATTTTTTGCTTGCAGACCTTACACTTCCAAAGCCTCCGACATACTGAGCACTTCACAAGCCTCAGCCAGCCTGAGCACTTCCAAAGCCTTGGACAGACTGAGCACTTCAAAAGCCTCAGCCAGACTGAGCACTTCCAAAGCCTCGGTCAGACCGAGCACTTCAAAAGTCTCAGCCAGACTGAGCACTCCCAAAGCCTCGGCCAGACCGAGCACTCCCAAAGCCTCGGCCAGACCGAGCACTTCAAAAGCCTCGACCAGACTGAGCACTTCAAAAGCCTCAGCCAGACTGAGCACTTCACAAGCCTCAGCCAGCCTGAGCACTTCCAAAGCCTCGGACAGACCGAGCACTTCAAAAGCCTCAGCCAGACTGAGCACTTCCAAAGCCTCGGTCAGACCAAGCACTTCAAAAGCCTCAGCCAGACCGAGCACTCCCAAAGCCTCAGCCAGACCGAGCACTCCCAAAGCCTCGGCCAGACCGAGCACTTCAAAAGCCTCGGCCAGACTGAGCACTTCCAAAGCCTCAGCCAGACTGAGCACTTCACAAGCTTCAGCCAGCCTGAGCACTTCCGAAGCCTCGGACAGACCGAGCACTTCAAAAGCCTCAGCCAGACTGAGCACTTCCAAAGCCTCGGTCAGACCGAGCACTTCAAAAGCCTCAGCCAGACCGAGCACTTCCAAAGCCCTCGTCCAGACCGAACTCTTTAACAGACTCAACCATAATAAACAGACCAAGTCTCAACCAGACTAAATACCACCAGTGCAGGTTCAGAATGCGCTACTTACAACCTCATTTCTATCATCAGGGACATTCCAGATCAAAGTTTTTTACATTACCCTTTACTTAGTCTAATTCCAAATATGTCCTCGCATGCTTCATTTACTAATCAGATTAACTCCGATTGGTCACTCTCATCCATTCAATTTCCATACAAGTCCCATTTTAACCTACATTGCACGTTCAAGAGCTCTCCTACTTTACTTTGTATTGCAGATTTTTCCAAGTCCAATCTCACCACTACCTTGAATTCCACTGAATTTTCATGGAACTCCAGCTCTACTCCGCATTGAATTGGTACTTAATCCAATCCTACTCTGCGTTAAGCTTTTGTACAGGTTCAGTTTCACTATGCCTAAGCAAGCTTTTAGTTTTCCTCAACGTTGAATTCTTGTTACACCTCTGTATGGAGAAATTCCCAAATATGGTTCACTGACTTATACGCAAGCAAACACAATCGAATCATAGAAACTCAAAGGAAATTTTATTTATTCAGAAATATGTGTATCAGTTCACTACAGTACTCCAAAAAAAAAAAAAAAAAAAAAAAAAAAAAATTATTATTACAATGTGTATACAAAGACAAAATAAAACACTATTTCAATTCACTCCTCATCCTCGCTGGAGACCAGATCTGCTTCTTCAATTCCTTCATCCAGGGGAGTCTGGGCCACGTCATCCTCCCCAATCGTGACACTACTCAGGTCAAGCTCTGGGAACAGCTTCCCAGCCCTACGTTTGAACATCTTCCACCCGCTGTCCTAGTACTCGGCCATTTCGTGCTTATAGAAGTCTGATTGTTGGAAGCTTTCAATGACTTCAGCCTCAGATCTCCCCTCAACAGTCGCCCTTGATGGGCCAGCCCCACCAGACTCCTCCCTAGCCAAGTTGGCAGCGACCGCAGCATCAACCGCCATCTGAAATTCAGGCGATCCTTTGAATTGATCAACTGCCGCGATGCACAGATCGGGGTAGGCAGCCCTTTCAGAGGCTGCCTTTGCCCTTTCCTCATCCAGCTCCCTTTGTAGGATCGCTTTCTCAGAAGAAGCTTTCGCCCTCTCAGTCTCCAACTCCTTTTGCAGAGCCTCCCTCTCAACAGTCGCCCTCCATCTCTCTGCCTCTAACTCTTTACGCAGATTTTCCATCTGCTCCATTGCTTTGGCACGCTCCCCCTCCAACTCCTTTTGCAGAGCGCCCACCTTCACATCCGCCTCATCCTTCTGCCTGACCAACTCCTCATTGTTGATCATCGCTTCTTCGTGGCGCTCGATTGCAACGTCGCAAGCCTTCTGAGCCTCCTCCACCTTCTTCCGCTCGCCAGCCAGTTGGAACTCGAGCGACACAACTTGGCGGTTGGCGTTCTCCAGCTCCACCCTGGCCACTTCCAGAACGGCGTGAGCACTCTCCCAGCCTGCACTCGCCTTCCTCAACTTTGTGAGCTCAGCCTTGGTTTCCTCCGCCTTCAGTTTGGCAGCCCCCGCCTTCCTCAGAAGGGCCCCTGCTAAGGTGGTTACCTCCATTTGAGCAGAACATAACCCCTTCAGCAGGTCGGCCTCACTGAATTTGGACACCGAGCGCAGAGCCGACTCCTCTACGATCCTCACCAGGCATTCTGCTCTTGCCCTGGCTGGCCCCTCCTCTCCTTCCAACCGTCCAGCCACCGCACGGGCGTGATAAATCGCTGTGGCGAGACTAACCCCTCCTTCATGGGGATCAGAGCTCTTTTGGGTCTGTTGCCCCACACTGGGCTCTGCACCAGTTACCCCAACTCCCCCTTGTACTAGTAGGCCAATCTCCACAACCTCCGACCTTGGGGCAACCCCCGCCGCTTCTGGGGCATCTTTGACCACGGAGGTCTCCGCCATGCCTGGAACGACCTTGGCCTTTTTGGACCCAGGCTCCTCTGCACTCTCCTTTGGGGCACTCCTCTTCTTTTTCTTCTTCTTCAGAGCCTCCCCCTCCCTCCTGGCTTTTTTTTTCACAGGATCGACTGGGGGTGGCCGTGGCTCAAAACTGCCTAAGTCCTTCCCCCCCAGCGGCCTTGGGCGCGGACGGATTCTCTTCCGAGCGATCGGTTGAGCCGGTCGGCTTTCTTGCGCCTCCTTAAATTTCTTGGCTTTTGCTAGGATGGCACGATCCTCTGCCTCCTGCGCTGCCCTCCTCGCCTCCAACTCAGCTTGGTCGAGGTCTGCACTGGTCGGCAACGGCCCCAATCCCGCCTCAAACAACGCAGATGGCTGAACCAGCTCGTCCCATTTGACTTTTTCTCTCTCCCTCCACTCCTTCACCTTCTTCACCCTCTCCTCCGCCGCTGCCCCCAGTCTTGTCTCCATCGACCTACTAGGCACCTTCCAGATGGTGCGAACCCCAGGCCCCCCATTGGCAGACACATAGAACCATCTTGGCCGCCACCCCTTTATTGACGACGGTAGACCCGCCACCAACCCCTTCCCCATTGCTGCCTACAAGGTGACCCATGTCTCTTGTTGTCCTGAGGCTTTATAGCAGGCGAAAAATTCATCCACTGTCATAGCCTCCCCTCCATTCGCCTTCGGCCATGTACTTACGCAAGATAGCACAATCTTCCACGCATTCGGCATTAGTTGCCCTGGTGCTACCTCCAAGCGGTTGAGCACGTCCACCACGATTGGCGGCAGTGGCAGCCTCAATCCCCCCTTTAGAGCTTCCTCATAAAGGGAAAACTCTCCTGGCCTGGCGTCAGACGGCCTTTCCGTCGATGCCGGCAGCGATAGCTCCACTTCCGCAGGGATCTGGTACTTTTCACGGATCACCTCCAACTCCGCCGCCGTAATCGTGGACTTGTCAGCCTTCGTGTGCCAGTGGTCTGGTTCCACCTGGCTGATTGGCGTTGGCACTGCTATTATGGTGGAACCATGGGATCGCACCGCCGGTTCCCCCACTCTCTCTGACCTATATTGTGCCGCTAGCTCCTCAGCATCATCGTCCCCAAGGGGGTCTACCCTCACATTCACAGCCCCTTCTTGTGCCATTTCTAGGGTATGTTTGCGAATCGCTTCTGATACAGGAACAAGAAAGTTGAAGAAATGCTGCAAAGGGGTATCGTGAGCGACAAATGAAGCAAGACTTGGAATTTTTTGGTTTTTTGTCAACCAGTAAGTGAACCTCACAACACCAAAAGCCCACGGTTTGCCCGTCTTCCAAGGATCCCAATTAATGTTCGCCAGCTTGAAAACTTTTCAAATTATCCGCCAAAACTGTCTTTTCAACCCCGAAGTGACCCATCGTTTCATTTTTACTCCAACGCCTCACTCCCCCCCCACGATCCTGCCACGTGTATGGTCACGATGCACTGACTCCTCCCCTTACCTTGTCTTTTCCACTTCAAATCACCACGTGACACGCCGTTTTTTGAGCCCCGTGCCCCTCCGCTCGGCCACCCTCGCGGTCGGCACCCTCGCGGTCGGCCTCTTCCACTCGACCACCGTCGTGGTCGACACTCTTCACGATCGGCCTCTCCCGCTCGGCCACCCTCACGGTCGGCCTCTCCCGCTCGGCCATCCTTACGATCGGCCTCTCCCGCTCGGTCACCCTCGCGGTCGGGCTCTCCCGCTCGGCCACCCTTACGATCGGCCTCTCCCACTCGGCCACCCTCACGGTCGGCCTCTCCCGCTCGGTCACCCTCACGGTCGGGCTCTTCCGCTCGGCCACCCTCGCGGTCGGCACCCTCGCGGTTGGCCTCTCCCTACCGGTCGGACTCATCTTCCTCACTAGTATTCCCTTCGTTGGACTGAAGCTGCACTCGGAAATGGGGGACTACTAATATGGATAGGCCCACAAGGACCACAGCCCACAGTGGACAAACCCAAGCCTACCATTTAGATCCCATTGCATAACCCGGGTAGTAAAACCCAGGACAGCTGGAGGCCAACTGAGCAGGGAAGGCCAATGATACTCGGACACATGGCAGGTGCAGAACAGGCCACGTCAGCAGACAAAGATCTGTAAAGTTATTGCCACAGTACATCACCATTAATGCAGCCTATCACAACATTTATTACGACAACACCTTCTCGTCGGAACAGCGCCCCTTACCCTGATCAAGGTAGGCTACATCACAAGCTTTCGGCGAGGGAGACACGTCGGAAGGGACAGTGAAATGATTACCTAGGAATATAAGCAAGCATGGAAGGCAAGAAGAGGGTTAAGCATTTTCCATTCCTCTAACTCTCTCTCTCTCTCTATCTACATTCACTACTTCCACTTCTAATTCACACGCCGGAGGGTTCACTGGGGGACTACCCTGTACCCCGTTGAACTTGTTTGCAGGTTTTCCAGTGGGCTTCATCACTCGGACGTGGGCTTGGGGAGCTTGGATCAGTCCAGTCCATCTACGGTGAACGAACAGTATCATCAATATATAAATTAAATTTTCAGCAACACTAAAAAAATTTAATTTATAAGGCCATAATTTATAATTTATTATTTTTAAATAAATTTAATTTATAACTTATATTTTTTATTTAATATATAATTTTAAATTAACAATACTAAATTTTTTTTATTTAATATGTAAATTTAATTTTTTAACAACACTAAAAAAATTTAATTTATAAGGCCATAATTTATAATTTATTATTTTTAATTAAATTAAATTTATAATTTATAATTTATAATTTAAATTTTTTATTTAATATATAGTTTTAAATTAACAACACTAAAAAAATAATTTATAAATGTTCAAAAGACTATTTTACCCTTTTCTAATTGTTTACTAAGTAATAGCATGAAGGGTAAAATAGACATTTCACAAAATAATCCCATGGAATACCAATCCCATGGTTTCTATCTCACACCCTCCCATGGGATAGGATAGTCCCACATTTGTGGGACTAATAGTCCGGGAAGACTTTTAGTCCGTAGCAAAATTTTTCAAACAAACAATGAACTATTAGTCCGGTGGGACTAATAGTCCAATCATACCCCCTTATCCCTCAAAACAAACATGCTCATAGGGTAATTAAGTCTCGTATTATTTTATCTTTCTCAATTAAAAATTATAACAATTAATCCGCTTATTTACTTTTTTTTTTTAATATTTAGACTTTTATGATTAAAATATCCTTTCATAAATTAGATAAATTACACTTTACTCCCTTGAACAATTATCTGATATTACTTACTCTTGAACTATCCCGTAATCTCACTCTAAAGTTGGACTTTCTGATTTTTCTTTTTAATTTTGTTACTAAATTAATTTTTATTTTGCTAGAAAAAAAAAAAATGAAAATCAAACAACGAAAATATTTATGAAAAAATTTAAAACATTTTTACTAAAGACAAGAATTATAGAAATATACTAGTTGTTTTATTTTTATTTCTTTAAAAAAAATTCACAAATATTTAACTTTAAGGTGCATCTAAAAATTAAAATTTTTTTTGACTAAAATATCAAAAACAATTTATTAAAAATAAAAAATATGAAAAGTTATTTAAAAAAAACTTAAAAATTATATTTTAAATTAAAAATAAAGTATGTTTTTTAGATGATGGGATAGAGTGATATTGGGGGTTATTTGGAGAGCCCCAAATGAGCCAAAAAGTAAAAAAAAAAACTATACAAGTTGTTACATTATTATATCTATGTTTCAATACATCTATTCATAAAAAGTTAAAAATTTTAATAAAAAACAAGAAAAAAACATACCCCAAAGGACCACTAAGTGATAGTTTTAGGGAATGAAGTGTAATTTATTCTTATAGTTGAAAGGGTATTTTGTCATTAAAGTATAGATTGAAAGAAATTAATAGATGATGGAGGTTAAGTGTTAATTTTTAATTCAAGGGAGTAAAATGATATGAGATAATAATTTAGAGGGTAAAATGTAATTTTTCCAAATAAATTTGTAATATATATTGGGAAATTTTAGAATGCACACTCTGAGAAAGTTGTACACCATATGCTGTAGTTATAATTGTTGTGGCCTTTAGTTATAATTATTAATTATGATTTAATTATAATTTATTATTATTGTTATTTTAATTATAATTAAAACAAATAATTAAATTTTCTGTAATATTTAATTTTAATATTAATTATGACTCAATTATAACGTTATAATCGCTCCTTTTAAATTTAGGCCAAGTTTGGCATCCTCCAAATAATCTAAAAAGTCAAAAAGTCACTATCCTATTTAAGTCACATCATCTTATTTAAGTCGCATCACCTCTCTAACACATCACTTCAAACCCAACTCAAATCCAACCCATATTTCTTAAAAAGTCAAAAAGTGCACTTATTTAGTCTTCCCAAACTTGGCCTTATTATGGTTGTAACTATTCCTTTTAAATTTGTTTTAAATGAAGCGTCAACGCTTTTATTTAGTGAAATAGAGATGTTCTAGAAAACAGAAAACAGGCCATCTGAGCTCACCTATTTTTGCTATTAAGTTTTTTATTATGACAATTTTAATAAGTTGTTCTATTTAAGTAAAAAAATTAGACTCGTTTTTCAAATTTAATAATGTTGTAATATATTTACATATTTAAGAAAAATCTATTTTTCATATCTTTGTTAATCATCTACCAATTATAGCGATTCAGGCTTAGACCCAACCCATATATTGCTTTTAAATCCAGGAAAACTATATCTATAGCCGTCGTTCTTTTTTCTTTTTATGTTTGGTTTTGGCTTCACGGGTTGACACCATTCTTGGTGGTGTCGACACTGCCTTCATTTTCTTGTTTTGTTCTACTCCTAGGGTCGACACTTGTCTTGGTGGTGTCGACACTGTCTTATTGCTGTGCTCTTGGTGGGGCTATTGAAATTTGGGGTTAACACCAGCCTTGGTGGTGTCGACACTTGTCTTGTTGTTGGAGTCTGGGGTCGACATTAGTCTGGGTGGTGTCGACACTGTCTCGCTGCTCAATCTTGGAAATCGCTATTGAAATATAGGGTCGACACCACGGGTTCTTAGGGCCGACCCTTGTTTGCAGCCAATATTTGTGTCTTAGCATTTTCTTCTTGAGGGTCGACACCACTGTCTTGAGGGTTGACCCTTGTGAATCATTTCTAGATTTTTGAGTCATTTTGGGCACTACTTTTTGGAGATTTTGACTTTCTCTTTTCATTTGACTTTAAAGCTATTATTCTATTAATACCTAATTGTTTCTCTTTTTCCTTCCTTACCCGTGACTTCTCTCTATTTCTCTCAAAACTCAACTTTTCTCACTTAGATCTTCAGATCTACCCACCTAGAGGTACCTTTTCATTTTGGTCTTTTGAAATAGATTGTAGATCGTCTCGAGGGCTTTCTTTTGATCCAAAAGGGTTGCAGCTTCATCAATATTAAGTTTCCTCTGAGTTTTCCTCTTCCACCTTTACACTTAACGTAGGGATTCCTCCGTACTTCTCTATGATTTTTAACTTAGTTATTTGGTTTTATAAAATAACATTGTGAAAAAGTAAATTTTTGAACAACCTCAGGTTTTGGCTTGATAATAAAAAGAGGGATTTTCAAATGGTTTATTGAAAATGATTGTGGATAGATATTTATCGTTGAGATATGATTAAAAGATGGATTTTTACCTTGGCAAATGATTTATAAAGAAATAGAGTTTTTGCCCTAGGAATCTTAAATGTTGATTTTGTTTTGATAAATGGAGTTAATGTTGAAATTGTGAATTTGGGTTGATATTGATGAGGATGGTGGAGTTGAGTATGTATAACCACTCACATCTTGAAATTTAAAAAGTTTAATGTATAACCACTCACATCTTGAAATTTAAAAAGTTTATCTTTATGGAATTTATTTATCTATTTAGAGATATTTGCTTTGGGCTATCGGTGGAGGATAATTATGATTGTTGTAGAATTTGCATGAGAACTAAGTGAATTAAAACTATTTTCTCATCCATTTGCATTGAGCATTGTTGCATATTATCATAGTGAAAATATATATTCTTTTGAGAAAATGGTGAATACTTCGTGAATCTGGGTAGGGGGTGTGGTTACAATGTTGGTCTATGTGTCCTTGGTGAAAGACCAAAAACTCGCGCGTATTGGTGTCGAGCCTTTCGATTAATACCGGTAAAAATGACAAATTGGTAGTACTTGTATAATCTACTTGTAGACACGTACCTAGATATTCACAGAGTTGTATTCACAGTCCTGTCTTCTATTAAAAGGAAATGTTTTATGAATTGTGATATAAACCTGGCATTGCATGGTTTGAAAGAGATATAAAATGTTTTAGTACGAGCATTGTATATGCATTTACCTTATAACTCTGTATTGAATTTAAATTCATTTTGTTGTAACCAAGCAAGAGTTTCATTTTGAAGCAAGAGTTTGTTGTATTTTGTTGGAAGCAAAAGTTTCATTTTGTTTATTTTGTTGTATTTATTTGTACAAGCCTAGGGCTTTAACTGTATTAGATTTAAATCCATTTTGTTGTAACCAAGCACTATCTTAGAAAACTGTTAGCCTTTAGGGCATTTCTTATTTGCTTGATGTTCATTTTATTATGTAACATATGCTATAGATTCAGGGATAGACTTGTGAATGTATATCTGCATATGTTACTCTTTTGTAAACTTAATTGGAAACTAATGGAATATAATTACTTTGTTGTGTTTTTATTTAATGAATATGATGGATGGTTTATTATCTTTTATTTCGAGGCATTATAATTTGGTATCAGAGTGTACCGGGTTTGAATACTTTGAGTATGCGGGATGTGGTTCTTACCACAATGGGTTTATCTCGCTTGATAGAGATAGTTATATGTATTGTGTGCTAAATGATAACATGCTTATGTGACTAAGTGGGTATGGAATTTAATTTCTAAGATGTTAATTGGGTCTATGGGTTTCTAGAAGTCCTGTTAGAAGAGCACTTAATCACTACTATTTTTAATTGGAACTTTGGTAGCGCCGCGAGACAATCATTATCGAGAAAGGAAATTCATGTGTGTTTATGTGATTATATGCTTATGTGGAGTGAATTATCTGTTGTTCACCGCATTAAGACACGAGTGAGTTAGCTTCAGCACATTTGTAAATGTGCTAATTTCTGGTGTCACCTTTATTAGAATGTCAGGACGTTGACGTAGTGGTGGTAGGCGTGGTAGGCTTAGATGGTAGGAGGTGCCATTACTGAATGAAATTCTGACACAGAAGGAAAGAGTTGGTTAGGCCAATGTGGCTGAAACGGTTGGTCAGCAAGCCATGAGCGCTTTGGCCTGAGAAATGGCCGGAGCTTTACGGGAATTCATGGACATTCTCAAGGCTGAGAATCAAGTCCAGGCCCATATTGCTGAGACAGAGCTGTCATTCTTGAAGAGGGAGTTCTTCCGGCCTAATTCGGACGAGTCTATAGGGGATCCAAAAGAGCCTTTGAAAGAGGATGAATGGCTCGAGTAGATGGCGAAGATGTTTGAGATGCTTGGCATCGAGGATGATGGGTTGAAAGTGACCTCTGCATCCTTTCAACTGAAGGGAGATGCGGGTCAGTAGTGGAAGTTTGTGCGGGGACATATTGGGGTGACTTGGAAGGCCTTTGTTAACGCCTTCCAGGACAAGTTTTTGCCTCCCATTTTGAGAAAGAAGTTGAGGGAGCAGTTCTTGAAACTCAAACAGTTGAACACACCGGTGGCTGAGTTTGAGGTTACTTTCACTAGTTTATTGAGGTTTGCATAGGAGCTTGTGGCAATGGAGGAACATCATTCCTTGCAGTTTGAGAAAAAGTTGATGACCAGACTCCTTTTTAGGGTGGCCGTGTCTTTGATTAGGGATTAAGGTCGTCTTGTGGAGGTAGCAACTTACTTAGAGACTGTGATACAGATTGAGGATGAGAGGATGAGGGGCTCTAGGCAAAGGAGTCAAGAGGTTCAGCGAGAGACTAGGGTAGTAAGAGACAGAGGGGTTCCAACCTACAGCAGTCCTAGGGAGCACAGTCTAAGGTCCACTTTTCCTGTATCGAGTTTTGAGTCTAGGAGAGGTGGTCAGGGAGGGATCACCTGTTTCAAGTGTGGCTAGTTGGGTCACAAGTCTATAGTTTGCCCGAAAAAAGGAGGAGTGTAATAGTCTGTACCATCGGCGGCTCGTTCTCAGAGCTAGAGTCAGGGGAGGGGGCAGCCGCCTACCTGTTATTAGTGTGGACAGTTAGGGCACATGAGGAGGTTTTGCCCTTAGTCGAATGGCACATCTGGTGCGTTTGGTCAAAGGCTAACACAAAGTGTTTAGCCTACACAGTCAGCTCAGGCCTTGAAGGCCAATCAAGGAGCCTCTTCGGCTTAGTCCATGCATTAGACTTATGTTCCGAGGGGTAAACAGGTAGAGTAGAGACCTACAGGGCGTATGTATGCTATTACTACGCTAAATTTAGTACTAGCGCCTTCGGTAGTGAGAGGTAACTTCTTGTTGTGTAATTTTATTGCCAATGTATTGATTGATACGGGTGCATCCTATTCTTTTATCTCGTTTGCATTTGTACCGGCATTGGAGGTTAGAAGTGGCTCGGTTAGCATCTTTACTCAGGGTAGAGTCACTAGTTGGTGGTGAGGTTGCGTTGGACCAGGGGCACCGGGGTTGTGAGATAAAGATTGCTGGTCGCCAATTTCCTTTTGCATTTGTGTTGATTGATATGAGCTTTGATGTTATATTAGGTATGGATTGGTTGTCATCTTATCGGGCTATTATAGACTGTTATCATCAGAGGGTTACTGTATGTACCTCAAGTGGTGATTGTTTTTATTTCCTGGGAGACAGAGTTAATAGAGCCTTGTTGCCAGTGTGTGATCTGCGTGGTCAGGGCGAGTTTAGTCTCCTACTTGCTACATTCTTGGGTGTAGAGAGTGATACGATTCTAGTTGAGTTATCGATGGTAGTTTGTGAATACTCGAACGTCTTTCTTGAGGATCTCACTAGTTTACCATCTCACTGTGAGATTGAGTTCTCTATTGACTTAGTGTCTGGCACGACACCGATTTCTATGGCACCGTATAGGTTTGCACTCGCCGAGTTGAGTGAGTTGAGGATTTAATTCCAGTAATTGTTAGATAGGGGCTTTATTCGCCTTGGTACATTGCCTTGGGAAGCATCAGCTCTCTTTGCTAAGAAGAAGGATGGTGCATTGTGACTTTTTATTGATTACCAGAAATTGAACTAGGTAACCGTTAAGAACAAGCACTCATTGCCTCGTGTAGATGATTTGTTTGACCAGTTGAAGGGGTCTTGTTATTTTTCCAAAATAGACTTGAGATCGGGTTATCACTAGTTGAGGGCAAGAGAAGAGGATATCTAGAAAACAACATTCTGTACGCGGTATAGCCATTATGAGTTCCTAGTGATGCCTTTTAGGTTGACCAATGCACCGGCCTTGTTTATGGATTTGATGAATCGAATCTTCCATGAGTTCTTAGACTGCTTTGTAGTCATCTTTGTTGACGACACCTTGATCTACTCACCCTCTGAGGAGAAACATGAGGAACACTTGTGAGTTGTGCTTGAGTTGCTTAAAGCCCACAAATTGTATGCTAAGTTCGGGAAGTGTGAATTCTGGTTAAAAGAAGTGAAGTTCTTAGGTCATGTGGTATCCGGGGAATGGGTGACTGTAGACTCTTCTAAGATAGAAGCAGTACAAGATTGGGAACAACCTAAGAATGCCTTTGAGATTCGTAGTTTCTTGGGGTTGACCGGGTATTACCGTCGGTTTGTGAAAGATTTTTCTAAATTAGTCTCACCATTGATTAGGCTTACGAGGAAGAGAATCAAATTTGTGTAAAGTTAGACTTGTGAGAAGTCGTTCCAAGAGCTTAAAATTAGACTTACCACTGTTCTAGTGTTGATCATCCTAGAGAGGGGTTTGGGCTATTCTGTATATTGTAATGCATCTCGAGAAGGTTTGGGTTGTGTCTTGATGCAAGGAGGGAATGTAGTAGCTTATGGCTCATGTCAATTGAAAAAACACGAGAGAAACTATCCTATACATGACCTAGAGCTAGCAACAGTGATCTTTTGTCTTGAAAATTTGGAGACATTACTTGTATGGTGAGAAGTTTGATATATTCTCCAATCATAAGAGTTTGAAGCATCTATTTTCACAAAAAGATCTGAATCTGAGGCAAAGAATGTGGATGGAGTTTATGGAGGATTATGACTTCGAGTTGCACTATCATCCGGAAAAGACCAATGTAGTAACCGATGTTTTGAGTAGAAAATCCTTTAATAGTATAGCTAACGGTGCCATTCAGGAATGGGAGATGTTGGGTGCCATTGGTGAGTTTGACTTGCATCTAGGTGAGTCAGTTGAGTCGGCTGCTTTGTTTACTGTAATTACACAACCTACAATTGTGAGTCGGGTTATAGAAGCACAACGGAGTGATCATAAGGTAGAAACTCTCCGGGAGAAGATATCTAGCGGGAAGGTAGATGAGGGCTTGAACGTGTATTCTGACTTGAGTGTTAGATACATTGATCATCTTTTCGTGCCGGAGTCTTGTCGAGAGGAGGTACTTTGAGAGTTTCACCATTCACGTCTTGCTGTACATCCAAGACGCACAAAGATGTATCACGATCTTAGTCGTCATTTTTTGTGGAAGAGGATGAAAAATAATGTAGCCGTATTTGTATCGAGGTGTCACACTTGTCAACAAGTAAAAGCTGAACATCAGAGACCAACAGGCTTGTTACAACCTTTGCTTATAGCCGAGTGGAAATGGGAGCATGTTACGATGGATTTCGTTATAGGTCTTCCGAGGACTCGACAGGGTAATGATGTCATTTGGTTGATAGTTGCTCAGTTGATTAAGTCAGCGTACTTTGTACCTATGCGCACCAGTGACTCAGTAGATTATCTTGCTGACCTTTATATTAGGGACATTGTTCGACTTCGGGTCCCTGTGGCTATTGTTTCGGATAAAGATCCGAGTTTTACGGCTCGGTTGTGGCAAAGCCTATAGAATGCCCTGGGCACTAAGTTGACTTTTAGTACCGCCTATCATTCTCAGACTGACGGGCGGTCAGAGCGTACGTCACGACCCAAACCCACCCCTATAGGTTTAGCGTCGTAATCGGCCAGTAATCCTAGGATTACCGAAGGCCTCTGAACAGATTAAGCGAAAGTAAAGGGGTTAGAGGAAGCAAATACAAACATACAATATCCATAGAGCTGTACAAACATATGTAGAACAGAAAGTTTAAAACTTTATATACATATGAGTGACGTCATATTTACATAGTCTTACGTCACCAAATCCCACATATACAAAACTTACAGAAAACTTGTTCAGACAAACATAAGAAATATAAAAGTCTCAAAAAACTTGATTCATAAACACTTGACCACGTTAAAACAGAAACCTCCTTAGGAGGCACAATAGCTGGCTGACAGAACAGATCTCCAGGCAATCATCTCTGAGCTTGGTCACGCGCTTGATCACCTACGTACATACCAAAATTTTCTAAAAATTCTAAATAACACATATACCAAGTCAATTTCATGATCGGATGCTGATAAGGCCTTTAATTTGCATAATGAAATAGAAACACAGACATATCTTTCTACAACAGATAGATATAAATGCAAATAACATATAACACATGCAATTAACATAGAATTTCATATTAATTACGTATTAAGCAGTCTTAATCAAGGATCATGTACTGATCACAGATCGGGGTTGTTACAGCGTATCATCCAGATCTTAGAGGATACGCTTCGGGGTTGTGTTCTTAACTTTAAGAGGTCATGAGAGACACTTACCTTTAGTGTGGTTTGCCTATAACAATAGCTTCTAACTGAGTATTGGTATGGCACCGTTTGAGGCATTGTATGGTCGACTGTGTAGATTTCCTGTGTGTTGGGCCAAAGTGGGTAATGAACCTGTGTTAGGTCCTGAGTTAGGCCAGGAAATGACAGAGAAGGTTACGCTTATTCGTAAGAGGTTGGTCACGACTCAAAGTCATCACAAAAGCTATACTGACCGTAGGAGGAGACCGTTATCCTTTGAGGTATGAGATCACGTCTTCTTGAAGATATCACCTAAATGAGGTTTGATAAGGTTTGAGAAGAGTGGGAAGTTATCTTCTAAATTTATTAGGCCTTTTGAGATCCTAGAGCGAATTGGGTAGGTAGCTTACTGTTTGGTCTTGCCGCCACAGCTTTCCGGGGTTAATGACGTGTTTCATATCTGTATGCTTTGGAAGTACAAGTTGGATCCATCACACGTGCTGGATTGGACTGAGTTAGAGGTAGATGAGGATGTTTCGTATGAGGAGAAACCAATTAGACTCATAGATACTTGAGACCAAGTCTTGTGTGGCAAGACAATTCCTTTGGTAAAGGTGTTGTGAAGACATTGCGGGGTTATGAATGCAACTTGGGAATGTGAGGTGGAAGTCCGTGAGAAGTATCCGAACCTATTTGTCGATGTTTGAACTTGTATTAAAAATCTTGTCATGTTAATGTAATATAAACATTGTATATATTTTGAAAATGTGAATTGTATATTTAGTAATGGGCACGTGTTTATCATGGTGATGAGAATGAATGACCGGTAGATGGGTCATGGTGATGAAATTGAATTGCTATCATTGTTGTAATTGATTTAGATACGGTATTGTTGTTGATTTAAAATTTTGGGGACGAAATTCCTTAAGGGGGGAAGTTATAGCGATTTGGGCTTAGACCCGACCCATTTATTGCTTTTGAATTTGGGAAAATCATATCCGTAGCGGTCGTTCTTCTCTCTTTTCATGTTTAGTTTTGGTTTCAAGGGTCGACACCATTCTTGGTGGTGTCGACACTACCTTCCTTTTCTTGTTTTGTTCTGCTCCTCGAATCGACACTCGTCTTGGCGGTGTCGACACCGCCTTATTGTTGTGTTCTTGGTGGAGCTCCTGAAATTTGGGGTCGACACCAATCTTGGTGGTGTCGACACTTGTCCTGTTGTTGGTTTCTAGGGTCGACACTAGGCTGGGTAGTGTCGACACTAACTTGCTGCTCAATCTTGGAAATCGCTACTGAAATATAGTGTCAATACCACGGGTTCCTAGGGTCGACCCTTGTTTGTAGCCAACATTTGTGTCTCAACATTTTCTTCTTGAGGGTCCACACCATTGTCTCGAGGGTCGACCCTGTGAGTCATTTCTAGATTTTTGAGTCGTTTTGGGTCCTACTTTTGGAGATTTTGACTTGCTTTTTTTATTTGACTTTGGAGCTATATTATTCTATTAATACCTAGTCACTATAAATAAACTCAAAAACACTTTTCTCTCATTAGTTGTTTCTCTTTTTTCCTTCCTTACCTATGACTTCTCTCTCTTTCTCTCAAAATTCAGCTTTTCTCACTTAGATCTTTAGATCTACCTACCTAGAGGTACCTTCTCATCTTGGTCCTTTGAAATAGATTGTAGATCATCTCCAGGGCTTTCTTTTGATCCAAGAGGTTTGTGATTTCATCAACGTTGAGTTTCTTCCTAGTTTTCCTCTTCCACATTTACACTTGAGGTAGGGATTCCTCCGTACTTCTCTATGATTTTTAACTTAGTTATTTGTTTTTATAAACAACATTGTGAAAAAGTAAATTTTTGAACAACCTCGGGTTTTGGCTTGATAACAAAAAGAAGGGTTTTCAAATGGTTTATTGGAAATGATTGTGAATAGATATTTATCGTTGAGATATGATGAAAGATGTATTTTTACCTTGGAAAATGGTTTATAAGGAAAAGAGGGTTTTTGCCCTAGGAATCTTAAACGTTGATTTTATTTTGATAAATAGAGTTGATGTTGATATTGTGAATTTGGGTTGATGTTGATGAGGATGGTGGAGTTGAGTATGCATTATCACTCACATATTTAAAAAATTTATATTTAGGGCATTTATTTATCTATTTAGAGATATTTGCTTTGGGCTATCGGTAGAGGATAGCTATGATTGTTGTAGAAATTAAATGAGAACTAAGTGAATTGAAACTATTTTTTCATCCATTTGCATTGAGAATTGTTGCATATTATCACATTAAAAATGTACATTGTTTTGAGAAAATGGTAAATACTTGGTGAATTTGGTTAGGGGGTGTGGTTACAATATTAAGTTGGCTTGTGTGTCATTGGTGAAAGACCAGAAACTTGCGCGGATAGGTGTCGAGCCTTCCAGTTAATATCGGTAAAAATGACAAATTGATAGTACTTGTATAGTCTACTTGCAGACACGTACTTAGAGATTCATAGAGTTGTATTCATAGTCCTGTTTTCTATTAAAAAGGAAACGTTTTATGAATTGTGATATAAACCTGGCATTGCATGGTTTGAAAGAGATATAAAATGTTTTGGCACGAACATTGTATATGCATTCACCTTATAACTCTGTTACTATGTTGGATTATTTCTACTGGGTTTTGGCTCACCCTATGTGGGAAAACTATTTTCAAGTACTGATAACATACATCCGCCAAGGCAATAGCTTAGGAGGACTTGGAAGGACTTGGAAGTAAGAGTTTCATTTTGTTTATTTTGTTGTATTTATTTGTACAAGCCTAGGGCTTTAACTGTATTGGATTTAAATTCATTTTGTTGTAACCAAGCACTGTCTTGGAAAACTATCAACCTTTAGGGCATTTCTTATTTGCTTGATGTTCATTTTATTATGTAGCATATGCTATAGATTCAGGGATAGACTTATGAATGTATATCTGCATATGTTACTCTTTTGTAAACTTAATTGGAAACAAATGGAAGATACTTGTGGATGTGTTGTTATTTAATGAATATGATGGATGGTTTATTGTCTTTTATTTCAGGACGTTACACCAAACATCTTATTCACACAACATTAAATTTAAAATGTGAATTTACAAAATAGACTTATAATGTTTCTTCACTACAACAAATGACTTTTGGCGACTAAATTAAATCACTTTTTAGTCGCCGAAAAGTTTACCAACTAAAGTTTTTGGTTGCTAGATTAGTCGTTGAATAATTGTTGAGAAAGTTAATTGGCGACTAAACCTTTTTTAGTCGCTGAAAGTTCTCCATTGGTGACTAATATTTTTGGCAACAAATATTTTTGTGTCTAAAAGATCACATTTTTGTCGTAGGAGATTCTAAAATTGGTGAAATTTTAAGGAGACAACTTTGTTTGGGTATGTTTAGACTAATACATGTCTCATTTCAATTTCAATAATTCAAACTATTCATTTTAGACCATAATGCATGGATTGTTCCAAAAAAAAAAAAAAAAATTAAGTCAATTTGATAACTATACACACATTAATTTTCCAAAATATAAATGATTTAATTTTCAAATAAATTTGTCGTTTATTTATTTATTTTTGTTTGTAACTAATCATAAGCTAACATGACTACGCTTATTAGATTAACTTGATTTTGTTTTATAAATGTGCTATACATTGAAATCTAAAAAATAAACTTGATTTTGTTTTATAAATGTGCTATACATTGTAATCTAAAAAATAAACTGTTTAGATTATCCAGATAAAACCAGTGATGAGCCCACAAGCTTAAACAATGTTGTGCAATTTACAAATGCCTCTAAATTTTCACTCCTTTTGGAGACCATTTTTAGCCAAGTCGCAGAAAGTTAGCATGATTCTTCTTGTTTTTTAGATAGGGTTATCATGATTCTTCTTGACCAATTATACATCTTGAAGTAGTTATGTATTCATTTTCCTTAACAATATCAATAAGGTGATATTTGATTCAACAAGTAAAATTGGATGTATTTCATGAAAATAAATTAGGCTCTTTTAATTGTCATAATTCGTAATAGTTAACTTTTTAAACACTTTTTTACAAACAGACTAAAATTTCAAATTACATTCCTTTTACTTAATTTTTTTTTTTTTTTTTGGCTAGTCTAATGTTGAATGCTTGAATGTTAAATGCTAAATTTTTAACTTTTTATAATTATGTCATTATTTACGTGTACCTTTATCACTCTATTAATACCACTATTACTGCCACTCTACTACCATTAATACCACCGCCACCATGACCACAATTATCAACTCAATATTATCAGGCCAAGTTTGGCTATCCTAAATAAGTACACACTTTTTTTTATCTTTTTATCTTTTTTTCATCATATCATCTCTCTACTTTTCTGCACACCTTTTCGTAAAAAGATAAAAAATATATTTATTTAGGTCATTCCAAATAACTCCTCAGTACCATAGTCACTGTCAGCCAAAATCACTATTTGATTACCAGCCCGCCATCACAAATATAGGGATATATAATAATAATAATAATAATAATAATAATAAAATTTCAATTTCAATTTTTTAAACATATTAAGCAACTTGAGTAAATTCAACATTTTAATTTCAATAAATATGTCCAACAACATTTCAAATTAAAAATTTTAATATTTAATTTTCAAGCTTAATTTGTAATTTGGTCAAATAGCGCCCACCACAAAAAGTGTGGCATTCTTTAGAGTAATCCTATTTTAACCCATTACCCGCTCTAATTTTTTTCTTTGAAAGAAAAGTTCAAAAATTGATTTAGCTTTGGCTCTTGGTTTGAATTTGAAACCTTAAAATTTTCACTATACAACAATTTTGAATTTGTGAACCACTTTGGCCTCGTTGCATCTGGACAAACAATATGTGATTATATAATTACATTTTTGAAAACTATTATTATGTATGATATTGGATAAGAACTTTGAGAAATTGTGAAAAGCACTGGTATGGAGGAGTTATTTAATTTTTTGGACAATGTCTCCATAGTTTAGGACATGATCTCGTGAATTTAGATGATCTTGTGATTCTTAGGTAAGGGGAGTATAAAATAATTTTACGATAGAATGGGAAATGAGGTGCGTGAATGGACACTCATACAGTTAATATATATTATATGGGTCGTGTTAATGATAACTTTAAGGGCTGTCAATAAGAAATGAGTAAAGACAAAATATTTATAATTTCAACTTAATTTATATATATTTTGAGAAAATTATTTAAAAAAATCCAAGGTTTAACAGTTATAACAAAATAAATGTTAAAATTTTAATTTTATTAATTTAAACCTTAATTTTTATTTGTTTTCAATTTAAATAATTTGTCTATGTTTGTGAAGTAAAATAGATGGAAAAAATGTATTTTAGTTATTAAATTCAACAAAAAGGGGGTATTTTAGATGTTTTACGTACAATATATTGAGTTTAATTGCTAAAATATTTTTTTTCCGCTGATTTTACTTGATGACAATATATAAATGGTTTACATTGAAAATAAATTAAAAAATAAAATTTTAAATTAATAAAATTAAAAATTCATACATTATTTCGCTACAAGAGTCAAGCCTTTGGATTTTTATTTTAATTTTCCCACATATTTTTTTTAACACTCACACAAATTTTGACACATTTTTTGCATATATCTATACACTAATAGCATTTTTTATATTATATTAATTATATATATGAAATGATAATATATGTATTTAATTTGTTACAAATTTATTATCTGTCACTAATGATGTTGGCATCAAAGCACGACATATAATTTTGGGAAAATAACAAATCAGTTGCAAGTTGAAAAAAAATAAAAATAAATAAGATTAATGGTAAAGTTTATAAACTTAAATTATTAAAGTCACCAACCGTTCGGTGTAGGTTTGGGACTTAGAGCATGTTTGTTTTGAGGGATAAGGAGGTGGGATTGGACTATTAGTCCCACCGGACTAATAGTCCATTATTTGTTTGAAAATTTTTGCTCCGGACTAATAGTCCCCCCGGACTATTAGTCCCACAAATGTGGGACTATCCTATCCCATGGGGGGGTGTGGGATAAAAACCATGTGATTGGTATCCCATGAGATTATTTTGTGAAATGTCTATTTTACCCTCCATGTTATTACTTAGTAAACAATTAGAAAAGAGTAAAATAGTCTTTCGAACATTTATAAATTATTTTTTTAGTGTTGTTAATTTAAAACTATATATTAAATAAAAAATTTAAATTATAAATTATAAATTTAATTTAATTAAAAATAATAAATTATAAATTATGGCCTTATAAATTAAATTTTTTTAGTGTTGTTAAAATATTAAATTTACGTATTAAATAAAAATTTTTTTAGTATTGTTAATTTAAAATTATATATTAAATAAAAAATATAAATTATAAATTAAATTTATTTAAAAATAATAAATTATAAATTATGGCCTTATAAATTAAATTTTTTTAGTGTTGCTGAAAATTTAATTTATATATTAAATAAAATTATTTTTTTATTGTCGTTATTTAAAATTATATATTAAATAAAAATATAAATTATAAATTTAATTTAATTGAAAATAATAAATTAAAAATTGTGGCCTTATAAATTAAACTTTTTTAGTGTTGTTAAATTATAAATTATAGATTATAAGGGTAAAATAGTCTTTTGAACATTTATCCTTATCCAGTCCGTCTAACCAAACATTGGATTTACTAAAAATAGTTCAATCCAGACATCTAATTTCATGACTAAACAAACATAGGATACAAATCCAATCCAACCAAATAGTCCTGGGACAATGTATCCCGGGACTAACAGTCCGATGGATTACAATCCCCCCTCATCCAGTCCGTTCAAACACACACACCCTTAGGAGTTTGTTTCTTTCTAGATTTCAGGTTCAAAACCTCTTAGGTGCTATTAATCCTTGTGTTGGGCCAGTCCATACAGAGCAAAGCTCTGACTTTAAATGGACCCCCCACTAGTAGACAGTTGGATTGGTCCCCCAGGAATTAGTTAATGTGCGTGTAAGCTGACCCGGACACCCTGAGTTATCAAAAAAAAAAAAAAAGTCCCCAACCGTTCTATGTATTTGAAATTATTTTTGAAAAGTTACCTTGATTTATAATTTTTCCTATAATATTTCGAAACTAGCACATCACCACATAAAATACTGTCTAATTAGTCATAGCCTCAAAGGAATAACCTAATTTTTCAAACCAATTTGATTAGACCATATCTCTAAACTTGCTGTTATCATCTCCTACTCTTTTTCTGAGAAGTTATTTAAAGGTTGTAGAACAATATAATATGGTGTTTCAATTTTAAATGTGATTGGTTCATCTCTATGTTACTTATTTTATTTTGTTGTTTCAATAAGGGTAATTCAGTAATCTTCCTTCTTTTTTAATACATTTCCAATAAGTGGAATGAAGGCATAAAAGTGCATATCCAAAATTTGTGTCTAGAACCCTTGTTTGGGAAGACTAAATAAGTACACTTTTTTGTCTTTTTTGACTAAAAAATTGAGGTTGAAAATATGGATGTTTGGGTTAACTTTTTGACTTTTTATGGAAAAATGTGTAATAAAAAATTGTGAAAATTGATTTTTAGAGGAAAATTTGAATTGGGAGTTGTGCAGCTGTAATTGTTGACTTTTGGTGAATAATGTTAACTTTTTAACTTTTTGAGTAACTTTTTGACTTTTTGGCTTTTTTGAAAGATCCCAAACAAGGCCTTAATACGGTGAAATAGGCCTATTTTGAGAAGGTGGTAAAAATCAACTTTTTTGTTTTTAACCAAGATTTTTTAGAGTGATTTGGAAAGTTGATAAAAAATTATTTTTTATCACACTAAAATGACTAAAATAGCCTCACCCAACTTTAAAAAATTACATTTAACCCAAACTCACAAAATATAAATACTAAGGGTAATTACGTAATTTTGCAACCAACTTTTTGACTCTTGCCAAATGAACAAAACAGCAAACGCAGAGTTTTGTTGAAAAACGCAAACGCAGCGTTTTCCTCTCCTCCCAAAAGCAACCACACACACCTAGATTGAATCTGAATCTGACATTAATTTTTGTTCGTAAATTAATAAACAAAAATTATTGAGTACACAACATTGCATAAAGGCTGTGGACCATAAATAGTTGAAGGAGTAGTAATAAACAGCCATGCCTCAAATCTTTTTGGTCCCTTAACTAACCAAACACACCATGCAAATTGTCCCCTCACCCCATTAACTCTACCCATTCCTCTTTGCATATATTTATACAGAGGCTAAAGTTAATGTTGATGTGTCACTTTTTAGATTTTTTAAAAAATATCCCAATAGTAATTACACGAATAGTTATGCCATTAATTTTATTCCTTTTTTGTCAAACCTCTCAACTGTTAGTCTTTTTAATTCATAAAATGTATCAATTTTCAAATTTTGATAATTCAATCATACTTTTCAAAATCTTATTTCTCTGGAAAAAAAAAAAAAAAAAGATCATGTGCAAACGAATGTGTGTGCCATCACATAATATTTTGTGTCTCCATTGGTCCGATCTGACAGGAATTGTTTTTGCTTTTGCACGTTGCCAGCTGGTTCATTAATTGTTGCACTTTAGCGCTAGTATTGTTTCCTGTTTGGGAGGACCCTTTCAGTCCGAGATCGGATTAGATGGTGTTATTCGGCTCATGAGAATTCATCATGGGTCTCATTTTGATAATTTGAACCGTTGTATAGAACTTGTTGAGTACTATATATCTGTGCAAAATTACGTTGATCGGATATCGATAGCTATCTCATTAGATCGGTTTTTTTGTCAACCGTTAATTTATTCACCGTCCATTTTTTTTTAATACAAAACTGATTTGATCACATAGCTATCGATATCCGATCAAGTTGATTTTTTACAAGCATATATTACTCGACGAGTTCTACATATTGAACGGTTCAGATTATCAAAACGGGACTCGTGATAGACCCCCACAGGCCAAATAACACTGTACAGTTCGATCTCAGACTAGAGGCAAGCTGCGTCCTTTGTGTTTTATACAATTTAATTTAATTTAATGAAACCAACCACACCGAATTGTTGTCGACAATAATAATATAACATGAAATTAATGCAAAATGGATCATACTTAATATGGTCATTGAACTAAATGGGAATTGGTGATTGAATTATGTTGTTTTCAATGTTGGAGAGGCTCGAGACAGTTTGAGCCTTGCAGAAATGGAATGCTTCCTTTCATATTTATTTTAGTATATTTATTATGGGGACATATTTTGTGAATGACAGCACGTGGTCAATGTGACACCGAAGTGTCAACCGAGGTGCCACGTGGCCTGATCCTGATGCCGAAGGTGATCTTGGCTAGGCCGAGGTTATTTGCGGGGATATCGGAATCCGAGATAAGCAAAGAGTCCTACAATAGGGGAGGATCTCAGTCTGGATAAAGATAAAGCTCCTAGGGAATTTATCCATATCTGGCTGAGAGTCCAGGATGAGCATTGAGCCTGGATCCACTGAAGTGAGATTTCTACAGGGATCAGGTCAGTGCTGGCTATAAAAGCAGGGCACCCCCATGGGTCTCAGGGAGGTGTGATATACTGTGAGCAGTGAGTTCTTTCTTGTGAGTTAAGCACAATTTGCTATCTTTGAGAGATATTTGATTACTGACTTGAGCGTCAGAGTGCCTCCGGTTGGACGAATCGCCGTCGGATTCTTATCTTTCTATGACAGGTTATTCGGGCTTAATCTATTCTACCGATACTCTCTAGCTGAGTTCCCCGTTTGGTTATGTGGTCAAAAATCAACACTCACAATTTGACGCCTTCTATGGGAACTTAAGGAGAATAGATGGCCAACAACGGGCAAAAAGAAAAGATTGGAGACGACATCCACACTGACAGTGGTGAACATACAGACCTTGACGCAGGAGTGGAAAACTGTGATGAAGGAGCATAGGATTCGAATCTTGTGTAGAAGGACGTCGGCAAGGAGGGTAATGCCCTGAAGAAAGCAGGTCGAGATGAGTATTACAACGAGAGTGACCTTTAGGTATGAAAGGATAAGTGCCTGAGAAGGGACGGCGAGATAAAGGGAATGGCCGACAAGTTGGCAGATCTACAATTGGTTATCAACTTTATGATGTAGAACAACGTCATGTAACCACTGCTTCCATTGTAGGACACACCAATGCCAGGGGCCAAGATTGATGCCCAAAAAGGGAGGCAGAAAACAATCCCAGCAGTCCTACAGCATGCAGGGAAAAGGAGCCCTCACATCGGCTTTCAAGGGATGTCGGGTGAGGAGAGTCGGTCAAAGGTGACTTGCAGAGGACACCTTGTACCAGGGGAACATATGTCAAAGAACCCCAGAATATCCAGGGGAAGGGCTTGTGTTTTGACACGGTGAATGAAGAGAAGTCCAAGAGGACACATAACGACACTAGGAGTAGCGCACCAAAAAGACTGAAATCTGTTGACAGCCGAGCTCCTGGTCAGATTAAAGAGGATTTAAGGGACTACCTCCAGAATGCTGAGGTGACATCCTTGTCAAATCGAGAATGCTGTTCTCAGTAGAGTTGGATAGGTTTGAGGCCCCAAAAAGGTTTCGTGTGCCGAGGTTTCAGATTTATGACTGTAAGTCCGATCCGAACTTTCACGTCGGCTTATATCTAAATTCAATGGCTTTGTATATCTAGAATGAATCGTTGTTGTGCAAGGTGTTCCCTTCATCCTTTGGGGAAATCGCATCGGATTGGTTTCACAAGTTGCCGAAAGGAACTGTGAAGAGTTGGGAAGGCCTAGCCGAGATGTTTGTGGCCAGGTTTATTACAAACAAGTTGCAGCCACTAAGGGTAGACTTCTTGATGGCTCTAAAATTAGCGAGGGTAAAGGCCTCAGGGCTTATGCTAAAAGTTATTATGAGGTGTTCAACTGAATACCGAGATGCAACCAGGAATTGGCAGTCGTGTCTTTTCAGAACAGCCTGGAGGATGAATGCCCGTTTCGAAAGTCATTGGAAAAAACTCTACCAAAGAGTATGGAGGAGCTCATGGCACGAATCGAGAAATATGCCAGAGCAAAAGAGGATACGCCGGGAACATAGGTGCCGAAACAGGAGAAGAGAAACGGTTCACCGAAGTGAAGTTGAGGTAATACTGGTTTTAACAGGCAGGAAATAGGGCTGAGGGCTGCACAGGCAGACACCACTGTGTTTCGGATCCCAGTTTACAAAGTTCTAGAAAGAATTAGGAACCAGCCATATTATAGAGCGTCGGAGAGGGTCCCTGGCAGGTTCATGGGAAGAAGCCTTGGGAAGCATTGTGCCTATCACAATGAGGACGGGCACCTGACTCAGGGGTGCAAAGCCCTAAAGACGCACTTGGAAGACCTGGTCAGATAGGGTCACTTGAGGGACCTAGTAGATGAGGCCAGAACGAGGGAAGAGCATGCAAGGCCTCTCCCTACACCAGCGGCACCACCATCGCCACAACCACAGCAAGTAGAAGCTCGAGTGATCAATGTGATTCACTTGAAGGTTAATGAGAATGATATGCGAGGAGAGACCCAAAAGGTGAGACACTTACAGCATGTGTATTAGGTCCAGCAAAAGAGGCCCAGGACAAACGAGTACCAGGGACCAATGGTGTCCTTTACTAAGGCGGACCTAGACATGGTACAGCATCCACACAACGATACTCTGGCAGTGACCCTCAAGATTGGAGAATGCTAGGTAAGGCGCATTCTAATCGACCAAGGCAACTCTTGTGACATCATGTATGTCAGATGTTACAAGGAGCTTGGCTTTCACCGAGATGATTTGGAGCAGTCTGATAGCCCAATGGTCAGGTTCAATGGAATGCCGACATGGCCTCTGGGAGTAATAAATTTGGAGGTGTAGGCAGACACCAGGAATGTTAGCACAGAATTTACGATAATCGATACCCCATTCTCTTACAATGCTATATTGGGAAAACCATGGCTGCATGAAATGAGAGCTATTCCCTCAACACTGCACCAGTTGCTATAATTTCTAACTGAATAGGGGATTGAGGAAGTCAGAGGGGATCAAGTACAGGCAAAGAATTGTTCCATGGCAGCAATGAAATCCAACTGCCATGTGTGAGAGGCAGGAAAAGTGGAAATTAAAGACGATGACATAGAGGTCCTGGATGACGTCAGCAAAGAGCTGGCCGATAAGAGTGAGGAAGCCTTGAAGAAGATTCTGGTGAAAGAAGATGAAGAAGAGCGCTTCTTCCTTCTAGGCTCAGGCTTAGCCAAGGAGGAGAAGAGGGAGTTGGAGGCTTTCTTGCGAGCAAACATAGAAGTGTTTACCTGGACGCCATACGAGATGCCTGGCATTGACCCCGAGATCATCTGCCACAGGCTCAATGTAGACAGGTCGGCTAAACCTGTCATTTAGAAGGCAAGGAGACCGACGTTGATTCATGTAGTGGCAGTAGAGGAGGAAGTGGACAAACTGTTGGAAGCTAAGGCTATTCGGGAGGTGAACTACCCAACCTGGTTATTCAACACAATAGTTATGAAAAAGAAGAATGAGAAGTGGAGGGTCTGCGTGGACTTCACCAGCTTGAATAAGGCTTGTCCCAAAGACAGCTTCCCTCTGTCTAAAATCGATCAGCCGGTGGATACTACTTCAGGGCATGGAAGGATGAGCTTCCTAGATGCTTACAGAGGATACCACCAGATAGTAATGTATCCCCCTGATGAGGAGAAGACTACATTTATCACCCCAAAAGGGTTGTACTGCTACAGAGTGATGCCTTTCTGGTTGAAAAATGTAGGAGCAACCTACCAGAGGTTGGTGACCAAGATATTCAAACATTTGATTGGCAAAATAGTAGAAGTGTACATTAATGACATGGTCGTGAAGACCAAAGAACCTGGGAATCATCTAGCCAACTTGAAGGCAGTTTTTGATATCCTGAGAACATATCGACTCCGACTCAATACTTCGAAATGCGCATTTGGAGTTGGGTCAGGTAAGTTCTTGGGATACTTGGTTACCAGAAGGGGCATTAAGGCAAACCCATATCAAATCAAGGCCATTATTGATTTAAAGAGCCTGATGTCAGCCAAGCAGGTCCAGATGTTGACTGGCAAGGCGGCAGCACTGAACAGATTTATTAGCCGAAGTTCTGATAAGTGTAAACCATTTTTTAGTTTGTTAAAGAAGGCCACAGATTTTTTATGGACGGAAGAGTGCGAAGTCGCCTTGGCCGACTTGAAAAAGTACTTGACAATAGCTCCAATTCTGTCAAATCCAGTACCTGGAGAAGAATTGTCTCTATACGTGGCGGTTTCAGAACACGTAGTAAGCGCAGTAGTAATCCGAAAGGAGGAAGGAGAACAAAAGACGATATACTATGTAAGTAAGACCCTAGTAGGTGTAGAAACCAAGTACCTGCCCTTGGAGAAACTAACACTAGCCCTGGTGGTGGCTTCGAAAAAACTAAATCACTACTTCCAAGCCCACAAGATTGTGGTGCTGACTGAGCATCCTTTGAAGTCCCTATTGCAGTAAGGAGATCTGACAGGAAAGGTAGCCAGATGAGCAGTAGTGCTGGGCCAATATGACTTGGAATTTAGGCCCAGAACAACAATTAAGGGCCAGGTACTGGCCGACTTTGTGGCCGAGTTCACCCCTGGTGCCATCCCGCATCGAACTCCGGTAAGCCGCGGCTTAGGATACCGAGGAGAGCAGGAAGAAACCCAACTGGGGCCCTGTAGACACCTCATTTTTGACCGCCCTTACAACTTGGACATCATCGCTTGCACACCCAATGATGAGTATATATGCTTGTTAAGTGCTCAAAGTCCTCAACAGAATGCCACAGCTTTGAGCCCTCAAACCTTACACCCCTGTTGCCTTGTTTTTAGACCAAAACCAAAAATTTTCAAGCCTGCAACCTTTTGTGGCCTACGGCCCCTTTCTTTTGCCTATCGACCATTGCTTCTGGTTGCTAGCCACTAATGTGGCTAGCCGGCCACCAATGTGTTTTGCAGATATTTTTTCTACCAGCTGTGCCAGCTGTTAGCACAGATGTATGCACCTTCCTACACGTGTATGTATAGATATTTCTGAGGGAGTTGCTTGGTTTTCTATATATAGGAGAACTCCCCTTCCATTTTGAAGGTTGGAATTTTTAGAGCAAAAAATTTTCTCTCTCTCTCTCTCTTGAAATTTCTTAGCTTTTTGCAAGCTTTTTCCTATACACTCTTAACCAAACCTTTTCATCTTTGAGCTAAGGTACCTTTGAGCGTTGTTTGAGCTCTTGAGGGTGTGTTTGTCTTATTTTGTTGCCTAGAATTGGTTCTTCTCTTCAAGAGGTATAAAGCTTTGCCTCTCTTCTTGCTTTATTTACACTTTTTTCCTACTTTTTTCCAACTTTTGTTCGGTTGTATATACTCTGTATTTTTGGGCTAAAACTTGGGTTTTAATTCCAATAAAGTTTAAGGGGGTGGTTCACCCTTCTTTACACCTTGCTCTTAAGGCCTTTACCCTTGTGTTTCCCACATTTACACTATATTTTTTTGAGCTTTTAAACACTAATTTTAAGAGTTATTTCAGTGGCTAAAATTATGGTTTGAAGTCCAAAATTGGAGGGGTTAACCTCCCCTCCTTGTGTTTTGCTTACTAGCCTAGCATGATCTATATTTTAGCTTATTATTGTAGCTATTTTTGTTTTAATTTCAGCATGTTTTAGGACTTATTTAGCACTGTTTTAGGACAGTTTGTAAGTGTTCATTGCATTTAAGCCTTATATTGCATGCTTGTAGTGTAATTGTCCTCATACATTTAGTGTTTTAGGCCTTAGACACCACTTTATTTAAGTTGACAGCATTTATTTAGTGCTTTTCTTACTTGTTCTCACCTTTAATCACCTTTGCAACTTCCCTCTTTTCTTGACTTTTTCTTTGCTTTGAAATTGGTTTCAAATTATTTGTTGGCTTAAGCATGAGATTGATGTGTCATGCTTAATGGTTTAATCCCTTTGGGGGTTCATTACCAACGGTATGATGTCTTTTTCATGCCCAAAGTAACACTTGGTTTGAGTCCTCTTTCCATTAGAGGACTTAAACTCACTTTTGGACTTAATTGATTAAAGAATTGAGAGGTAACTAAATGGAGTAATAAAATTGGTGAATAAAAAAGGTGCAAGATAATAATTTGGTTAGGGTTCAATCGGACGTTAATTGAACCCTTGAGTCTTGCATTGTTTCATACTCATTAGTGATGAAAACGGTTCAAGATTCATTGTCAACTACTTCCTTTGATCTTTCATGATAAGGAGGTGGTTTTGAGAGTCTTGTTTTGTTGCATTCATTGAACTTCCACACTTGATTCATAAGCCATCATGTAATGAAATTGCATCCATTGGTGGTTTGTGAATCAAACCTACTACTCCTTTGAGCTGTTTGATGATAAGGAGTGGTAAGTTGTGCAAACAAACCCTTGAGAATACCCTATCCTTGCTCTGTTTGCCCTCTGTTGCAGTAGGACAATCCAGTCATCAGTGGCCGGTAGGCTACCTTCAGTAGCCGGCAGGTCACCATTAGTGGACGACAGGCCATCTGCCGGCCACCAGTGCAAAATCCAGCAGTGTACTTTTGAAGAAGAACATAGTTGGTTCTGAGGTGGAAATCAGTGCAAGTGTTCAACTGTGCAACAGAGGCATTTTGCAGCAGAAACAGTGACTTTTTCGGGTGAAAAGTCCGTGCATTCATGAGCATTCCTTATTTCTCGAGAAGGGGTAATTAAAAGTAGTTAATTAGTCAATTCATGTTGTAATTAATTAGTTAGCTAATTAGAATTTTGTAATTAATTAATTAGTGTAATTAATTAGTTAGATTGTGATGTTGTAATAACTAGCTAGAATAGTTTGCTTCATTTATGTTTGTAATAGTTAATTAATTAGCTTAGCCTTAATTAGTTAGCTAGTTTATTCATTCGGACCCTCCTACGTGAGGGTGCAAATGTTGTAATAATGTGTATGTTTTCTAACCCCACGTCTCTCTCCATTTTATTTAACTGCTTACGATAGTTAGATTAGAGCATCATGTTTTGTTTAGCATACTTTATGTTTGCATCCACTTGTCTTGTATGCATCGAGGCTCGGTTCATCACTATATTAGTAGCCGAGCCTATTAATTGCATATCGCATGTGTTGTATTAGTCATGTTGCATTAGTTATGGTTATGCATATTTTCTAACTCTTTTGCTTGTTTTGGCTCACCTCAGAGTACTAGGTGAGCATTTTTGTGCTTTAGCATATCACATGAGTGTGATTGTTGCCATGTCTAGCATGCTTGTCATGAGGCTAAGTGCTTAAATGATAAACTTTTTGAATGTCAGTGGATGAAGGCTAGTTGTTTGAATTGTGATAGTTTGATTCATGTACATTTAAGGCTACTTTTTCGAGTAGCACATTCACAAACTCTTTTAAAAAACAAAAATGAATCAAGTGTTCCATTTTTTGCAAATTAGTCTATACTTGTTTGTGTGCGCATCATATAGTAATGCTAGCCTAATAATCAGAATAAGAGAATATAATGTCAATAAGATCCATATCATGATTAGTAGAGGTCGATCTTTGATTGGGCGAGCGGGGTGCTCAATTCTTGACCTTCCCCTCTCGTACCTAAGTTCCCAAGCCGTGACAATCTTGGTGATGACAGACAGGTGGCCTTTGGCACGAGTCATGGGTTTCTTAAATTTTCCAAAATAATATTTAGGTTGCGACTCTATATTTGGCAAAGTAGTCCATTTTTGGTAACTTGATTCAAAATCGATTTTCCAAAAGATTTGCCGGATTTGTACTTTTTGGTGTTTATTTATTTCACATTGCACTTATGAGATTAGATTCAGAATCGCGGGAGTTCGATACTGTAGGGCTTATTCTTTTTCTGAAAAGGGGCACGAAAAAGTTGAGCTATAGTTTCTGGCGACTTTGTTGGGGAATTAGAGAACTTGACTCGAAATTCATGATATGATATTTTATCTACACTTATATGTTTCTTTGCATTGCATTTGCATTGGTGCATTTAAGTCACTGTGTTCGCCATCTGCAATTCCTGGACAGTTTGCCGGAGGCTTGCCTGAAAAGCTTGCCAAAAAGTTGACCGATCACGGGCTCTGCCATGATGGGAACACAACCCTTGGATCTGAACTACCGCTGTACCGTTTGATCCTCTTTTCACTTCTCGGTGTTAGATGTGAGAGGTATATTAGGTAGTCTTATTGAGGTACCCTTCTGACCATTCGGCCTAGTTGCATATCGAAAAGCCATAGAGACTGTTCCAAACTCGAACATGATGCTCACCCGAATACAAGATTGCGTGAAACCGCTTTGTTTGAATAGTGAACCCTAGTTCCTGACGAAACTAGGATAGGGTAAGCTTACCCCCTCATAGGGGTGTTTTGGCTCTCATTTAACTGGTATTTGCTTTACAGTGAAACTGTACAAGAATGTGCGTTTCAATTACAAGTTTGGTATCCGTTTTGGGGGGTAAAATTCAGTGTTGAGTGCAATTCTACGGCTTTGATTACATCTGTGTTGGTAACATCATTAGCTGAGGTGATGTGCGGTTTCTGATTACTGCTTTCTTTTTGCTTTATTTTTTTTTGCTAGGTAGTTTAACACCATAGCTTTAGAAAGTTCGGATATCCCCCAAATACTTTAGGCCCGAGTAAGAAGGCTTTACAAAGCCGGAGATCTTGTTCGGAGACAGCCCGTGTTTACTTCACTCCTACTGGTTACAAGATAGAGGAGAGTCAGGCAGAGTTCACCGGTCTAGTTTTTACAATAATTACCCCTCAATTCACCTGTATCCAATCAAGTTCAGGGACAATCTTCTACTTTTAGTCCAATATGAGATTACTTGCCTATTCCGATGACACAATACCCCCCAATCAGTATGGAGGAATTGATACATCATCTTCAGCAAACAGTTGAAACCCTACAACAAGATATTGTTCATCAGGCTGAGGTCACAGCCCATCAGGCTGAGGTAGTAAATAAGTTACAACGACAATAACCACAGCTGGCAATGGCCTCTGCATTCCATGCACCTCCCACGGGTATCCCAGCACTCGGAGCCACTGCTTATACTGCTAATGTCTAAGAAAATCAAGGCAATTCGGCAGACCCGATCCCAGCACAAGCCTCCAAAGCACTTGTGTATCAAACTGAGTGTCCATTGGAGTTTGAGGTGGACTTGACTATGCTCAAGGTCAATAAACTGGAGAAGCTATTCAAGAGAGCACAAGGTGTTAACTTTATCCCCGACATAGAGGACGGGTATACCGACTCTACAGTGACATTACCAGATCGGTTCAAAATGCCACACATCGATTGAATCGACAGCTCCGGAGATCCCATGGTTCATCTACGGCTGTTTTTGAACATCTTACGGCCAATGTGCCTGATTAGATTACAAAAGCTGTCTCTTTTTGGCCGTACCATGTCTGGTATAGCAGCCATTTGGTATGCGAAGTTAGAAGATTCTGTCAAGCAGAATTAGGAGGAGATGGCCGAGGCCTTCATCGCACAGTATTCATACAACATACAAATCGAGGTTACAACTAGCGATCTTAAGGCAATGCGCCAAGAGCCGAAAAAGGGCTTTTCTGAATTTGTGACGAGGTGGAGAGCTAAGGCCTCGATGATGACCATAAGGCCTTCCGAGAAAGATCAGATAAGGATAGTAGTCCGCAATCTGCACAGGAAGTTGTTACAGAAGATGATCGTCCTACCTCTGTTCACATTCATCGAGCTCCTTGAGATGGGGGCTTAGATCGAGGACGCCATGAAACAAGGGCTGATTACAAATAAGAAAGAGCAGGCAAAAAGGTCTTTTGTGTGCAGTTCCAATGTTACCACCAGTGGTAGCATAGCTGAGAGGTCGTCAGATGTGAGCGTTGTCGCCACCATAACCAAGACGGCTAATCCCTTTGCCAACACAGCTCCACAAACTTCAGCCAACCTTACCCGATCCTAGAGGACGTTCACCCAACTCTATATGACCCTATCTCAAGCCATGAAGGTGCTAGTCAAAAAAGGGCACCTCAAACCATTAGAGCCTCGCCCATTACCTGATCCTCTTCCACCTAAACACAACCCGCAAAATACTGTGCGTTTCACTAACAGCATGGTCATGATACCGACCAATGCTTCTGACTGCGTCATGAGATTCAACGTGATCGTGCCACCTTAGAAACCAAATGTAACTACAAACCCGCTCCTGACCCACAATCAAGTTTCCCCACCTCAAAATCTAAACCTAATCCATACGCTGGCCATCCCCTACGACCCCAACGTATATATTACCCCTTCCCACCTACCAAGACTGGCGTTGTTTATTACTGAAAGCACAGATTTGTGTATAATGGACATGTCTGCACTTTAACCTAAGCCTGTGGTGGTGATTAGGGGTGTGCGCAGTGCTGGTCGGTGCGGTTTAAGAGAAAAATAAAAATCATATGGTAGATGGCGGATTGATAAAAATGTCATTAGAATTTTCCATTTTTCTTATCAAAAATCGGCGATTCGGTTGGTAAGTAATAGAGGATTTGCCTTGGCGGTTCGGGCGGATTAGCGGTTTATAAAAAATATAATTCAAATTATAAAACTTGAATCAAAAAGTAAAAAGATCTAATTTATAAATTAACTAAAATAGTCAAAATTAAAATATTCATCTAATGTAACATTAAACATTAACAAACTAGTAAACTAAAAACCCAACACTTTAAATAAATTATACAATAACAATTTAACAAGACAATAAATACTAGAAAAAGTTCAAAAAAAAGTTCTAAAGTTAATCTAAGTTCAACATAGTTCACAAACAATCCAACATAGTTCAACATAGTTCATCCAACATCTAACATAGTTCTAAAAAAGGTTCTGAAAAGTTAATCAAAGTGCACAAACAATCCAAAAGTTCAAAAGTTAATCTAAGTCCAACATCCACCATAGTTCTAAAAGAAAATTTCTGAAAAGTTAATCAAAGCCCACAAACAATCCAAAAATTCAAAAAAATTAATCTACTCATCAAACTCCACAATGACTTCAATCCTTCACAATTGCTTTTGCTTCAACCAAACTCCAAAAACTTCATTAATCTGTGGACATAAGCAAAGAAAACATAAATAAATAACAAAAAACTATCATCAAAATCATTATAAAAATAAAAAATAATAATAAAAAAATTATAACAAAACAATATTCAAGAGTAAGAATTAAGTCTAACCTCAAGACCTTTAAAACCAAACTAACTTGGAGACAAATTAGTCCTCAACAATAGTTGCTTCTTGTGTAGTAGATGATGAAAAAAAATTTGAAAAATAAAAAATATTTTTAATGTTATTCAAAATTACATAAAAGTTAAAATCAATATTGAATAATCTTATTAAAATAAACACATATCAAAAAAATTACCTGACTCAATTTCTTCATATTGTTCAATATCATCCATACATTCTCTAAGATTGATTGGAATTGATGAAGACCGTAACCAATTTTGTGCACAAATTAGAGCCTCCACCATCTTTGGCATCAAAGAACTCCTAAATGGATCAAGCACACGTCCACTGGTACTAAAAGTTGACTCAGAGGCCATTGTAGAAACTGGGACAGACAACACATCTCTTGCTATTAGATAGAGAACCTTATACTTATTGCCATTAACCTTCCACCAATTCAAAATATCAAAGTTTGGAACTCTTGGGTCTACACAATCATCAACCAAATATTTTTCCAACTCTGATTTGTTCTCCACACTTTTTCCGACTCCAAATGGTTAATCTATTGAGAGGCAAAGAGTGTCATGGGATCTTCCTCTTCCTTTTCATCAACTTCCATCACTTGAGGAGCTTGACTTGCATATGAAGGTGCAACATTACCAACATTGTTCTTCTCAACATAATGATCAAACAAGCGCTCCAATGTTGCGTTCACCCTCGCCACTAAAATTTCTACCTTGTCATTTTCATACTTTATTGAATGAAAACTTAAGATATGTCAACTTGTAGCGAGGCTCTAACACAACGGCAACATATAGCAAGAAATTGATATTATCAAGATTCTCCCAATATTTGTCGTATTTTAATTTCATCTTATCAACCATGTTACTCAACACTGCATCTCCACTTTTACTTAATTGAACTAATTTAGATTGCACCGATACAAGTTGATGAAAAAAACATTAGATGTCATATGCAAAGACCCTGAAAGTTGCAAAGTCACATGAGAAAAAAAGTCTTAAAAATTTCACAAAGACTCTAGCTACCTCCCAATCTTCTTCTTTAGGATATGAAATGAATCTTTTTCCTTTCCCTTTGCCTCTTCCACCATCATTCTCATTTGCATTCTCCTTTTCATCATCATTCTCCATGAAAAACAACTTGAATCGTGGGTCATCCTCTTCTAAACACTCAAAAGCTTTTTGAAATTTCTTGGCTACCTCCAACATCAAATAGGTGGAATTCCTCCTTGTTGGAACATCAAGGCATAACAAACTTTTACAAGTAATCTTTTTATGCTCCACACAATTTTTAAAAGTTTGTAGCCTAGCTGGAGATGACTTTACATATTTCACAGCTTTTCGAATCTTGGCAATTGAGTGATTTTGTTATTTTAAATCATTCCAAACAATTAAATTCACTATGTGTGCACAACATCTCATATGCAAAAACTCATTTGCCAAGATAGTAGAAGGCCAATCTTTCGTTCTTCTCTTCAAAAATGCAATAGCACCATCATTAGAGCTTGCATTATCAACTGTAATAGTGAAAATCTTATCATTCCCCCAGTCTTGTAGGCATTTGTCTAATTGTTTGCCAATTGTCTCACCCTTATGATTAGGAACTATACAAAAACTAAGAATTCTTTTGTGCAAATTCCAATCATTATTAATCCAATGGCTGGTGACACACATATAATTTAGATTTTGAATTGATGTCCAAGTGTCAGTGGTTAGGCATACTCGTTGTTTCCTTAGAACTTTCTTCAATTTTTGCTTTTCATCAATAAATAAGTTCAAACAATCACGAGCAACAGTAGTGTGAGAAGGGACAGGAAACTTAAGTTCCATAACTAAACAAAAATTTCTAAACCATTCCTTCTCCACATGTCTAAAAGGTAATTCATCAATTATAATCATCTTTGTTAGTGCTTCCCTACAAAGTTTTTCATCATACCCTATTGCTCTGAGAGATCCAATCCTTCGACCATCATGTTCCTTTTCCTCTCTCTTATTTTTTTTTAGCAAAAGAGAGCGTTTTTTGTTTTTTGTCCACTTGCCTAATAGGAGGCTTCGTACATTGATTCTGAAGGTGGTTCCACATATTACTAGTCCCATTTTGTTTTCCACGAGCACCATAATCCTTACCACAATAATTACAAGCAGCCCTAGGTTTATCAGGTTCACAATCATCAAGTAAAGTGAAGTGTTCCCAAACCTCAGATTTCTTTTTATCTAAATTAATACTAGGGCATGGACGAGTTTTACCAGAATTTTTGGCAGGCATTGTGGTAGTGGTAGAACTAGCAACCGTGGTTGATTCTGCAGTTGGTGTAGAAGGGTTTCCACCAGCATTTGTATTTTCGTTATCCATTCACTATTACAAAGATAAAAATTTATATGAATGATAAATAAATAAATTAAAATTATCAATGATAATGATAAGTATATATAAATAAAAATTATAAATAAAAGAGGGAGAACACAGACAGATAGAAGTCGGGCCAATGTTTTTTCCTTTTTGTTTTTTTGTGTATACTGTTATATATATATATATATATGTTGTTAGAATTGCAATATTACTTGGGATTTGCTCTTTATTTTCAATCATAAAAAGAAGGGAGCTACTTGAATTTGTATTGTAAAAACTAAACTAATGGCAGAGTGGAAAATTTGAGACCTTTTGAATATAGATTTGAGAATTTCTTGATTTGTTAAATATTTGAGTAAAATTCAATTTGGTGTAAGTTTATGTCAAGGAGTTTAGTGTGTTTTGAGATTTTTTTTTTTTTTAAATTCAAGTTTATTTTATTTTAGTTTATTTATTTATTTTTGGTTTCAAAGGAATTGGAAGTGATTGAATTTTTTCTAATTGGAATGGTATTGGGTTCATCATTGATTTGAAATATAAGAATAATATGCTCTAGGTTCATCACTGATGCCACTTCGATTGTTAAGGACAACTCTCTGTTTAGCAAAACAACTCAAACTAGTAGAGATAGAGATACATAATTGGCTTTTAATTTGGATGTTTAGCAAAACAACTCTTTGTTCTTGAAATATAAGAGACACATATATGTAAACTAATACCAACTCAAACTAGTAGAGATAGAGCAGGATATACAAGAGATATAAGATATATATATATGTAGAGCAGGGATATATATATATATATATATGTATATAGAACAGAGAGAGAGTGAAAGAAAAAAGACAGAGAGAGCATTGAGAGAGAGAGAGCGAGAGAGAGCAGCGAGAGTACGGACGACGATGACGAGAAACCAGCGGTGAGCCGATCGGCAAGGGAAGGAGAAACCAGCGGCAATGGTGAGGATAGGCGACTAGTGGTAAGCCGATCAGCACAACAATGGCGATAAATCTGTGTAGTATGTATGTGAATCGATGCAAAATGCACAGTAGCGACGATGTGTGTATGTAATGAATGAGATGAAATTAAAATGTGTGGATATTAGGTTTAATGGAGGAATTATTGTGTGTGTGTGTGTGTGTGTGTGTGTGTGTGTGTGTGAGTGTATAACAGGTGAATTTTTTTTTTAAAACATAGGCGGGTTAGGTTGGGTTGACCTGCGGGTTGGGAAATTTCACCCGCCACCTGCGCCGACCCGTACGTGCTGGGCCTCTTACCCGCCCAACCCGCCCGCCAGAGTTGAAATTTTGTGTGGTTCAGTGTGGTTTGGAGTGATTCGGTGCGATTTTGGCAGTTTTGGTGGTATTATGCACAACCCTAGTGGTGATAGTTGTAGTAAAAGGGAGGCTGGCTTTAGAGGAAAGTACGAGTCTGTTGCCGGAGAGCTCTGAGGACTTGCCTAAGGGGGTATACGATCCAAGCTACTACATTGTGCCGACTAGTCAAGTCAAGCCGGAATTGGTGTTGCCAACTGTAGTGGAGGTTAATCTGGTTAGGGAAGATGGCCCGAGCCAAGGGTTGGACGATTTGGCGGAACTCGAGGAGGATTTAGACAACTTGCAGTTCTTGGACGAACAAGATCAAGGGGATGTGCAGATTGGTTGGTTCAACTTGAACGGATCAACGAATAACTCTGGATAGCTGAGTGATGAACCAGACAAGGAGGAAGGAATTGAAATAAAATTAGAGGAAAAGGAAGTAGGAATTGCTGTAGTGGCCGAATGGGCTGATGAAAAGGAAAAACTACTGAAGAACACCGGCATGGAAAATTCAGCTCAGGAACTGGGTGTTGCGAGCACTGTGGACACAGAATAGGAAGCTGCACTGAAGCAATTTGAACGAGAGAGGGTTGAAGACAACCAGGAAGCTGTAATGGCCCAATGCCCTATGGGGGATACCTGTGATGTGAAGGTAATACAAACGGAGCCAGACGACTGTTTGTCGGCTGCTGAAGGTGTATGGTTGGACGATGACGATCTGCATCTGGCCCAAACCGATGAAGACTGGGGTGAGTGCCTTCTAGACAACACGTGGTATGCGAAAGAAATAGATCACATGACAAGAAGTGGGCGGTATTTTAAGCCACCGCACTTAAATCAAGCTGAGGCATTTGGAAAAGACAGCGAGGTTGAGAAACAGAAAGAGAAGTAGCTGGAAGAAGAGGCAATGTTGAAGCAGCTTAAGAAAATCCAAGCTGACATCTCAATTTGGGGTCTTCTCATGGCCTCCCGGGTATATCGACAGGCATACTGTCAACAATGGACAAGGCTAAATTGTGCATTGACACTACCCCCAAACAACTTGTGGGATTGGTTTTCCCAAGTGGAGCTGGGCTAACCCTAACCTTTTCTGACAAAGAACTGCTGCTGGAAGGCTCAGTTCACAACAAACCCTTGTACATATCTGTTGAGTGTAGGGAGAAATGGTTGCCGGTGGTGTTGGTAGACACCAGTTTGGCTATCAATGTCTGTCCTTCTCGTACAGCGTATGCAATCGGCCTTAGACCAGCAAACTTTGTGCCCACAGCCCAAGTAATTTGGGCATATGATAATACAAGCAGGGAGGTCATGAGTACGGTGCAAATCAGAGTCCAGGTGGGCCCAGCTCAACAAGATGTCGAGTTCCATGTCCTGGATGTGCCGACCACCTTCAATTTACTGTTAGGGCAGCCCTGGTTGCATCTTGTGAAAGATGTCTCCTCCACCTTCCGCCAAATGTTGAAATACCTTTACGGGAAAATAGTGGCGATTGTTTTCAGGAATTCATCCATCCATCCCCTGCCAGAGGTAACTACACCAGTGCTGGAGATCACTTATGGCGAGGAGGATGTATTCTTTTCAGGGTTCACTCTAGCTGAAGCCCGAGTAGTGCAAACCATTCTGGCCGCTGATGAGGGCATGTATGTCAGCGCCCAATCTGTCTATTTCATGAATAAACTACAGCATGTGCCAGGAATGGAACTTAGAAGAAGCGGCCGAAAAGGCGTCACTGCACTAACCGATGTGCCACAAAATCAACATGCCTTTGGTCTGGGCTATGTACCCACCAAAGAGAACTGGATCAGGAAAGGAGAAGAAATCAGAGGCAGAGCTAGGGCCAAGCAAGTCGATAAACACTATGAGCTCATCCACAGGCCAATCCAGGGAATGCTGAATGGCCACTTCGTTCGGAAGGAAGAAGATTTCCTCTTTTGCAGCTTTCCCAAGCCTTGGGTGAATTCCACGAAGCAGCGTGTCCCTGGGTTTGAAATCTTCTTTGACTTACAGCTACAGAACAGTGATACTGAGGAAATGGCTAAACTAAGTACTGAAGCTGGGCAAAGCATGGAAAGTGACTCAGACAATAGGGAACTTGGAGTAGGGGTAGCATTGGCTAGTCTCCTGATAAATCCTGCGGCTGACCCAGAGAACTTGGGGGATAACCTTACCATCTCCATGATCGGGGAGGAACTGGGTGTGAACCCAACCAGCGGCATTTTGGATGCATCAGAGGCACCATCTCTTATCTGACAGTTGGAGGAAGGCAATATGTCTAGTTTTGAGTTGGGTGATGAGTTAGAATTTGATTCCACTGAGTCTGTGGAGTCAGGATCAGATTCCAGTTCTTCTGAGTCTGAGTCTGGTATTCCTAGGGGTGATAGCCCGGATACCAAAGTCCTGTCTAGGTCTTCATTTAGCTTTTCTTTTGAGTCTGTAACTGAAGATCAGGACCTTTTGAATGAGAACTTTGCGAATTTCGTGTACTTCTCTGTGCTGTTGGTTTATTGTACTTCTCTTATCTGACAGTTGGAGGAAGGCAATATGTCTAGTTTTGAGTTGGGTAATGAGTTAGAATTTGATTCCACTGAGTCTGTGGAGTCAGGATCAAATTCCAGTTCTTCTGAGTCTGAGTCTGGTATTCCTAAGGGTGATAACCCGGATACCAAAGTCCTGTCGAGGTCTTCATTTAGCTTTTCTTTTGAGTCTGTAACTGAAGATCAGGACCTTTTGAATGAGAACTTTGCGAATTTCGTGTACTTCTCTGTGCCGTTGGTTTATTGTATTGACCAAGAATTTCAAAATTTTAATGAAAACGAAGATGAGGGAATTCCTTTGGTTTTGAAAAACTTGATTAATCGAGTGGAGTTAAACCCTGTGCTAATGAAATCATTACTTTTAATGTGGGTACTAAGAAGGATCCGCGTCTGGTCCAAATCGGGTCCATGTTGTCTTCGGAGGAGCTCGAGCACTTAGTCACTTTGTTAAAAGATTTTAAAGATGTTTTCGCGTGGTCATACGAAGACATGCCTGGCATCGATCCTGAGATTGTACAGTATCGGATCCCTCTTAACCCTAAGGCCCGACCGATCAAGCAGAAGTTGCGTAGAATCCGTCCGAATTGGGTGTTGAAAATCAAGGAAGAGGTCACCAAGCAGATCGAGGCAAGTTTCTTGTTAGTATCTGAATATCCGACTGGGTTGGCCAACATCGTCCTAGTGCCGAAAAGGATGGTAGAATCTGGGTGTGTGTGGACTTCCGGGACTTGAACAGAGCAAGACCGAAGGATGACTTTTCTTTGACGCACATTGATGAGTTAGTGGACTTCATTGCGGGCCATGCATTGCTATCCTTTATGGATGGGTTTTCTGGGTATAACTAAATTCTAATGGCGCCTGAGGATAGAGAGAAGACTGTATTCACTACGCCGTGGGGTACGTACTGCTACTGGGTTATACCGTTTGTGCTGAAGAATGCCGGGGCTACCTATTAAAGGGCTGCGACTACCATTCTGCATGACATGATCCACAAAGAGGTCGAGGTGTACGTGGATGACATGATTGTCAAGTCCAAAGAAAGAGAGGGCCACTACACCACCTTAAAGAAATTCTTTCAACGGATCAGAGAATACAGATTAAGGTTGAACCCGTAGAAATGCACCTTTGGCGTAACGGCAGGGAAAATACTGGGCTTTCTGATCACACAGAGAGGCATCGAAGTAGATCCTTCCAAAATCAAGGCTATCCTAGAAATGCCATCACCAAGGATTGAAAAGGATGTGTGAGAATTTTTGGGTAAAGTGCAATTCATAAGACGGTTTATCTCCAAATTAACCTTGACTTGTGAATCACTATTTGGTCTCTTGAAGAAAGGGAAGAAATTTCGATGGGATGATCGATGTCAATTCGTCTTTGAGCAAGTGAAGCAGTACCTCCAAAATCCGCCTGTGTTGTTGCCGCTAGAGCCGAGGAAGCCTTTAATTCTATACTTGTTAGTAACAAACACTACCATAGGATGCATGCTCGCTCAGGAATCTAAAGATAGGGTGGAGAAAGCCATCTACTACTTGAGTAAGAAAATGCTGGATTATGAGACCCGCTATACTCCATTGGAGAAGGCTTGCCTGGCCTTGATATGGGCTACTAGGAAGTTAAGACACTACTTGTTAGCTCACTCTGTAATCTTGGTTTCAAGATTAGACCCTATCAAATATCTCTTTGAGAAACCATCGCTTACAGGTAGGCTAGCCTGTTGGTTGCTTCTCTTCTCCGAATTTGATCTCAAATATGTCACCCACAAGTCGGTCAAGAGAAGAACTGTAGCGGAGTTCCTGGTAGACCACCTAGTAGAAAGGGATGAGGCGGTGGAGTACTTATTCCCAGATGAAGCCATTTTGCAAGTTGAGGAGGAAACCTAGACGATATACTTTGACAGAGCGTCCAATCAGTATGGTTATGAGATAGGTGTATTATTGATAGCACCCGGCGACTCCCATATACCTTTAGCCTTCAAACTCCGGTTCAAGGTGTCCAATAATGAAGCAGAATATGAAGCGTGTATTGCTGGTTTGGAAGCCGCCCTAGAACTAGGGGCAAAAAGGTTGGATATTATCAGGGACTCGAACTTAGTTGTTTCTCAAGAAAATGGAGACTGGAAAGTCAAAGAAGAAAAGATGAAGGTTTATCACCAGACCCTGGATGTTCTGATTCCTAGGTTTGAAAAGTTGACTTTCATGTATTTACTGAGAGAGAACAACAGGTTCGCGGATGCACTAGCAATTCTATCTTCTATGGTAGACATTCCATTATGAGTCAGGATGCGTCCAATTATTATTGAACATAAGTACACGCCGGCCTATGAAACTATCGCTGTAATAGATGAAGTGCAAGACAAAAACCCCTGGTACTACGATATTTGGAACTTCTTGGAAAAATGAGATTTATCCACCAGGGGCAAATGCCAAGGACAAAAGGGGAATACGGCGAATGGCCATCCAATTTATTAGCTGTGGAGGTAAATTGTATAAAAAAGGTCATATGGGAATGCACAAGTTATGTGTCGAAAAAGAGGAATCAAAGCGCCTAATAGAGGCTATCCACGGCGGGGAGTGCGGGGCACACATGAATGAAGTGATGCTAGCCTGGAAGATTCTCAGGCAAGATTACTACTGGTCCACTATGGAGGAGGATTGTATTGGTTTTGTTCAGCGATGCCACAAATGCCAAATTCATGCCAATCACATGAATATCCTGCTGTCAAAACTGTATAATATGACTTTGCCATGGCTTTTCTCAGTCTAGGGAATCGACGTCATCGGCATAGTGACACCAAAAGGGTCGAATGGGTATGAATATATCTTGGTGGCAATTGATTACTTTACAAAATGGGTGGAAGCTTAGTCAGTGTTGAAAGCATCGCATGTGGCCAAGTTCATCAGAAACAATTCATTTGCTGGTACGGAGTCCTAAATGAGATCATATCAGATAATGGCTCGCACTTCAAGAAAGAGGTGATAGACTTTTTGGAGAAATACAATGTGGCTTTCCGTAAATCATCTACATACAGGCTGCAAACTAATGGAGCCGTTGAAGCCACCAACAAGAACATCAAGAACATCTTGCAGAAAATGGTTGAGACACATAGGGACTGGCCAGATAAATTACCATTCGCACTCTGGGGCTACAGAACTTCAATCCGGACGTCTACAGGGGCAAATCCTTATTCTCTTGTGTACGGGATGGAAGCCGTTTTGACAATTGAAATAAAAGTCCCATCGTTGCGAGTCATGGCTAAGTGTCAGATAGTAGAGGCGGATTGGCAACAGAGCAGACTTGAAGAGTTAATGCTATTTGATAAGAGAAGGTTGGAAGCATTGTATCATATTCAGGGCTACCAACGCAGGATTGCCAAGGCTTTTAACAAGAAAGTTAAGTCTCGGAATCTGAAGGAAGGAGATATGGTGCTGAAAGACAACCGACCTCTCATTCTTGACCCTAAGGGAAAGTTCAGACCTAATTGGACTAGTCCTTACATCATCAAAGCTATCTGGTCAAGAGGGGCAGTTATTCTCATGGACTTAGATGGCCTGGAATTTTCACAACCGATCAACATGGACAAGTTGAAGAAATACTATCCTTGAGAGGCTTGCTAGGCTGAAAACCTGAAAGGGCGACCAGCAAAAGTTAGAGCATGAAAAATTAGAAATAAAGAAAAACTGAGCTCGCAAGGTTGAAAACCTTAAAGGGCGACTTTGGCAAAAGTTAGAGTGCAAAAGGAGAGAGTTAATACTCGAGTGAACCTGAACCGAACTATATGAGGCCTGATTCCCATCTTTGGGATACATAGGCAACTTCATCCTGAAGTTCAGCTGTAATCACCTCCAATTCAACTGTCCTGTCCACGTGTTTGATCAGGTCATCTTTGTGCATCATCTAAGAGTTCGGTTGTGATCTTTATTCTAGGAAAAAGAGCTGGTTACAATGCAGAGCAGTGGTGTTCAAGCAGGGGTATTTATGGTCTTTTGATTTAAGATTGTACATCTTGAGGATTGATTCCGTGCGTGTCAGGTGGTGTTCCTTTTCGAAAATGGTTTTGAAAAGTTTTGATAAAAGTTGATTTTGTTCGAAATTTTACCTTTTACAACTTAGATCATTTTTTGACCAAAAGGAAAATTTTTAGTGCTCACAACTTTAATTTCATTGATTTCAACATAAAGTTCTCCAACTCTCCAATGCAAATCAAAGTTGCTTTTATTACATTGAAAAAAACTTGAAAAGAAAGGTCAAAACAATAAACTAGGGGCATAGGTAAGTCAGGTGCTCTTGTATCCTCTGCTCGTGCTCGCGGAAGCTGCGGCCAAAATGGGCCTGGTTTGTGCCTCGTCCTCGAGCCAAGCCAAACATTCACCAGAAAGGGTATAACTGAAACTGGGGGCAGGGGCCAGAAGCTCTTTCATCCTCCAAGCAGTGAGGTACCTAGACAAGTGTGAACCACGAATAGGGAATGAAATTGGATATTCTACTCCCTCATTTTTGCGGGTCTGATCATGCCCGAACTGACATCTGAACTAGAAAGGGAAGTAGAATGCGCAGTACATGAGGCCGATCAATTGTATGCTAGGTTGCCGAGCCATGCTGTAACTCATCTCAGTCAGATTAAGCCAGGGGCAACGCCAAGCTATGTCAACAGCAGACCTGTTGCACATCCAGTTGCACCACCATCCCTCGTTGGGGGAAATCCACTAGTCGGTGGCAGAAGAAATAACCTCGAGCTGAGAACTCAGGGCAAGAGTCTACTACCTTCAGCTTATCCATAAGCCGCACCTGGGAAGGGATGAAAAAAAAAAGAGAGATTAGATAATAGAGAGATGTATGTTGAGAAAAAAGTAAGAAAAGGACTTTGAGAGAAAAATAGAGCATGAGTGCCGAGTGATGTGAGAAACACATATGAGAAAGGGTGGGAAACAATACCTGAAGAAGTGGTGGACTCCCCGCGAACCTGGTCGTCTCTCGTCAATGAAAGACATCTAAGCCCATCAAGGTCTCGGCCAGTGCCAAACCAATGCAACTTTTACCTTTTTTCAGACCTTGGGCCACTTCGATCAACTGAATGTTGGATCTGCCAAAACTAGGGGCAAGAGGAAAATGTGAAAGCATACATAAATAGAGGGCATGCTGCTGAAAACCTCGCCAGAGAAGGTCGCCTCTGTCACCGATGTCGGAAAATCGATGAATCAAGTTGGGTATGTCTAGCTTTCCGTTGTGGGCCAAAAACCGAGCCTCATGCAAAGTGAGCCCACACATTCATCCCAAAGCTTGGGCGTGGCCAAAACAGGGCTAAGGCATGATTTCCTCATCGCGTCGGGATTCCATTAGTACCTGAAATTCTTCAAGTGTCGGGCATATTTCTTGTCCCCCGAAGTGAAAGACATGTGTAATTGGGTCGCAGTATCGGGCCGTGTCATGGAGGAACAAAAAATAATATGGAGTATGGCTCAACGGAAAAAGTGCATTTATGCCGAAACCCTAGAAATTTACCTTTTATGTGCCATCTAAAGCAGTTATCCAATCCGTGAGCTTCTCGGCAAGGAATATCTCCATTTGTGGAAGAAATTGCAACTGAAATGAGGTTTTGGAGAAGAAATCACGAAGCAGAACCTTTTATAGAAGATAAGGCCATGAGTGGAAGCCAACTGTCAACAATCTGGAGGTTACTCACCTTTGGCTAACAACCTCTACCTCTAGCTGGAGACTCTCATTTCTGGCCTACCGTCCACCTGTGTGCTGCGCAATGTTGGCAGCATGTGTTTTGTCTCGATCTTTGAGTGTTTTAAGGTCTTGTTTTGAGTCTTTTTGGTTTTAACAAGTTTGCTTACTTGTATTTGAGTTATTTTTGTTTTGTTTATCGAGTTGTATTTTGTATTTTATATTTTGGTTATTGGTCGGTTCATTACCCAATTAAGCACATCGTGCCAATACAAGTGTTCAGTTTTCATTTTCAAATTCAATTCCATTTCCATTTCATGCAAATATGGTGCTCATGATGCAAAAATAATAACACTTTTCATAAAAACTGCAAGTTTTTATTCCGATCATGATTTTTTTACAAAAGAGGCGTACAAGTTTCAAAAGCAAATAAGACCTATTCGAAGCTATAAATGTGTTAATGCTACTAAATAAAAAGAAACTAAGCAAATAGTACAAAAACATCAACGCTGGTCATCTCAGGCTCGAAAGGCCCTCTTCATCCTCTTCCTCAGAGGGGACTCCAGAGCATTGTCTCCGTCAGCACCGCTGTTAGAATCAAACTTTGAACCAGAGCCAGTATCATCTCTGCTCTCTGCCTTAGAACCGGCCTTGGCATCACCTTCGCTCTTGGACCACGAGCCAGCATCATCTCCACTCTCGGATGACTAAGAATGGCGACTCATTGCCTCATTGGCGTCACTAGTCTCTGCATCATCGTCGCTTAAAATGGGCTCTGAGGGACTGCTTTGGCCTCGGGTGCCCCTATCTCTACCTCGATCGCAGCTCGCATCTCGGTCACAAGCTGGGGCCTGTCTTTCTCTCGTTCCTAGTGTTAGAGGAGGTGCTGTCGGTGCTGGTGCTGGTGCTACTGGTGCCATCGGTGTAGATAGAATCTAGAAAAAAAAATAGTTGGCAACATATTAGCTACAGTGTATGTATTAAATACAGGCATAGTATGTAGAATAAGTATCATGCAGAAATCAGATACAGTACAAGTATAATTTGGGAAAGATTACAGTTGAAATGTCGATGTATCAGGGAAAATGTGATAGCGTGATGCACAAACAGAGCTAGTAATGAAATGCATGCTGAACTGAAGGAAATTACCTGGATACCATAGAGACCAAGCAACTTCTCCCTCCTCTGTACCATACCCATCAGAGAAGCGACCAGCTCGAGGAGGCTCCATGTATACTCTATAGATGCCTGCAAGTGCATTTGGATGATCAATGTTTGGAATAAACATGTCTGAAATGGAAATATGGGGTGCAAATTGTAAAATATAGTCCATACCTGAGACGTGCCTCGAACTCCGACATACATATACCCAGCCTCTGCCGACTCGATCGGAATCTGATAAGCAGTCCTAGTCAGCCACCAACATATGAGCGCAATGGGAAGCTCCGGCCAACGGGTAGTTTGCTCGATAGGGGGAGCTCCTCTAGTATGGGCTCTAGTCGCCTGAGTCACCTCGCCCTCCACAGGAGCCCCTGGCCCCTAGCCTACGTGAGTGCCCGTCAAACGAGACATAAGGTGGGTCTGAATAAATGTCGTGTAGTCATCTTCTCTTCTAAAGAAATCAGCATCCAGGCCTATCATGATCTGAATGACTGTGTCAACAGATAGGCAATCTGCTGTCCTTATAAACTCCGGGGGTGGCATCAGAATGATTGGATCAGGCAAGCCCATAGTCTGGCGTACGAATCTCTCGCTCAAAAACCAAGCCTGGCAGACTGGGCCCTTTGGTAGAATTCGGAAGCGCGATTGGTCTCTCGCCCCAGCCGGTATCATGGCCAAGGGCTGCCACGCGATCTGCAAACAAAGAATGTACAAATTGTTAGTTGCCATTAGTTACCGAAGTATGAATCAGAATAGTAGTAAAGCAAAAATGACTGTGAGTTTTGGGTTAACTCAGCGGCGACCATTGTATCAAAGTAATGGCGAAAGAAGGCGAAGGTCTCGTAACTCCGGCGCTGACACCGACCATCGTACTGTCGCGAGTAAGCAACAACAATGCGGAGCTCCTCCATAGGCTTTAGAGCGAAGGCTGGAAAATATGCGTAAACCCATAGCTACAAGGAAAGGGCAGCAATGTTATTAACGGCATGAACAGATACAAAAAGTGCAAAATAGAAAGCACAGGGCATGAACAGATGCAGAAAGTGCAGAGCAGAAAGCATAGGTGTTGAATAAATATAAAGCAGAAAATGTGTAGTAGAAAGTATAAGTGCAAAGAGGGAACTGAAATGCATACCTCCCAGGCTCGCCAGTAGCCTCCGATTCGCTCTTCTCTCATGCGAGAGATAGAGCTCATATAGCCGTAAAGGGTAGTGAGACCAGCTCCGCCCCAGTCATAGAATCACACCCAGCGAAGGGTCACCAGGGCCCTCAACAGATATAAACCCACGGTGTTCCATTTGTTCGAAAACAAGTTGGTACCAAGGACAAACATCAGGAAGTCCCGGGCATATTGTTCCATCTCCTCTAGTGTCTTAAGCTCGCTCCCGTAGAACTGCTTGGCGAACCAACTGTATCTCACCATAGCTGGTCGGTACAGAGGTGGGCGAGCTCCCAACAGGTCGATCCAAACAGCGTCTCACTCGCCTATGTCTGTGTCAAAAGGGATCGGATCACCCCATACTCCTAAGCCTGTGATCATGGCGAAGTCATAGGGAGTCATTGTCATCTCCCCGATAGTAGAGAGGTGGAAGGAGTTGGTGGTGTCCCACCACCTCCCCACTAACGTTCCTAGAAGGAGGCGGCTCACTATGACGCGTGTCAATCCGGAGTAGAAAAGGCTAAAGCCAGCCTCATCGACAATATCGCGAACCCCGGCAGGAAGCTTATCATACCAGTCCCCCGCCGTCGTCGCTCCATACCCCTTGTAAGCACCGGATTCTCCCTATGGTAGAGAAAAGGAGTGAATCAGACAGTGATAAAAGAACAATTAGATGAAAGGCAGTGCAAGAAATATAGTTAAAGGAAAGGCTAGAATGCATAAAAATAGAGTTCATACCTCAGTAGCACTGGAAGAAAGGTGGGAAGCTGGCTTCCTCAGCTGGAGGTCCTCTGGTATGCCAAAAGCAAAATCGCTGAAACTTCTAATGCCGCCAAGTGGTAATATGTATGTGCGGGATTGATATGTCGCCGGATCAAAGGGTCGCACTGTCAATGGTAACAACTCTGGCTTGAACTTTGGCGCGAACTCCGCCTCAAGGTCAGCCTTAATGTCCTCTGCTGCCCTGCATGCCTCAGCAACTACTGGCTCCTTTACCTCGACTATAGGTGGAAATACAGGTGGAACCTCGAGAGGAGCTTCGTCATGAGGAATATTGTCTGCCATCTGGAAAATGGATGAAAAGTATGTGAAAAGTGAAGAAAAATGGAGAAAAAAAAAAAAGAAAACTTGGAAAGTCAACCCTAGGACCGAGAAAGTAAGAGCAAAAGTCAAAACCCGAGAAAGTTCACAAAACCCGAGAGAAACTTGAGGGGACCAAGCCTAAAGTGGTGAAAATCCGAGAAAAGTAACGAAATCAAAATCTGATTGGTTCAAAGAGTTGAGAATCAAGAGGGTTTTACAAAAAAAGTTTGTGTGAGGCGTTGGAAAATGCATGTAAAGCACGGATCTGGAGAGAGAAAGTACCTAGAGAGAGGGAGAGGATTTTCGAGCTTGGAGAAGTGAGGAAATGAAGTGTCTTGACCTATACTTAAAGACACGCGTAAAAAAGACAGTTTTGCCCCGAATCTGCCACGGGTGGCTGGCAAGATTCTCTGGTGGCCGGCAAGTGGCCGGTGGCTCTCAGTTGGGTCCTGGGGCTGTTTTGTGCTTCTACTTCTTGAGTAGTGTATGGAAAGTTCTGTTTTGGGAGCTTGCAGTTGCGTTCTGGTCCGTGAACGTGCCCCACTTGCCACTGTGAACGAGGTGTATCCTTTTTAAAGTAGGTTGCAATGCCTCCGAGAGGTAAATAGGAGGTTGTCACCAAATATCGTTTTATTCGTTTTGTCAAATTACGCCTTAGTTCTCTCCCGTTACATAAAATCTGCATTTTCACATATATTTATGCTGCAGGCGTGTCTTGCATCATTTATGATTCATGCCTAGAACATGTTGTCAATCATGCATAGAATATGCTTTTGTTTCTTGCATAGAACATGCTTTCAATGAACATCATACGTTAGATGTTTATTTTGCATAGAGCATGCAATGTTACTGACTTTGTGCATCTATCGCACTTGCTCACTTTGTGCGTCTATCGCACATGCTTTTTCTTCTTTGCATCTTTTGTTGTGTTTCTCATGGACGCGTGAGGCTCGACCCTGGGCATGTTTTTATCACGGGACGCGTGAAGCGTGAGCCCAAGTGGTTCTCTTGTTTCTCAAGACGCGTGAAGTGCGACCCTGGGCGTGTTTTATCTCGGGACGCGTGAAGTGCAAGCCTGATCGACTTCTTTTTTATCTCGAGATGCGTGAAGCTTGAGCTTGAACAGTTTCTTTTTGATCTCAAGACGCGTGAAGCGCAGCCTTGGATGTGTTTTTATCTCAGGACACGTGAAGTGCGAGCTCGAGCAGTTTCTTTTTTATCTCAGGACGCGTGAAGCACGAGCCTGAGCGATTCTCTTGTTTTTCAAGACGCGTGAAGCGCGGGCTTGGGGTTGTTTCATCTCGGGACGCGTGAAGCGTGAGCCGAAGCGATTTCTCTTTTATCTCGAGACGCGTGAAGCGTAAGCCCGAGTGGTTTCTCTTTTATCTTGGGATGCGTGAAGCGCAAGCTTGAGTGGTTTTTTTTATATTTTTTATCTCGGGACACGTGAAATGCGAGCCCGAGCAGTTCTCTTGTTTCTCAGGACACGTGAAATTTGGGCCTAGGCATGTTTTATCTCGAGATGCGTGAAGTGTGAGTCTGAGCAATTTCTCTTTTATCTCGGGACACGTGAAGCGTGAGCCTGTGGTTCTCTTATTTCTCAAGACACGTGAAGCGCAGGCCTAGGCATGTTTTATCTCGGGACATGTAAACCGCGAGCCCAAGCGATTTCTCTTTTATCTCGGAACGTGTGAAGTGCGAGCCCGAGAAGTTTTCTTGTTTCTCAGAATGTGTGAAACGCTGCCCTGGGCGTGTTTTATCTCGGGACACGTGAAACGTAAACCTGATCGATTTCTCTTTTATGTGGGGACACGTAAAGCGCGAGCTCGAGCAGTTTCTCTTTTATCTCAAGACGCGTGAAGCGCGACCTTGGGCGTGTTTTATCTCGGGACGCGTGAAGTGCGAGCCCAAGTGATTTCTCTTTTATCTTGGGACGCGTGTAGCGCAACCTCGAGTGGTTTCACTTATATCTCTGAACATGTGAAGCGCCAGGCTGAGCGGTTTTTCTTGTTTCTCAAGATGTGTGAAACGCGACCTTAAGTGGCTTTTATCTTGGGACGCGTGAAATGCGACCCCGAGCGGTTTTCATTTCTCAGTTTCTCAGGACACATGAGGCGCAACCTTGAGCTATGTTTTCTTTCCTCATCTCATATTTTGGCATGGTTAGAGTATAGTTTAGATCTTTTTGCAAAGAACCTGTGTTGGTTTTTAGCTTGAAGCTGCTCATTCATATGTTGTTATTTTGTTATTGCTTATTGCATCATCTTACATGATCATGAGTTTTCAAAATAGCTGGCTTCGCGAAGCGTGTTAGTTCAGCTTCAAAGTATCTTTGTGCATATCATTTGCATCTTGCGCCAGAACTACGCTAGTTTGAATCTTTGTAAAGGGATACGTAGGCAGTCTACGGGCATAACCATTTATTTCTGTCTTGATTATTTGTCCAAGTCTTACGGCCTTGTCAAAATGAGTCGTCTTTGGGCTTTGAAATTCACTCACGTCATTTCATGACTTTGAGTTCTGTCAAAGAGGGGCAACTGTAGACACCCCATTTTTGATCGCCCTTATGACTTTGACGTCATCGCTTGCACACCCAATGATGAGTATATATGCTTGTCAAGTGCTCGAAGTCCTTAGCAGAATGCCACAACTTTGAGCCTTTCAAACCCTACACCCCTGTTGCCTTGTTTTTGGACCAAAACCAAAGATTTTCAAGCTTGCAACCTTTTGTGGCCTGCCGGCCCCTTTCTTTTGGCTGCCGGCCATTGCTTCTGGTTGCCGGCCACAGATGTGGCCTACCGGCCACCATTATGTTTTGAGATATTTTTTATGCTAGTTGTGCCAGCTGTTGGCATAGATGCATAAACCTTCCTACACGAGTATATATAGCTATTTCTGAGAGAGTTTCTTGGTTTTCTATATATAGGAGGCCTCCCCTTCCATTTTGAAGGTTGGAATTTTTAGAGCAAAAAATTCTCCCTCTCTCTCTCTCTCTCCTCTCTCTCTCTCTCTCTACAATTCTTTCTCTCTTGAAATTTCTTAGCTTTTTGCAAGCTTTTGCCTATACACTCTTAACCAAACCTCTCCATCTTTGAGCTGAGGTACCTTTGAGCCTTGTTTGAGCTCTTGAGGGTGTGTTTGTCTTGAGTTATTGAGTTATTGCCTATAATTGGTTCTCCTCTTCAAGAGGTATAAAGCTTTACCTCTCTTCTTGCTTTTTTTACTCTTTTTTCCTACTGTTTTCCAACTTTTTTTAGGCTGTATAAACTCTGCATTTTTGGGCTGAAACTTAGGTTTTAAGGCCAATAAAGGTTGAGGGGGTGGTTCACTTTTCTTTACACCTTACTCTTAAGGCCTTTACCCTTGTGTTTCCCAGCTTTACAATCTTTTTTTGAGCTTTTAAACACTGATTTTCAGAGTTATTTCAGTGGCTAAAATCATGGTTTGAAGTCTAAAATTAGAGGGGTTAGCCTCTCCTCCTTGTGTTTTGATTACTAGCCTAGCATGATCTATGTTTTAGCTTATTAGTCTAGCTATTTTTATCTTAATTCCAACATGTTTTAGGACTTATTTAGCACTATGTTAGGACTGTTTTTAAGTGTTCATTGCGTTTGAGCCTTATATTGCATGCTTGTAATGTAATTGTCCTTATAAGTTTGGTGTTTTAGGCCTTAGACACCACTTTATTTGAGTTAATAGCATTTATTTAGTGCTTTTCTTACTTGTTCTCACCTTTAATCACCTCTGCAACCTCCCTCTTTTCTTGGCTTTTTCTTTGCTTTGAAAGTGGTTTCAAATTATTTGTTGGCTTAAGCATGAGATTGATGTGTCAGGCTTAATGGTTTTATCCCTTTGGGGGTTCATTACCAAAGGTATGATGTCTCTTTCATGCCCAAAGCAACACTTGGTTTGAGCCCTCTTTCCATTAGAGGACTTAAACTCACTTTTGGACTTAATTGATTAAAGAATTGAAAGGTAGCTAAAATGGAGTAATAAGATTGGTGAATAAAAATGGTGTAGGATAATAATTTGGTTAGGGTTCAACAGACGTTAATTGAACCCTTGAGTCTTGCGTCGTTTCATACTTATTAGTGATGAAAACGGTTCAAGATTCATTGTCAACTACTTCCCTTGATCTTTCATGATAGGGAGGTGGTTTTGAGAGTCTTGTTTTGTTGCATTCATTGAAGTTGCACACTTGATTCATAAGCCATCATGCAATGAAATTGCATCCATTGGTGGTTAGTGAATCAAACCTACTACTCCTTTGAGTTGTTTGATGATAAAAAGTGGTAAGTTGTGCAAACAAACCCTTAAGAATACCCTGTGCCTGCACTGATTCTCTCTGTTACAGTAGGACAATCCAGTCATCAGTGGCCGGCAGGCCACCATTAGTGGACGGCAGGCCATCTGCCGGTAGCCAATGCAAAATCCAGCAGTACACTTTTGAAGAAGAATAGAGTTGGTTCTAAGGTAGAAATCAGTGCAAGTGTTCAACTGTGCAACAGTGCCATTTGGCAGTAGAAACAAAGAATTTTTCAGGTGGAAAGTCCGTGCATGCATGTGCATTCCCCGTTTCTCGAGGAGGAGTAATTAAAAGTAGTTAATTAGTTAATTCATGTTGTAATTAATTAGTTAGCTAATTAGAATTTTGTAATTAATTAATTAGTGTAATTAATTAGTTAGATTGTGATGTTGTAATAACTAGCTAGAATAGTTAACTTCATTTGCGTTTATAATAGTTAATTAATTAGCTTAACTTTAATTAGTTAGCTAGTTTATTCATTCGAACCCTCCTGTCTGAGGGCGCAAATGTTATAATAATGTGTATGTCTTCCAACCCCACGTCTTTCTCCCTTTTATTTAACTGCTTACGATGGTTAGATTAGAGCATCAGGTTTTGTTTAGCATAATTTATGTTTGTATTTACTTCTCTTGCATGCACTGAGGCTCAGTTCATCATTTTAACTTGCATTGTCGTTTAAATACTTCTTTGAATGCGTGCTTAGACCACATGCTATCAAATTGATTCATATGCTATATTAGTAGCCGAGCCTATTAATTGCATATCACATGTGTTGCATTAGTCATGTTGCATTAGTTAGAATCGTGCATATTTTCTAACTCTTTTGCTTGTTTTGGCTCACTTCGGAGTACTAGGTGAGCATTTTTGTGCTTTATTATATCGCATGAGTGTGATTGTTGCCATGTCTAGCATGCTTACCATGAGGCTAAGTGCTTAAATGATAAACTTTTTGAATGCCATTGGATGAAGGCTAGTTGTATGAATTGTGATAGTTTGATTCATGTACATTCAAGCCCACTTTTTTGAGTAGCACATTCACAAACTCTTTTTGAAAACAAACAGGAATCAAGTGTTCCATTTTTTGCAAATTAGTCTATACTTGTGTGTGTGTGTGCATCACATAGTAATACTAGCCTAATAATCAAAACAAGAGCATATAATGTCGATAAGACCCATATCATGATTAGTAGAGGCCGATCTTTGATCGGGTGAGCGGGGGTGCTCAATTCATGACCTTCCCCTCTCGTACCTAAGTTCCCGAGCCATGACAATCTTGGTGATGACAGATAGGTGGCCTTTGGCACGAGTCATGGGTTTTGTTAAATTTCCCAAAAAATATTTAGGTGGCGACTCTTTATCTAGCAAAGTAATCCATTTTTGGCAATTTGATTCAAAATCGATTTCCCAAAAGATTTGCCAGATTTGGACTCTTTGGTGTTTATCTATTTCACATTGCACTTCTGAGATTAGATTCAGAACCGCGGGAGTTTGATACTGTAGGGCTTATTCGTCTTCCGAAAAGGGCACGGAAAAGAGGAGCTACAGGCTCAAGAAGCCCACTCTAGCAAAACAGAAAAAAGAAGAGAAACCAAAGCCCTACGACATCTACATCGGTGACTCTTTCCACCTGTTTGTTAATAGGAGTTCAAACCCTCAAGAAGCAGAGGCAGGAGTAGTGTTAGTATCACCAGATGGGCGAACGTTGGAGTAGTCCATTCATTTGGGGTTCAAGGCCTCAAACAATGAAGCAGAGTATGAGACACTGATTGTAGGGTTGAAGTTAGCAGCCGTAATGGAAGCCGACGAGGTGGTTGTCTTTTGTGACTCCCAACTTATTGTGAATTAGGCAACAGGCGAGTATGCAGCCTAAGATGAAAGAATGATAGCCCATGTCAAAGAAGTTGTTAGACTGCTAGCACTGTTCCTAGACTGCCAGCTACAACAAGTTAGCGAGGATGATAACAGTCATGTCGATGCCTTGGCTAACCTGGCTAGTGCAATGAAATCAGAGGAGGCAAGGACAATAATGGTCGATTATTTGTCAGGCCCAAGTGTAAAACCACTGATCTTAGAGTATGAAGCAATGTGTGTGGAGATGAGACCAAGCTGGATGGATGCAATAGTAATGTTCCTCGGGGATGGCAAGCTGCTAGATAAACGAAAAAGGTGCACAAGACAAGATTGAGGTCGGCCAGGTTTAGCCTAACAGCAAAAGGCCATCTCTACAGAAGGTCCTTTACCAGGCCCCTTTTGAGATGTGTGCATCCCTCCCAAGTTGAGGACTTCTTGTATGAAATTCATGAAGGTGTATGTGGAAGCCATGCTGGGGACAGATCACTTGCTCATTGGGCCATCACTCAGGAGTACTGGTGGCCCGATATGCAGAAGGATGTTGAAGCCTACGTTAGAAAGTGTGAGAAGTGTTAAAGGTTTGCACCTTTGATACATCAACCAGCAGTAGATTTGAACCTTGTAGCACTTGTGTCCTTCAAAGCTTTTGGGAAGTGTTTTTGAATCCTTTATTTTTATTTTGGAAATCTTTGGTGTTGTTATGGGTTGGTTTTGGAGGAGTATAATCTGATTTAAACTTTTTGGGTTTGGTTGTTCGCACTTGTTCTTGTCAAAAGTCCCTTGGAAACTTAGAAATTCTATTTTAGGGTCGACACCAACCTTCCTAAGGGTCGACCCTTACCTGTTGGTGAAATTCTGGGAGTGTTGCTGGAAAATAGGGTAGACACCAGACTGGGAGAGGGTCGACCCTCTTATGTTTGTGTGTTATTTGCTGGAAGATAGGGTAGACACCAGATTGGGAAAGGGTCGACCCGCTTATGTCTGTGTGTTAGTTGCTAGAAAATAAGGTTGACCCTCTCCTGTCTAAAGGTCGACCCTCTTGCATGCTGTCAAACATAAGTTTCTTCATAGGGTCGACCCCTGTGTTGAAAGGGTCAACCCCTGCAGACTTTTTTTTCCAGATTTCAATCCGTTTTGGGCCTACTTTTTGGGGATTTTGACTTGGTCTTTTGGGTTGACTTTGGGACTTCATTTTACAATGACCTAGCACTATAAATAGGTCCCTCACTTAACCTCTTCTTCTCTCTTTCTTTCTCCAATCCGTGAGACTCTTTCTTCCTCTCCAAAATCACTTTTTGCTCAAAGATCTTTAGATCTACTCACTTGGAAGCATCTTCTTGCCTTGCTCTTTTGAGATTAAGTGTAGAGCTTATCAAGAGCTTCGTTTTGATCCAAGTAGAAGTTGGTTTCGACAACTTTGGAGTTTCAACCTTGTTTTGCTCATCTTCTCTTCTAAGCTTGAGGTAGGGATTTTCTTTCAGTTATATATACGTTTTTGCAAGATCTAGATGATTTTCAAAATCATCCTTTGATTAGTTTTGAAAATTGATTGTTGATTTAAGAAGATGAGTGATTTTGAAAGTGGGTTTACTTTCTTTTCCTTCTAAAAATAGAAATTAAGGGTTTTTGGAACTATGTTGATGAAAGAAAGATGTTTTTGGTGAGATTTTCTCAAATATTTGAAGATGAATGGTTTTTGGTGAGAAAACCTAGAAATTGGGAATTTTTATGAAAGATGTTGAAAATCTTTAGAATATGTTGTTATATTTATTTTGTGTGCCAAAATAAATGATGTTTAAAAATTGTTTATTTATTACATATAAATGATGGTTTTCCATGGAATAAGATAATTGTTGAAGTTTTGGAAATTGTTATTTAAAAGTGTTGATATAGTCTTGAAATGACTAAGTTGTTGGAAATGTTTGTAATGCGAGAATTTTGTTATCCCTTGGATGAATTGAAATAAAAGTATTTATTCATCTTGTGAAATTGCATTGAAGTGCGAAATGAGAATTTTGATCACAATGAGAATATTGTGTGGGAGTATTGAAAGTGGAAGAAATATTGCATTGTATTATTAATCATTGCATTGGCATATCAATTCATTTGATTACATTGAACTTTGAAAGTTGATTTGAAAACTTGCATTGAGAAAGGAATGTTGAGAAACAAGTTTTCATGAAATGGTTTTCGGGTAAATACAGTGGTAAGTCTTGAAAGGTAGTGTAGAGAATAGGTGTCGAGCCTTCAAGTCAATACTGGTAAAAATGACAGATTATGGGTGTCGAGCCCGCCAGTTAATACTGGTAAAAATGACAAATTGGTAGTACTTGTATAGTCTACTTGCAGACACTGACCTAGGGATTACCAGAGTTGTATTTACTGCCCCTCAAATAAAAATTGATAAATGTTGAGCAGTTGAAATGGTATGACATCATTGAGCATGTTGTTTTTCAAAAGATGAAGGTGTGTTTTACTTTCAAAAGGGCATGGCATGGCATAAGCATTCCATCTCTTGAGACGTGTGTAAAATGTATATACTTTGTTAAGAATTCTCTATTGGGTTTTATGCTCACTCCATGGGATTTTTGTGCAGGAAAAGATGTGGTGATTCCGCCTAACTGAAGGCGTGGAAGTGTGTGTGTTGGGAGTACAATGCTCTCATTTTGCGTGACTCTGTTTTGTAAGCCAAGGGCTATATTTGTGTAGGTTTGAATAACCGATTTGTGTAACCAGGCCTTAGCCTTGGAAACTTGTAAACCCATGAGGATATTTATTTGTTTATGTTATTTTGATTTGAAGTAAATGTATTATCATTTGGGTATGAAAATTGGGGCGTTACAACTTGGTATCAGAGCTACCGGGTTTGAATACTTGGAGCTCGTGAGAAGTGGTTATTTTACCACAATGGGTTCATGCTGCATGATAGATTGCATGATAGGAAGATGTTATACATTTTGTGATTATGTGATAACATGCTTATGTGGCTATGTGGGTATGGGGTTGGACTTTTGGGATGTTGTTTGCGCCTGTTAAATTCCTTGAAGTCATCTCAGAAGGGTAGTTGATCAATACTCGTTCTATTAAGAATTCTTGGTTTTTCGTGGGACGAATCTCATCATGAGAGTATGATCTGTATGTGTTTACATGACTAAGTACTTATGTGGAGTGAAATTAAATTGTCTATATGGTAGAGAAATATATAGAATTATTGCGATCGAACATGTGAGGTAAATTACGAGCACATATGAGTTAATGTGATAAATTATTTCTTTGTCCTTTATAGGATGTCAGGAAGAGGTCAAACCCATGGTGGTAGAGGCGGGAGATGTGGTAGGGCCCACTGAGGTGTACATGAGGTACAAGTCCATGAGGTTCCGGTACAAGAGGAAGAGTCAAGCCAAACTAATGTGGCTGAAAAGCGGAACAAGTGGGTCATATTGCAATAGGGACCCTAGCCCGAGAAACAGCAGGGGCTATGAATTTGTTAAGAGCAGAGAATCAAGCCCGAGAGAACGCTGTAGAGTCAAGGGCGAGTTTTCTTACCAAGGAGTTTTTGCGGGCTAAACTGGATGAATTCCATGGTGGCCCCAAGCCTAAGAAAGCGGATGAGTGGCTCGAGCAAACTGTGAAGACATTTGAGATGCTTCACATTGATGATAGCGAGTTGAGGGTGACTCTAGTGAGTTACTACCTTAAAGGGGATGCGGGTCTGTGGTAGAAGTATGCCAAGAGCAAAGTGGAGCCAACATGGGAAGCTTTTGTAGTTGCTTTCCAAGATAAGTATTTACCTCCTACTGGTAGGGAGAGATTGAGGCAAGAGTTCAAAGACCTCAAACAACTCGACATGACCATGGCCGAGTTCGAGGCAGTCTTCTCTAGTTTATCTAGATTTACACCGGAGTTGGTGGCAAAGGAAGAGCGCCGTTGCATTGAATTTGAGAAAAAATTAAAAGCCAAAATTTTCTTTAAGATTGTTGGGAACATGATTCGGAACTATGACCGCCTTGTAGAGTTGGCGGCATACGTAGAGGTTTTTGTGTAAGCCGAGGAGGAGAGGCTTAAGAGTTCGAGGTCTAGGTGCCAAGAGTCTCAAGGAGACTATAGGCAAAATAAGAAGAGCAGGGGTACCTTTGCATCCCAGTCCCAACCACAGCAGTCTCGATCTACTTTTCCTTTGCCTGGTGCAGGCCCGAGAAAGAGTATACAGAGTGGCTTTTCTTGTTTCAAGTGCGGCTAGCCGGGTCACAAATCCTTTGCTTGCCCACAAAAGGGAGAAGGGTAGTTGATGTTGTCACCACCACCACCTAACCGATAACAGAGTCAGTCTTAGTCCCAGAATAGGGGACAAGGGTTTAACTATTACCAGTGTTGTTAGCCGGGGCATATGAAGAGAACTTACCCACAGTTGGGAGGTGCATCTGGCGCATCAGGGTCGAGGAAGACTCAGAGCCACCAGCAGGCTCATTCAGCTCAGGCTTCACGAGCTAATCAGGGGGCCGCTTCGGCTTAATCCGTACATCAGGCATATGCTCCGAAAAGGGAGCAAGTTCATCAGGGGCCACAGGGGCGTGTGTATGCTGTTACGGCACCGGAACAGTTACCGGGGAACCTCAGTTGTGAGAGGTATTTTTGCTGTGTGCAATACTTTGGCTAATGTATTGATAGACACGGGTGCATCTCATTCATTTATATCTACAGCTTTTGTTTCTGCATTAGGGTTAGAGGTGGCACAGTTAGAGTCTCCGCTCAAAGTGGAGTCACCTGTTGGGGGTATGATTGATTTAGACCAGGGGTGTCATGATTGTGAGATAGAAGTTGCCAGGCGTCAAGTTTCGTTCGCTTTTGTATTGCTAGATATGTTGAGTTTTGATGTCATTCTAGGCATGAACTGGTTATGTTTATATCGAGCTGTGATAGATTGTTACCGTTAGAGGGTTACAGTTTGCACCTCAAGTGGTGATTGTTTTTACTTTCTGGGGAACCAAATTGATAGGGTCTTGTCACCAGTCTTTGACCCTCGTAGTAGGAGCAGGCTTAGTGGCCTTTTTGCAACTCTCTTGAATAGCGAAAGTAACGGGGCTCGTGTTGCATTGCCAAGGGTAGTTTGTGAATACTCGGATGTCTTTCCCGAGGACCTTACCAGTTTGCCACCCCATCGGGAGATAGAGTTCTCTATTGACTTAGTGCCTGGCACGACACCGATTTCCATGTCACCATATAGATTTGCACCAGCCGAATTGCATGAGTTGAAGATTCAACTCCAAGAACTTTTAGACAAGGGCTTCATTCGCCCTAGTACGTCACTTTTGGGAGCACCGGCTCTCTTTGCGAAGAAGAAGGATGGATCATTGCGGTTGTGTATTGATTACCGCAAGTTGAATCGAGTTACCATTAAGAACAAATATCCTCTACCCAGAATAGATGATTTGTTTAACCAACTTAGAGGGTCTCGTTGCTTCTCAAAGATAGATTTGAGGTCGGGGTATCATCAATTGAGAGTCTGGGAGGAGGACATCCAGAAAACGGCCTTTCGTACGCGTTATGGCCACTATGAATTCCTTGTAATGCCTTTTGGGTTGACTAATGCACCGGCTTCCTTTATGGATTTGATGAATAGGATTTTTTGGGAATACTTGGACCTTTTTGTGGTTGTCTTTGTAGACGACATCTTAATTTATTCAACCTCCGAGGAGGAACATAAGGCTCACTTACGGGTAGTGCTTGAATTGATTAAGGAGCACCGTTTGTATGCCAAATTTGACAAGTGTGAGTTTTGGCTCCCCGAGGTGAAATTCTTGGGGCACGTAGTGTCGAGTGAAGGAGTGACTGTAGACTCCTCAAAGATAGACGCGGTACAGGATTGGGAACAACCCAAGAATGTTTTTGAGATCCGGAGTTTTTTGGGGTTAGCAGGGTACTATCGACGCTTTGTAAGGGACTTCTCTAGACTAGCTGCACCTTTGACTAAGTTGACTAGGAAAGGTGTCAAGTTTGTATGGAATGAAGCTTGTGAAAAGTCTTTCCAAGAACTTAAGACTAGATTGACTACAGCACCGGTTTTGATAATTCTGGAAAGGGGTTTAGATTACACCGTCTATTGTGATGCGTCCGGGGATGGACTTGGTTGTGTCTTGATGCAAGAAGGAAAAGTTGTGGCCTACGGATCACGACAATTGAAAACTCACGAGAAGAATTACCCCACCCATGATTTAGAATTAGCAGCAGTAATTTTTGCTCTGAAAATTTGGAGGCATTACTTGTATGATGAGAAGTTCGAGGTCTTCTCCAATCATAAGAGTCTGAAGTATTTGTTTTCTCAAAAAGATTTGAATCTACGTCAACGGAGATGGATGGAATTTATGGAGGACTATGACTTTGAGTTTTACTATCATCCGGGGAAGGCTAATGTAGTATCCGATGCTTTGAGTCGAAAATCTGTGAGTAGTTTGGCTAGTGTAGCCATTCGGGAAAGGGTTATGCTAGGTGAAATTGGCAAGTTTGATTTACACTTGGGTGAGTCCAGCGAGAGTGCTACTTTGTTTACTTTGACTTCTCAACCTACCTTGATTAGTAAGGTCATAGAGGCACAACAAGGGGACCGTGAAGTAGAGTCTATCCGGGTTAAAATTTCCAATGAAAAGGAAGAGAAAGGTTTGAACGGTCACTCAGATCTGAGTGTGCGTTATCTAGACCGTTTGTTTGTACCGAAATCTTGTAGAGAGGAAGTACTTCGGGAGTTCCATCACTCACGCCTTGCGGTACATCCGGGAGGCACCAAAATGTATCATGATCTTAGCCGTCAATTTTGGTGGAGGGGTATGAAGCGAGATGTCGCTTTATTTGTATCGAAGTGCCTTACTTGTCAACAAGTGAAGGTCGAACACCAAAGGCCAGCGGGTTTGTTGCAACCCTTACCGATAGCCGAGTGGAAATGGGAGCGCGTTACCTTGGATTTTGTAGTTGGGCTTCCTAAAACACAGCGAGGCAATGATGCCGTTTGGGTGATTGTTGATAGGTTGACTAAGTCTACCCATTTCATTCCGATGTGCACTAGCGACTCAGTTGAACGCTTGGCAGAGTTGTACATTAGAGAGATAGTCCGACTTCATGGAGTCCTTGTGACTATTGTGTCGGATAGGGATCCTCGTTTTACTGCCCGGTTATGGCAAAGCCTTCAAGAGGCGTTGGGAACTAAGTTGACTCTTAGCACCGCTTATCATCCTCAAACCAATGGACAGTCAGAACGTACCATTCAGATTTTGAAGGACATGCTTAGAGCTTGTGTCCTTGATTCTAAGGGGCCTTGGGAAAGGCACTTACCATTGATTGAGTTTGCTTACAACAATAGTTATCAAGCTAGTATTGGGATGGCACCATTTGAGGCCTTGTATGGTCGACCTTGTAGATCATCGGTTTGTTGGGCCGAAGTGGGTGATGCACCGTTACTGGGTCCGAAAATTGTTAGGGAGACAACCGAGAAAGTTGTTCTCATTCATAAGAGGTTAGCTACGGCCCAAAGCCGACAAAAGAGTTATGCCGATAAGAGAAGACGACCTTTATCTTTTGAAGTTGGTGACCATGTGTTTCTAAAAATCTCACCAAGGCGGGGTTTGATGAGATTTGGTAAGAGTGGTAAATTATCTCCAAGGTTCATTGGGTCTTTTGAGATCTTAGAGCGAATTGGGGAAGTGGCATACCGGTTAGCTTTACCGCCATAACTTTCGGGAGTTCACAACGTATTTCATGTATCTATGCTTAGGAAGTATGAACCCGACCCTTCTCATGTTCTTGATTGGGATGACTTGGAGGTAGATGAGGATGCCTCTTACGAAGAACGACCGGTTCAAATTTTAGATACCCGGGAGCAAGTGCTACGGGGTAAAACTATACCGTTGGTATAGGTGTTGTGGAGACACCATGGGTTTGAGGAAGCAACGTGGGAACGGGAGGCCGAAGTCCGCTCCAAATATTCGGATTTGTTTGAAATGTTTGAGTTATTTTTCGTTGTAATATTCCCTTGTGTTTGAGGGAAATGTATAGAGATTGTTAAATACATGTTGTTATGTATGTTTTTATTTTAAGCATGAAGTTATTATGGGTTATCATTACCTTTGGAAGAACTTCATGTTGATGAGTAATTGAGAGGTTGTTGATAATGAGGTAACCATGATGTAATGGTGAGATTTAGTTGAGAGCTAATGTTGTGATTTGGAAATGGAAGAGCGTGGTTTCGATCGTTTGAAAAATCTTTATTTGGGTAGTTTGATTTAATTTCGGGGGTGAAATTTCCTAAGGTGGGGAAGTTGTAGTACTTGTGTCCTTCAAAGCTTTTGGGAAGTGTATTTGAATCCTTTATTTTTATTTTGGAAATCTTTGGTGTTGTTATGGGTTGGTTTTGGAGGAGTATAATCCAATTTAAACTTTTTGGGTTTGGTTGTTGTAGACCACCCGAGAACTCCCGGCTCTGCGCGCGAGGGCGCGAATCGCTTGTTCTTAGCTACTACAGTTCGGACTCCTGTCACGGTTCTGAATCTAATATCGCAAAGTGCAATGCAAGACTGATAAATCACCAAAGAGTCCAAATCCGGCAAATCGTTTTGGAAAACTGATTTTTATAAAAAAGTGCCAAACATGGACTGATTTGCCAGATACAGAGTCGCCACCTAAATATTTTATTTTTGGAAAATTCAGGAAACCCTGACTCGTGCTTAAGGCCACGTGTCTATCATCACCAAAGTTGCCTCGGTTCGGGAACTTGGGTACGAGAGGGGAAGGTCATGCAATGAGCACCCCTGCTCGCCTGATCAAAAGATCGGCCTTTACTAACATGGTATGTTGTTTTTGAAAACACATGTGTTTTTGTTCTGGTTTATTAATCTAGAATTACTATGTGATGCGCACAGCATACAAGTATAGACTAGATCGCCTAAGTTGGAACAAAACACTTCATGTTCGTTTGTTTGAAAACGGTTTGAAGTTGCTACCCTCAAGTAGGCTAAGACGCAGATTTTGCCACCCTCAAGTGGGCTTAGAAAACATGATCTTGTCACTCTCAAGTGGGCTTAAGACTCACAGTTTTGATGAATTGTTCCAATTCAAGCAATCCAACCTTCACCCACAGGCATTTATGTAGTTCATCAATTAAGCAGATAGCCTCATGGCAAGCATGCTAACATGGCAACATACACATCTCATGCAGTATGCTAAAGCGTAAACATTCATAGTGTACTCCAAGCCGAAACAGAGAACTAGTTAGAAATCATGCATGATCCTAGTTCATGTTAAGATGGCTAATGCAACACACGCAAAAATGCGACTAAGATAGGCTCGGCTATTCTAAGATGTCATGTGAATGCAACTTGATAACATGCTGTTGAACACGTATTCAAGTAAATGTATTGAAATACAATGCAGTTAGTATGATGCGTTGAGCCCGGTGCATGCAATAAAGATAAATGGGTGCACGCATGCAAGCATAAGGTATGCTAATTGAAAGATGACCCTAAACCAACCATCGAAAGCGGTTAAGTAAAAGGGAGAAAGAAATGGAGGTTGGAAGACATGCATCACACATACGCACGCTTATTATAACAGTTGTGCTCTCTCGATGGAGGGTCCGAATAATAAGCTAACTAGCTAATCTAAGCTAATTAAACTAATTATTATATCACAAATTAATAACTAGCTACAACTAATTATTACAAAACGAATAAGTAGCTAAATGCATTAACTACTTAAGTACAGAACCAAAGCATAACCTAGCTAAGGAAAGCAGTAAAACAAGAGCCTCGAGGCGAGAAGTGTATGCATGCCTGGTCGCTTCATTCAGAAATCCATCGCGATGCCCCGATTTGCCTCTGTTTGCAACTGTTCTCAGAACCTTGCACCAAGCTCCAGATAGCTTCTAACTCACCTTGGGGACCTGTAGGAACATGGCCGACCAGTTGTTGATGGGGGAGACCACCTGCCGACCACTTTTCTTTGCTGCAGACCAGATAAAGTGGTCGGTCGGCCACTTTTACTGGTCTGCCGACCACTTGTTGCTGCACTTCTCCAGTTTGCTGTAACAGAGAGCAAGAAAGGGCATGGCAATGTATTTGCAAGGTATGTGTGCACAACCACCCTCTCTATCATTTCATGAACTCAACGGAGTGCAGTTCTCGACCCTCGGGCCACCAATCGCACATCTCGATGCATGATGGCCGAGAAACCAAATTGCACAATTCAATTTAAAATGAATGCACACATAAACACATAAAGCCTAGAACTCTATCATATATGATCAAGAGCGTCAACGACCAAGAATCGAGGCACGTTTCATCACTTCAAGTATGAAACGTCCCTCGTTTCTCGTGTTTAGATTAACACCTAATCCAAACAAAATGCAAGCAACAACATGCATAACACAATGCAATTAACAACATGGCATACACAATGCAAATAACATGGCACACTCAATGCAATGTAACATGAGCATACACAATGCAAAGAACATGGCATACACAATGCGATGTAACATAAGCATGCACAATGCAAAGAATATAGCATACACAATGCAATGTGACATAAACATGCAAGCAACATACTAATAAACATGCTAAATGGACTTACACCGAATGTGGATAGACCTCAGCCATGCCCAAAACAATGGCCATAATGATGAAACTAAGGCATGAAGATCAAGACAAGCATGCTCAATGCGATGGCCTATCAACTAGGCCTAAGAACACAACTCTCAAGCATGATGAAGAAGTGATAAACATGAAAGTGTGACAACACTAAAGGCTCTGAAATCATGTGTGAAATGATGCCAAATCATTCAAACAACACAAGGAAAGCATGCAAGAGAGCCTAAGGCACAAAGCCATTAAAGGGACTACGCAAGGGGCATGCAATACATGGCACAAATGATTGAACCAATCATGGACAGAGCTTAATTAGGTCTAAACAAAGACCAAAACATGCTAAGATGAGGGTTCAAGGACCTAGGCAAGATGGCATACATGCTAGGCCACAAACAAGGAGACAATGCATAACACTCAAAGGCACTTAAAGAGTGAATGAAGTGGGAACATGGCAATGCTACATGCTCTGAAATGTCATGGTAAATGATGCCAAATCATGTACACAATGCAAATGAAGCATGCTATGGTGCTCAAAGCTTGAAGCTAGCAAGGCCAATTACACTACAACTATACAAGACATGAAGCATATGGTCGAGGCAACCCAAAACAGTCCTAAAACATGTCAAAATGAGTCTAAACATGCATGGAAGTAAGCCAAAATAAGCTAGCATGAAGGGCATAGGGCATGGAATATGAAAGGCAAATAAGGTGGATCACACTGCACCTACCAAGACCAAGCATGAGATGACTTAACCAACAAAAATCAGAGTTATATCATGGCAAAATAACCCCAAAAACACGTTGAAATGATAGCTCGCAAGCTTAGGCATGAAGGCATACGCAATGGCTCATGTTTAAGGCATAAAGGACAAACCCTCCAAAGCATGGAAAGAGTGAAAAATGCAAGTGTATGACCATGAAACATGCACTGAAATAACATTTCAAATGATGCCTGTAGACACCCCATTTTTGACCGTCCTCAAGACTTGGACGTCACCGCTTAAACACTCGGTGATTATCCATGTCCGTGTTCGTTTGGAGTTCCCGGAGTTCTCGGCTACGCGCCTTGCCTCAGGACCTCCGAACTTGACCGTTTTGTGTCTGGTCTTGCACCAAACACTTGTGCTTTGCCTTGGAGGGGTAGGGAATGCCTTGTGAGGCATCCCCACACACCACCGGCAGTGGCTAGAGGCCACCGGCCGGTTGGTGTTGCCATCGGCACTATATTGTGCCGGTCGGCACTCTTTTGTGCCGGTCGGCAGTCAATTTTGTCAAAATGACAATTTTGCCCTGCCGACTACTGTGCAGTTGCTTTTTCAGATATTTTGAAGCAGCTGTATAGCATTTGTTTTCCCCTCCATACACGTGTATGGAGGGATGAGCCTTTGGTTTGCTTAACTTGTAAGCTTTGTTGCCTATAAGAGAGGGCTCTCTTCTCTTGGCTCAAGGGTTAGAAGAGTTAGACATTTTTGGAGAGAAAATACCTCAGAGAAACTCTGGTTTTAGGGTTTGAGTTCTATATCTATCCTATCTCTCTTTTGCTCTCTTGTTTGTACACTAGGTGCTTTAGTCCACATTATTGCACACAAGCACCTAGTGTTTCACCTTCCCTTGGCTACTGAGGTCCCAAGAGTTTGTTCTTGCTGTTCTTCACTGGTTTGGAGCTCAAGGAAGCAACAAAATCATCATTTGTAAAGGTGGTCAACAAGGGTGAGAAACTACCCCTTTTTACCCCATTTTTGCACTCCATTTTTGCATAGTTTTGAACTATTTTTGTGCTTGGTGTTTAATACAAAAAAGTTCTGTTTTTTAGTCCTCTTGATAGTTCATTAAGGGTGCTTTGTGCTTTGGGGAAGTTTGGCCACCCTTAGGCCTTGAAAGCCCCTTGTTTTAGGCCATTTTGTGTGAGATCCGGGATTTTGGTGTTTGGGTCTCTTTACCACTGAAATCTTGAGGGATTTCAGTGGTATAGATGATGCCTTGAAGTCCCAAGAAGGAGAGGGCCACCCCCTCTCCTTGATGTCCTTGAAAAGGGCAAGTTTTGCCTCTTGAGGGAGCATTGTGCTTGAGTGTGTGTTGAGCATGTATGGACTGTTATTCATGCTTAGGATATCATGATTTAACATTGCTATGTGTTGGTTTCCGTACTCCTTGCATGTTTTGCATAGATGCTTTGTAATGCCTCTTTGGTTCTTTAACATGCATTAGGTTGTGTGCCTTTATTCTAACATGATTTAGGCTTAGACTTGTGAAGGTTTTGTGCTTATTTTGCCATGTTTTAGCTCTGTCCATAGTCATTTAGGTCAATCTTAGCATGCTTAATATAGCCCCTTTGCATTGTAGCTTGTATGCTTCAAGTAGGTGCATGTGTAGTATGCATTGCTTTCATCATTTCAATGGTTTGGAACCATTTAAGATGTTATTTCAGTCCCTTGGACATGCTTGAATGTTTGTCTTGCATGCCTCTTTAATGCTTTGAAAGGTTGTGTTGCATGCTCCATGTTTTGGCCATTGTGTATGCCTTTGATTTTGAGCCACTTAGATGCCATCTAGGAAGCTCCCTTTGCATGGTCTAGGGCTGCCTTAGACCTGTTTTAAGCCTCCTTGGCCTTGTGAGGCTTGGTTGGCTTAGCCATGGTTTGGGTCCCCTTTGACTTGCCTTAAGTTCTTGGACCATTTGCATGCTAGTATGTTGCTTGTCTTGTTTAACATGATTCGGCATCATTTTATAGCATGATCTTAGAGCTCATGTTGCATGCTAATCGTCCATGTTATCTCCTTTCAAGTGTGCTTGAGAGTGGTTTGTTTAATGCCTAAGTTGTGTGCCTTAACATGTGTATGTGTGCATGTGTGCTTAGCTCTCATACTTAGCATTTTGGCTACTGATTTTAGGCCTAGTTAGAGTTGCCTAGATCATGTTTAAGTCCACCTTTTATTTGGTTTGCATGCTTGCCTTACATGTTTGCTTGTATGCTTACATAAGTGTCTTGCATTGTCCATGTTGCATGTTAGCTAACATGTTTAGGATTGCATTACATCAATGCGCATGCTTGGCCTCTTGAGATGAGCATGATGGAGGTTTGGCACCCTTTTATGTTTATTTGGTTTGCATGCATTTGAAATTAAAGTTGCATACTTGGTTCCTTGGGCCATCATGCATGGAAATGCGTGATTGGTGGTCCGAGAATCGAGGCACATCCTCCTTTGAGTCATTAACATGATAAGGAATGTGTTTGATACATAAATTGCTTGAATTGCATTGCCATGCAAGTTGTGTCCTCTGCTGCTGTGAGTTGTAGGTTCTGCAGGAATTTATTGCCGACCGGCAGTGTTAAGTGCCGACCGGTAGTCAATTGGCAGCCGATGGATGAATTTTGTGCCGATGGCCACATGCAGCAGCCGGTGGATATTCTGTCCAGCCGGTGGTGATCTCCAATGTCCAGAGAGGCATCCCTTAGGCTTTGGCAGTCTTCAGAAGGGTAGAACAGGGAAAACATAGGCAAGCTAGGCATGGCAGTGTGATTCCGAGCAAGTCCCGAGCATGCGTTGCACCCGGCTCTCATCTCGAGGCAGTTTATCGCTTTAATTAGATTAATTAATTCATTTGATTAATTTAATGGGTCTGTAATATTTTAATTAGCTTGCGTAGTTAATTATCTGTATTATTCTTTTGGTCCCTCCGAGCGAGGGCAAATCTGTAATAAGCGTGTGTGAGTGTGTGTATGTCTTCCAACCCCCACTTCTTTCTCCCTTTTATTTACTTGCTTTGATGGTTAGTATTAGGGCACGTTTATTTTAGCATACCTTATGCTATGCATGCGTGCATCCATGCATTTGTCTAAACATGCACCGAGCTCGGTACATCATACAAACTGCATTGTATTTTCAATTTCCAAATTGAATACGTGCATCAACTGATTGCACCTTACATGCCATTTTAGGGTTAGCCGAGCCTACTCTAAATCACATCCTTGCTTGTGATGCATTAGTCATTCTAACATGAACTAGGTCATGCATGTTGGCTAACTGGTTTATTGTTTTGGCACGGAGTACGATGTAAGTCTTTATGCTTTAGCATCTCGCATGCGTGTGAATGTTGACATGACAGTATGCTTACCATGCGGCTAAGTGCTTACATGAGATAAACGGTTTGAATGCCTGTGGGTGGAGGTTGGATTGCTTGAGTTGGAAAACTCATTGAAATCCGTATTTTAGCCTACTTGCGAGTAGCAAATTCCAAAGTGTTTTCGAAACAAACGGATATGCAATGCTTATTTCCAAATTAGGCAATCTAGTCTATACTTGTTTGCTGTGCGCATAACATAGTAATTCTAGGTTAATAATTGGAATAAGAACACATAACGTTTTCAAAATCAGATATCACGGTTAGTAGAGGCCGGTCTTCGGACCGGGCGAAAGGGGGTGCTTATAGCTGACCTTCCCCGATCGTACCCAAGCTCCCGAGCCAAGATACTTTGGTTATGACGGACACGTGGCCTTCGGCACCGAGTCAGGGTTTCCTAAATTTCCCCATTTTAAAATATTTAGGTGGCGACTCTGTAATCTGGCAAAGCAGTCCATGTTTGGCACTTCTTTTTCAAAAAATCTGTTTTTCTCAAAACGATTTGCCAGAGTTGGACTCTTTGGTTTAGATTATGAACCGCAACAAACAAAAAAGGAGTCCGAACTGCAGCGAGGTCCCCCGCGGGCTTGTTACAATGCCAAATCATGAAAATAGTCCAAGCAAGGCATGCTAATGGACTTGATACACAAAGCTAACAAGCTAGAATGCATTATAGCTATACAAAGCATGGCATGCATGACCAAAACAACATAAATTAGAGCTAGAGCATGCTAAAACATGGATAAAAGCTTCTTAGAGTTAAGCCAAAATCATGCTAGAATGATGGTCTAAAGCATGATACACATTAGGCTAGTTCATGGAATTGTACTACAAGTGTATGGAGCATGCAAGGGGCTATCAAACTAACCCAAAAATAGATCTAAGGCATGTTAAAACAACACCAAAAACCTACTGAGATGGCCCCAAAACAAGCTAGAAAGACATGCTCAAACATGAGGCACACAAAGCTAGTCTGTAAGATTTACACTACAACTGTACTAAGCATGCATGAGGTGACAAAACCAAGTCAAAACAGTGGTATGCCATGCTGAAATAACCCCAAATACATGCTAAGATGAAGCCAACATATGCTAGACAAACATGCTCAAACATGAGGCAAGTGAAGAAAGCATACAAGACACAAAGAGAGGGGATGACCCTCTCCTATTTGGGACCTTAAAACACCATTTCCACCACTGAAATTCCTCTGAGTTTTAGTGGTGAGAAGGCCAAAACAAGGTGGCCCCAATAGCTTAAAAGGAAGGTTCAAAACAAGGCCTAACAAGGCACAAGAGGGGGTAGACCACCCCGAACATAAAAGGGACCTTAAACAAACATGTTAAGCCCTAAAAATCAGAACTTTTTTCAGTAGAAAGTCAAGCCAAAAACAGCATGCAAGTAGGGCTAAAAGCTTAAGCAAAAAGCAAGGTTCAAGAGGGTAGAAACTCACCCTTGTAGAACCCCTTTAAAGCTGCAACTCCAGCAACTTTCCTTGATCAAAACCAGTCCAAAGACCCCAAAACCAACCTCAAAGAGCCTCAGCAACAAGAGTATGGTGTTTGAGTGTGTGTTTGTGTGTTAAAGTGTGATAAAAAGGCATTTTTGAACACAAAAATGAAGAGAAGATGCAAGATAGATACAAAGATGTATGTATATCTCTCAAACACCAAAATCTGAACCTAAGGCATGAGGGAGGAGGCTCCCTTATATAGCAAAACAAAGTTCAAGCTTGTTGAACACACTAAGAGCTCTAAGCAATGGAGGATGCTTTCTGTGCCTTTCAGCTGGCACAGCTGGCAAGAAAAGATCTTCAAAAAGGTGCTGGAAAGCTGCCGACCAGTTGAAGTGGTTGGCCAGCTACTTTTACTGGTCAGCCAGCTACTTTTTCTGGTCAGCCAGGACAAAAAGTGGTCTCCCGGAAAGAAAAGTGGTCTTCCAGAAAGAAAAGTGGTCTCCCATGGTGGAAAGGTGGTCTACAACATGAAAACAAGCTAATGGCATGGTGGGAGACCACTATTGGTGGTCCAAAGACCAAGAAAACCAGTTGGCCAACTAGAAAACTAGCTGGCAGGCAGGAAAGTGGTCTCCAAAGGGAAAAATTGGTCTCCCACCCTTGTACCACTTTCCAAACAAGGAAAACAAGGTTTGTACCAAGAACAAACCAAAAATGATGGAAGACGAAAGTCCAGGAGGCAAGGCGCGCAGCCGGGAGCCTCGAAAACTAGTCTACGGGCACCAAAAGTGGTCTCCCAGACCACAGTGTCCCTCTAGGCAGAGGCAACAAGGTGTGGTTCAAAAACCACGCCAAATGGAGAACGTTAAGCGGTCTCGAGACAAGGCGCGCGGCCGAAGGCTCTGAAAACCAGAAACTGATCTCCAAACGAGAAGCCTGTTTCTTCGGGTATTGTTTCCCACCCCTTTCTTATTTGTGATTCTCACATCACTCTGGCACTAAATCTCTTATTTTCTGAAAAAGCCCTTTTCTCACCTTTTTTCTCAACGCGCATCTCTCTATTCTTCAATCTCTCTTCTTTTTTTATCCCTCCCCTAGGTGGTTGATGGATAAACAGGAAGTTGCGAGCTCTCGCCCCTGGTATTCTACCAGATTCTCATTTTTCTACTCAGAACAGTGAGCTTCTCCCACAGAGGGGTTGCGCTACATCTGGGTGTGTAGCAAATCTGCAGCTGACATTGGTTGACGATGCCCTTGGCCAGTTTGGATGTGATCAGACCTGTCCAAATGAGAGAGTGGAATATCTTGATCCATTCCAGTTTGTACTTCGCACTTGGCTTGACACCTCGCTGCTTGGAGGGTTAGAGAGCTTTCGGCCCTTTGCTGTTAGCTTCAGTTGTGCCCTTTTCTGGCAGGTAGAGTGCCCTTTCTGGCAAGTATGTTGACAATGGGGAAAAGACAGAACACATGTTCAACTGTGCCCCTAGTTCATTATTTTGACCATTTTTTTGTTTTGGCTTTCTACTAAAACAATTTTGACCAATATGAGAGTTAGATTAACATACTTGTTCAACTTTTTGATTTGAAAACATGCAAGTTAGGCTATGAGCACTGAAAATTTTCCTTTTTTGGGTCCAAGAAATGGTCCAGTTTTGGAAAAATGAGATAATTTTCGAGAAAATTAGTCAACCTCATTAAAAATTCTCAAAACTGTTTTTGCAAATGGCCACTGCTCGACGAACATAGAATCTACTCTCGAGATGCACAATCTCATATCCAAAACAATGGAAAATTGCCTCTCGTCTAAATGGTACTGCATAGCAACGGAAAGTTGCCCCTTGTTTGAATGGCAACTCACGGCAACGAAAAGTTGCCCCTTGTTTGAAATAGCACCGCAGCACACTGTAACCAGTTCTCATAGTGAAGATCACAACCGAACTCTTGGATATAGAAATGACAAAGATGACCCGTTCAATCTCATGGACAGGACAGTCGAATTTGAAGTGTTTCACGGCTGGACTTCAAAATGAAGTTGCCTATGTATCCCAAGCATGGGAATCAATCCTGACGTAGTTCCGGGTTAAGGTACACTCGAGTATTTAACCTCTCCTTTTACGCTCTAACTTTTGCCAAGGCCGCCCTTTCGGGTTTTCAACCTTGCGAACTCTGTTTTTCTTTTCTTTTCATTTCTTTTCTTCTTTTTTCATCTTTTCTTTTCATTTTTTTTTATTTTCTTCATTTTCCAATCTTTTCTTTTCTTTTTCTTGCTCTAACTTTTGCCTGGGTCGCCCTTCTGGGTTTTCAGCCCAGTGAGCCTCTCAAGGGTAAAAGTGTAGCTTTGTCCATGTTGACTGGTCGTAGGATCGTGAAGCCATCTGAATCCAGAAGAATGGCTGCAATTTGCTGATGATGTAGGAGTCCATCCAACCGGGTCTGAATTGCCCCCAGTGTTGTGGATAGGAACTCGATTGTCCTTCAACAATACTTTCTTCTTTCCTCCCTTCTGGGATTTGGCATTCTTGCCAATCTTCGTTAACTTGAGAAATGTCCCAATTTTTGACTCTTCGAGCACATCTGACATTTTTTGCCCCTAGTTTAAGGGCTGCTTCTTATCCAGCTTTGCAAGCTTTCTTTTGATCATGTCTAACCTTCTTGCCCCTAGTTCAAGGGTTACTTCGAATTTGGCTTAATAGGCCTCTTTTGATGTTGACCGTTGAATATTCTGAATTAAGGTTGAAGGTTTGAAAACAAAAGGGATCGAGTCTTGAGGCTGAGAGTGATCCTATGCTGCACAATCTCAAGAGCGATTCCACATAGGTCTTCGCAGGACGGCGCAAAATATTTTTTGAAATCTTTTAAGAAAGTGATGAATCGCTCGCGCTGAAGACAATGTAGAACCAATCTGGATCAAGCCAGGATCCTTCTCAGTACTCATATTAACACGCATGATCTCATTCATTAAGGGCTCAGCACGCCTCTCTTTCTCTCAATTGATCAAATTTTTGCAAATCCCGAGAAATTCCTTCCTCTTTGTTTTCAATACATTGTTCGAAAAGTTTTGAAAAACTTAGGTCAATGCAATGATTTCAAGGCACAGAAAAGTAAGTGAAAAGCACTGTTATTTTATTCAGATTTTCTAGCACAACTGGCTCCAAGGCAGAAACAAATGCAAAAGGGGTGAAAATCACTGCTGTTTCATTCAAATCTTTTGGTGCAATTGGCCCCATGGCAGAAACAGACTCAAAATAGTGTAAAAGACAAACACAAAACAAGATAGTGATGTATGAGGTAACGCCCCCCGAAATTGCCCGACTCTAACAAAACAGGACTGACTCGATACAACAAGATAGACTCAATTGACTCAGTACAAAAAGACTGACTCAATACAACACAACACAACAAGACTGACCCAATACCCAAGTCAGAAAGTAAAATAACCAACATTTGCACATTGCTCAAAACAGTGCGTGCCATCCCCATATCTGGGGTAAACTGAGTGCCATCCGCAGGTAGTTCATCCCCCGATCAAATGATCACATTATCCCCCAAGTTCACTGACCCAGTGCCGATAGACTTTGCAGGACCTGGCGCGACAATGACCTCGTTATTAATCAGATCTTGTATTTCATAACGAAGATGAAAACAACTGTTAGTACCATGTCCGGTTTATTGATGGAAGGCACAGTATTGGATAGCATCATGCTTAGCTGGAAGGGGATCCGGGAGAGGCCGAGGCTCAAGGGGTTTGAGATGGCCTTGTCCCATAAGGATTGGAAGAGCTTTGGACAAAGGCATATAGAGGGCATGGAAGACCCTTCGACCTCGGGGTTGGTACTTCGAGGTTTGTGGAGTTTTGCTGGATGCACCACCAAAAGGATTGGTAGGCGCCGACTGGGTCTGCTGATCTCTTCTGAGTACAGGTTTAGAGCTGAAAGGAACGTCTCTGGTACGACGGCTCTTCTCCCGGCTTGCCCCTTGATTTAAACTGCCCCTAACTTGAGTGGCGAAAGTGTCATCCACAGCCTTTGTAACAACTACAATCACTTGCTGTTTGTCCAACCCTTCAGCTTTCAAAGCCTCAACAGCCCACAACAGGTGTTCATGAGGATCAATGTCTACCCCTACCCTGTTCTTTCCACTCGCCTCCACTTTGCCAAGGGATTGGCCTTCCTCAAATACAGCCCGTTCCAAGATTGGGGAACCTTTTGGCATGAAATTTCTAGCATGTGATGTGGTCGATAACGGAGCCAATATCCCAAAGGCTAAATCTGCCACAGTTCTCTAAAGATCTTCGATCATCTTCATCAGCTCAGAAGTAGTGGGCTCACGGGTTTGAGATGATTGGGGTTCAGGTGCATCCATCATGCACAAGTCCGTACTTTCTGGAATGAACACCTCAGGCTAGGACAGATGGGCTAGGGTGATGTATATGCTGGGGTTGTAGTCGGATGGCAATATATGGATCTGATTGAGATACAGAGATGATGGGTCAATACTGGCCCGAGGTCCTTTAGGTGGAGGTATGGTCTCTTCATCAATAAGATCCTGAATCTTATGACGGAGGCGGATGCAACGGCTGGTATCATGACCGTGTTGTTGATGATAGGCATAGTATTTAGCTGGGTCATATCTTGGTGGAAGAGGATTTGGAAGGGGTTGAGGTTCTAGGAGCTCTAGGTGCCCTTCCTCTCACAACATTTTCAAAGCTTGAGAGAGACTCATGTAAAGAGGATGAAAATTTCGGGCTTGGGGCCGATTTGAGGTGGTTGGTTTTTGACCATTGAGGGAAATGGTGATAGTGTCTACTTCTGGCATTTCACAGCTGTGCTACCTTCAGTAGTAGCATTGGAACTGTGAACAACATTCCTCTTCAAAAGCTCATTATCTTCTGTAAAGATCCTTTGTCGGATGGCATCCTCGATTTGAACCCCCGTTCCATGAAGGTCTGGAAAGGTAAACAGTGGTAGAACGATCATCTTCTGCAGCAACTTGCCATGCAGATTCCGAACAATCATCCTGATCTGATCTTTGTCGGAAGGCCTTGTAGTCACCATCGAGGCCTTTGCTCTCCATCTCGTCACGAACTCTAAGAAACCCTCCTTTGGCTCTTGGCGGGTGACTTCGAGATCACGAGTTGTGACCTCGATCTATGTGTTGTAAGAGTATTGAGCAATAAAGGCATCAACCAGCTCTTCCCAATTCTGTTTCACAGAGTCCTCCAATTTAGCATACCAGATTACGGCTATCCCAGACATGGTTCGGCCGAATAGTGATAACTTCTGGGCTGGGGTCAAACCCATTGGCCTTAGAATATCAGAAAACAGGTGGAGGTGCACCTTTGGGTCTCTAGAGCCGTCAAAGCGGTCGATATACGGCATTTTAAACCGCTCTGGTAAGGTAACTGCAGATGTAGTATACCCGTCCTCTAAATCCAGGATGGAGTTCACTCCTTGTGCTTGTTTGAATAATTTCTCTAGTTTATTGACCTTAAGTGCAATTGAGTCAACCTCAAATCCAAACGGAGCTTCGGCTTGATAGATAGGAGCTTTAGAGACTTACTCTGGGATTGGCTCCGCCGGATTACCCTGAGTTTGTTGGAAATTAGCAGTATAGGCAGTGGCTCCGGGTGTCGGGTTACCCATGGGAGGTGCATGAGATGTAGAAGCCGCAGCCTGCTGTGGCTGTTGTTGTTGTAGCTGGGTTATCACTTCGACCTGATGAGCCATGACTTTAGCCTGACGAGCCGTGACTTCAGCCTGACGGACTGCATCCTGCTGCAGTGCCTCGATTGTTTGTTGCAGGTACCGCATCTGTTCTTCCATACTGGCTGGGGGATACTGAGCCATGGGAATGGGTGATTGATCTCAAGCTGAGCTGAATGCAGACAACTGTTCCCAGACCAGACTAGACCCGGGTGAACTGAGGTGTGACTGCTGTAGAAACTGTACTGGTGAATTCTGCCCGAACCTCTTTCGTCTTGTAACCGATGGGGGTGAGGCAAACACAGGTTGCTTCTGAACCAATTCTGACCTGACAAAGTCTATCAATACAAGTCCAGTGTACCCGGGGGATATTGGAGCCTTCTGAAGCTATGGTTCCGAGACTACCCTGCAAAAGAAGAAAACAGACAGCATCTCAGCCTGATTTCACCAAAACAGATATGAGCATAGCTGAGTAACTACACTCTTTACTGAATTCTACCAAAAATTATGCCCTTTGAACTGATACCCTAAGGAAAATTTGATTTCCCCAAAATACTGATGCCCTCAGGCCTGATACGCAGACTTGCAAATTGATACATACAACCTGTAGAGACACACTCTGACAGCACGTATCAAGCAAGTAAGAGCCAAAACACCCCCATGGAGGGGTAGGGTTTCCTTGTCCTATCTTGTCAGGAGCTAGGGTTTCACTACGCACACAGCGGTTTCAAACAACCTACAATCGGGTAAGCAACATGTCCTAGTTTGGATTGGTCACTATGGATTCTGATATGCACTAGGTCGAATGGTCAAAAAGGGTGCCTCGGTAAAAATCGAGGTTTGTGTTCCCATCGTGGCAGAGCCCGCAATCGGTCGGCCTTATGGCACGCTTCTCTAAGCAAGCCTCCGGCAAACCGTTCAGGAATAGCAGACGGTAAACACGGTGTCCTAAGCGCACCAATGCAAATGCAATGCAAAGAAACACATAAGTGTAAACAAAACAAGATATCACGAGTTCGAGTCAAGTTCTCTGGATCCCAGGCAGAGTCGCCAGAAATTGTAGCCGCCTCGGAATCGTTGTTTTTAGCTACTACAATTCGGACTCATGTCTCGGTTCTAAATCTAATCCCACAAAGTGTAATGTGAGACTGATAAATCACCAAAGAGTCCAAATTCGGCAAATCATTTTGGAAAATCGATTTTAATCAAAAAGCGCCAAACATGGACTGCTTTGCCAGATTTCAGAGTCATCACCTAAATATTTTATTTTTGGGAAATTTAGGAAACCCTGACTCGTGCCTAAGGCCACGTGTCCATCATCACCAAAGTTACCTGGGCTCGGAAACTTGGGTACGAGGGGGGAAGGTCATGAAATGAGCACCCCTGCTCGCCGGATCAAAGGACCGGCCTTTACTAACATAATATGTTGTTTTTGAAAACACATGTGTTCTTATTCTGATTTATTAGCTAACCTTACTATGTGATGCGCACAGCATACAAGTATAGACTCAATCACGCGAATTGGAACAAAACAACTCGTGTTTGTTTTTGAAAGTGGTTTGAAAATGCTACTCGCAAGTAGGCTAAGTCGCGGATTTGCCACCCTCAAGTGGGCTTAGAAAAACATGATTTTGCCACTTCGCGAAGTGGGCTTAAAACTCACAATCATCGAGTTGTTCCAATTCAGGCAATCGAGCCTTCACCCACAGGCATTCATACAGTTAAAAAAATAAGCACATAGCCTCATGGCAAGCATGCTATCATGGCAGTCACTTACATACATGCAAAGATGCTAAAGCATAAACACTTACAGTGTACTCCGAGCCAAAAAAGAAGCTAGCTAGTAATCAATGCATGATCCTAGCTATGCCAACAATGCCTAATGCAGCACATGCAAAATGCAACTAAGATAGGCTCGGCTATTCTAAAATGTCATATGAATGCAGCTAGATAACATGTGTTCAAATTGGTATTGAAATACAATGCAGTTTGTATGATGCGCCGAATCCGGTGCATGCAAGACAGATGAATGATGCATGCATGCATAGCATAAGGATGCTAATTGAAATATGCCCTATCAAAAGCTAGTAAATAAAAGGGAGAAAGACGTGGGGTTGGAAGACATTCACACACTCACGCACACTTATTACAAAATTTGCCCTCTCGACGGAGGGTCCGAATAATAAGCTAACTAGCTAATCTAAGCTAATTAAACTAATTATTACAAATCAAAACTAATTAACTAATCCTAGTTAACTAATTAGTTATTACAACACAAATTGATTAGTTAAGCGCGTTAACTAATTAAGTACAAAACCAAAGCATTAGCTAGCTAAGCAAAGGAGCTAAGTAAAGCAGTAAAAGAGGAGCCTCGGGGCGAGAAGTGTATGCATGTTCGATCGCCTCGCTCAGAAATCCATCGCTATGCCCCAACTTGCCTCTGTTTGCATTTGATTTCAGAACACTGCACAAACCTCCAGATAGCTTCTACTCCATCATGGGAACCTCCAGGAAGGCTGCCGACCACTTATTGGTGTTGTAGACCACCTGTAGACCACTTACATTTGTTGCAGACCAGAAAAAGTGGTCGGCCAGCCACTTTTACTGGTCAGCCGACCAGAAAATGCTGCCCAACTCCAGTTTGTTGCAACAGAGAACAAGAAGGGACACGACAGTGTATTTGCAAGATGTGTGTGCACAATCACCCTCCCTATCATTTCTTAAGCTCAAGGGAGTGTAGTTCTCGACTCTCAGACCACCAACCGAGCATCGCAATGCACGATGGCCGAGAAGCCAAGATTACACAATTCAATGTAAATGAATGCACAAATAACACATAAGGGCCTTAACCTCTATCATGCATGATCAAGAGAGTCAGCGACCGAGAAATGAGGCACGTTTCATCACTTCAAGTATGAAATGTCCCTCGTTTCTCATGTTTGGATTAACACCCTATCCAAACACAATGCAATGCAACAACATGCCAAACACAATGCAATGCAACATGAGCATGTCAAAACAAAGTCCTTAAGCATTAAGGCACACCACACTAAGGCTATACAATGCAATGCACAATGGACTAAAAAAACCCCAAATAGACTTCATGCATGCCAAGACAATGGCCAAAACACTCTTAAAAGATGGCATGAAAGGCTAGAAAATGCATGCTCATACATTGACTCACCAATTAAGCATAAGAGCACAACTCTCAAAAGTGCTCAAGGAGTGACAAATGTAAGAGTGTAGCCACACTATAAGCACTGAAATCATGTATGAAATGATGCCAAATCATCCAAACAACATAAGCATAGCATGCTAGGAGGTCCTAAGGCACAAGGCCACTAAGAGGGACTACACAAGAGGCATGCGATACATGGCACAAATGACTGAACCAGCCATAAACAGAGCTCAAATAGGTCAAAACAAAGACCAAAACATGCTGAGATGGAAGCTCAAAAGTCTAGGCATGCATGCATACGCATTGGTCCACAAACAAGGCAATAATGCACAACCCTTAAAAGCACTCAAAGAGTGAAAGAAGTGAGAACATGGCAATGCTATACGCTCTGAAATAACATGTGAAATGATGTCAAATCATGTACATGTCACAAATAAAGCATGCTAGGAGGCTTAAAACTCAAGGCTAGCAAGGCCAATTGCACTACAGCTATGCAATACATGAACCATATGGCCAAGGCAACCCAAAAAAGTCTTAGAGCATGCCAAAATGATGCTAAAATATGCATGGAGCAAAGCCAAAACAAGCTAGCATGAAGGGCCAAAACGTCAAGTAGGCTGGGCCAAAACGTCAAGTAGGCTAGGCCAATGAGCATGATTACACTACACCTACTAAAACCAAGCATGAGATGGCTTCACCAACAAAAATCAGAGTTGTATCATGGCAAAACAAGACCAAAAATACACTGAAATGATAGCCATAAGCTTAGGTAAGATGGCATACATAATGGCTCGTGTTTAAGGCATAAGAACCAACCCTCCAAAGCATCAAAAGAGTGAAAGATGCGAGGGCATGGCAATGAAACATGCTCTAAAATCACATAACAAATGATGCCAAATCATGCAAATAGCCCAAGCAATGCATGCTAGTGACTTGGAAACTCAAAGCTAGTGAGCTAGAATGCACTATGGCTATACAAAGCAAGGCATGCATGACCAAAATGACTTAAAACAGAGCTTAAGCATGCAAAAAAATAATTAAAATCTTCCTGGAGTTGAGCCAAAATCATGCTAGAATGATGGTCCAAAGCATGATGCATGTTAGGCTAGTTTGCAAGATTGCACTACAAGTGTGTGAAGCATGCAAAAGTGGCCTAAACTAAGCCAAAACAGAGGTATGCCATACTGAAATAAGGCCAAAAATAGGCTGAGATGGAGCCAACATATGCTAGATAAACATGCTCAAACATAAGGCCAACAAAGCAAGCAACCAAGATACAAGGAGAGGGGATGACCCCCTCCTATTTGGGACCTCAAAACACGTTTTCCACCACTGAAATTCCTCTAAGTTTCAGTGGTGAGAAGGTCAAAAAGAGGTGGTCCCAATAGCTTAAAAGGATAGCTCAAAACAAGGCCAAACAAGGCACAAAAGGGGGTAGACCACCCCCAACACCAAAGAGACCTAAAACAAACATTTCAAGCACTTAAAATCAAATCTTTTTGTAGTTTAAAGTTAGGCCTAAATTAGCATGCAAATAGGGCCAAAAGCTTAATCAAAAACAAAGGTTTAAGGGGTTAGAAACTCACCCTTGAAGAACAACTTCAAAGCAGCAACTCCAACAACCTTTTCTAAACTAACACCAATCCAAAAACTCTAAAACCAGCTTCAAGGTGCCTCAGCTCCAAGAGTATGGTGTTTCACTATGTGTTTGTGTGCAAAAGTGTGAAGAAATGGCACTTTCAAGCACAAATATGAGACAAAGGGAGAAAGATAGAGATAGAAGCATATGTATAGCTCCAAGCACTTTTTTTCAACCTGAGACAAGAGGGAGGAGGCTCCCTTTTATAAAAAACCAAGCATCAAGCTTGTTGAACAAGTTTGGAGCTCCAAGTAATCCCTCCATACACGTGTATGGAGGATGCTTTCTGTGCCCGACAGCAAGCACAGTTGGCATGGAAAATATCTATAGAAAGTGCAGGAAAGCTACCGACCAGTTGAAGTGGTCGGCCAGCTACTTGCACTGGTTGGCTAGTTATTTTTTCTGGTCTACAAGTAAAGAAAGTGGTCGGCAAGTGGCTGGCAAGGCCAAAAAGTAGCTGGCAAGTGTCCAAATTGAAGCCCCAGAAGTAAGCTTTCCAATGGTGGCAGCCTTGCATCAAAATTCCAACTGTGCAAAAAGTTATGCCTGTTTTGGTGAAGCCGCGCAGTTTCGATCCTACCCGGATTTATGCCGAACTTCTCCCAAACTAGTTTTCTTCCCTCCTTTCCTCTTTTCTTCAACTCCAAACCCCTAAACAAGGTGTTTTGAAAGATTTTTCAAAGATTTCATCTCTCTTTCATTCATTTCCGCTTTGTCCTCGCTCGGTTTACCGAAAAGCGCAACATTTAACAAAATGCGAGCGTCGGAACATCGTAGAATCATTTTTCAAAAATATTTTGAAAGAGAAGGTTTTAAGGTCTAAAAACCATTCAAAATGGGGTGTAAGGTTGGGATTTGACTTTCTCCTTGCCAAAGAAACTGAACCTTTGCACTGCACAACTTTCAACACCAAGTAAACCATCAGTAACACCCAAGTCTTAAGGGCGGTTAAAAATGGGGTGTCTACAGCATGCATTTTTACTATTGATTCATCAAAGACTTTAGCAAAATATCTCATCCTTTGTGTAGTTTACTTGCTAAGGATGCACCTTTTATCTTTGATGATGCATGTTTGAAAGCTTTTGAAACACTTCGAGCGGCCTTTACTACCACCCCAATCATGAAATCATTAGATTGGTCGCTCCTATTTGAAATCATGTGTGATGCCTCGGACTATGCTGTCGGGGCTCTTTTGGGCCAAAGGGTGAATAAAGCACCCTATGCTATTTATTATGCTAATCGTACTCTCTCGGATGCAGAACTAAATTACACTACCATCAAGAAAGAGTTGCTAGCCGTGGTGTTTGCCTTGGATAAATTATGGTCCTATCTTCTAGGTTCCAAGGTCATAGTCTTCACTGATCATGCTGTTTTGTGGTATTTACTATCAAAGAAAGAGCCCAAACCTAAGTTGATTAGATGGATTTTATTGCTTCAAGATTTTAACCTAGAGATCCGAGACAAGAAGGGATCTGAGAATGTGGTGGCGGATCACCTCTCCTGAGTCCTTGTTGAGTACACCAGTGACCCTTTAACTTTGCATGATTCGTTCATGGACGAATAACTTCTTGTGGTGTCACGAGCGAACCCCCCGTGGTTTGCTCATATTGTGAATTATTTGGCCATTGGCCAAATTCCTAAAGATTGGTCTAAGCAAGACAAAGACCGATTCTTTTCACAAGTCAAGTATTATTTTTGGAAGGATTTGGAGTTATTTAAATATTGCTCTGATCAAGTGATCCGATAGTGTGTGTGTAGGAGAGTAAGATGCATAGCATTCTTACATTTTGTCATTCTTCTGCATGTGGCAGTCATTTTAGTGGGCATAAAACAGTTGCCAATGTTTTACAAAGCGGGTTTTATTGGCCCACCATTTTTAAAGATGCCCATCAATTTTGTAGAACTTGTTTGCACTGTCAGCAAATGGGTTCGGTGTCTCGTCGTGATATGATGCTAGTGTCCCCTATTCTTGTGGTAAAATTTTTTGAAGTTTGGGGTATTGATTTTATGGGTCATTTCCCGTCATCATTCGGGTTTGAGTACATTCTCTTGGCAGTAGATTATGTCTCTAAATGGGTAGAGGTGATAGCTACCTGAACAAACGACCATAAGGTAGTAATAAAGTTTTTGCATAAAAACATCTTTAGTCGTTTTGGGTTTCCTAGGGCCATAATAAGTGATCAAGGTACATATTTTTGTAACCGGTTCTTTGAGTCGATAGTCAAGAAATACTCCATTACACATAAAGTTGGCACTCCATACCACCCTCAAACTAGTGGCCAAGTAGAGGTATCCAATAGGGAGGTGAAGCACATTATAGAGAAAACGGTTAGGCCAGATAGAAAAGATTGGACAAAGCGTTTGATTGATGCATTATGGGCCTACCACACTACTTATAAGACACTTATTGGGATGTCACCATATAGAGTGGTGTTTCGCATAGCTTGCCACCTCCCCAGTTGAACTTGAGCATCGAACGCTGTGGGCCAGAAAGAAGTTTAACTTCGATATGGCCGCAGCTGGACTTAATCGGAAATTGCAACTCAATGAGTTGGAGGAGATTAGAAATGATGCATATGAGAGTTTGAAAATTTTTAAGGCTTGGACTAAGGAATTTCATGATAAGCACATTAATAGAAAATCATTTGAACCCGGCCAAAAAGTATGGCTATTTAATTCAAAATTGACACTCTTTCCAGGTAAGCTTAGATCAAGATGGGATGGCCCCTTTGTGGTCGTCAAGGCATTCATTCATGGTGCCGTTGAGGTGCAAGATCTACAAAATGGCCACACATTTAAAGTAAATGGCCAAAGATTGAAACCGTATATAGATGGGATTGGAAATGGTTATATGATTGAGTCCATTGCTTTGATGGACCCATTTTATTCTGATTAAGATAGGGATTTCTTATTCTCTTTTCTTTCTTTGCTATTCTGATTTTTATTCTTGCTATTTTGTGTTTGATGCCTAGGAGACTTTAAATCCTCTAAAGGTGTAATTCCTTTGGTATTAGTCGTGCCCAAACGACATCTAACGGTCTGGTATAGCCACCTAATTGTGTTTGAGTGAGTTCCTAGGAGACCAACTGAGACGGTGGATACTAGAGTTCGAATGGCAAAGCCTAGAACGTAAAAGTTTGGAATTTTCGAGACTAAAGTCTGGTTTAAATACCCAGGGGTGTAGAGATTACTTCAAAACCATCTTGGCTTGAACTCTGTATGGCTGCCCCATAGGTCGAGTTAGCTTTAGGCGCCTTGATTATGGATATCGAATCAACCTAGTCTGCCACCCTATTGAAGAATAGGGAAAGTTACAAACATTGTTAGAGAGAAAAGTAGTACCTATGGTTTTCACGTAAAGATTATACCTTTGTTAAGTAGATGTTTTCGAAGTGCTATTTTTATTTCAGATGTGCAATGAAGGTATAAATGGTTCGACATGTCTTTGGGGTGTACTTGGGTTAAATAAAAAAATAAAATAAAAATCCCGCACGTGCGGCATAACCTACCGCACGTGCGGCAAAATTCAAGTCCACGAGTTTGCTACTGTTTTAAATGCAAGTGCACGAGGTGGTGCGGTGTAGTTGTCGCACGTGCGGCCTGGGTTCCGCATGTGTAGGATACTTCTTGAAGCACAATCCATCTCATGCTTTATATGCACGAGCGGTGACTAGTGCGAGGGTGCTTCCGCACGTGCGACATGCACTACCGCACATGTGAAATGTTGGAATTTTATTTCTATTTTTTTAAAAAAAAGCATATTTCTTTATTATATTTTTTAATGTATTTTATGTATTTTATTTTTGTTTTCCCTTAAAAAAAAGTTGGTTTTATCTCCAACCCTAGCCCATTTCCATTACTCTCATAAATTATCTCTCTCTCTCTCTACCTTATCATCTTCCTCCCTTTCTCTTTCACCCAAATCCCACCACTACCAACTTTCTTCATTCTTCTTTCCACCATCACCAACCTTCACCCAACCTCTTCTCACCACTACTCTAGCACTGGAGCCTCATCACCAGTGCCCTACCTTCTCTCCGTCTGGCGATCTCTGGCGACCTCCATTTATTTTGGCGAATCTCCATTTTTTTTTCTCTCATTCTTCACTCTTTCAAGGTAATTTCTTTTTTTTTTTTTTTTTTTTTTTTGGTGTAGATTTGTGTTTTTCTTCTTTCAATCTTAACTTGTAGTTGAGTTCATTTTAGTTTAATTGAGTTTTTATTTTTGTGTCCCTATCATTGTTGAAGGTTCATATTTAAAAAAAAAAAAAAAAACTAGAAAACCATTCTGGCGGAGCACCAGCCGTACCTGCCGTCCCCGTCGACGCACATGCTGTGATTCAAAACAAAGCTGAGTGCCGAAAGCTGAGAATGCCCTTCCACTTAGGCACAAAGTTGAGCGCCGAAAGGAGTTTGTGCGAGTCCTACATTGTTACCAGCATGGTTATTGGGTACACCTTTAGCACGTGATCTAGGTGCACATGCGGAAATTTATGCGAAAGTCCATTCAGTCTTAACCTATATAGAACACAGCTTGGCCTCTGCCCTTTGCCAGCCTACTCACGCTAATCTTCCAGTTGAATGACCTTTCGATTGATCCGGCTGAAGAGATCAGCACTGCCTACCCTACTTTCAGCCAGCAGAAATGGCAACATATCTTATCCCAGATACCACTACAAGGCGGTGTCCTGGTTGCTGAGGTCGATGACCCCATGCACGACCCACCACCTTCTCTTGCCTTTTTCGTGGCTCCCCAAGGGGAGCCGATGTACATGACTCGAGAGTAGTACTTGTAGCTTTAACACTCTGTGGATCAGGTCCATAGTACTCTTCAAAAGCACCACCAACTTCTCATGGGGTTGCGCATGGACTTTTCGGCGCATAGGGATTTTTCTTAGGCAGTATTTTGACCACCTCAATGCCCACCAACTCAAATATCAACAATCAGTTGCGTCCTTGCAAACTAAATTTTATACATATCGAGAGTGGAGCCAGCATCGTTTTGACTAGCTTGGTGCTCGGGTTCATGACAAAGCGTTCGAGACCCAATCATTGATGCACGCTTGGTTTGCGCAGCATTTCCTACCACTGCCACCGCCGGATTCTCAGTAGTCACCTACTATATTTTGTTTTGTTTTCTTCATTTATTTATTTATTTTTATTTTTATTTCTTCAAAAAATATATATATATATATATATTTGTGTTCATATCTGCCTAGCTGGAGGTGCACCTACAATATCTGGTAATATTCTCTCTTTTTCCTATTATCTTTGCATTTGTTTCCATTGACGGCAATGTCATATTCCAGTTGGGGGATGAGGGTATTTTCTTGTGTACTTCTACCTGGCTCGTAATTCATAATTCACGTTTATACCTGCTTCACTTGATTGCACTACTTCACTTGATGTTGACTTGTTACTAATAAGGCGGTGACTTAAGCATATGTTAATTGGGGAACATAGTAGACTCGTATGAAAAGGGTTTATTGGGTAAAAACTCGCATGTGATGTTTATACTAGGATAGTTGCTTGTGGTTGTGGCATTAGTACACTTATCATGAATGTGCCTTGATTCATATGAACACACTATCATAGCGGTGACCTCTCTATTATAATCTTTGGTGTACATCATTGATAATTGCTAGGGTTACAGAAAAGAATAAATGAGTAGTCTTGATTCTCACACACACACAAAAAGCACTTGAATTGTTTGGGTTCGTAGCCTCTATAACTCAAGTTATGTCACAACCTAAACCTGTCCATCGTAACCAGCTAGTAATCCTGGGATTACCAAAGGCCTCTATACAAATTAAACAAAACACAGGGCTAGCGGAAGCAAATACAAACATGTAATGTTCATAGAGCTGTGCAAACATACATGGGACTAAAAATTTTAAAACTTATATTTACATATATATATATGTATATATGATGTCATCAGAATGTCAGCCTTGCATCATCTTAGATATAGATAAACCAAAAGCTTGGCCAAACAAACAAAAGAAAACAACTTAAACTTAAACTTGCATCATGTCCACAAAACTCAACCACATAACATTTTGGAACCTTCTCGGGAGGCACACTGGTTGGCTGACATAAACAAATCTCTAGGCAATCCTCACTGAGCTTGGTCACGTACTTGATCACCTACATACATAAATAATACAGTGACCTGGATCCCAGTGAATAACAATAGAGTAAAGGGTTTATGAATGATGTCCATCACAAATTCAGAAATCAGAGTTCATATCAGAAACAGATCCAGATTCACATATTTATACAAAATTTGTAAGCAATTATATGTGGTACATTCATTAGCTATCAGATCAGATTGGTCATATGACCCATATGCATTTTAGGTACTGACGACCATAAAGGTCAACATCTTTGTGCACAAATAGCCATGGTATTGTTATCCTTAGACGAGGACCACGTGAACATAAGCCTCGGTATTGTTATCCCCGGGCAAGGGCCACATGAACATAAACATGGGTGTTGTTACCCCCGAGCAAGGGCCACATGAATATAAGCCTCGATATTATTACCCCCGGGCAAAGGCCACGTGAAATAAGGATGCCACAAATATATTTTAGAAAATTGGACATTCATTCATGGTTCACAAAATAGCATTTTAGAAAAAAAAAAAAATCATATCATATCAGTCAAAAAATACTTATAGTCAAACATTGCTTTACAGAGTTGTTACTCACAGATAGCTCCAGTAACAAAATAGGTCACATGAATAGAATAGATTGATCAGGTGAGCAATAATAGTGACCTACATAAACACGTAACGGATACACATTGAAACACACGCTCGGAAAACACTTAACTCATTTCTTTTCTAACTTTGTATGTTTCTAATCTTTATCCTCATTATTATGTTTTCATTAAGGTTTAGGAATGCCTAAGATGCAATGTGGATGCCAAAATGTAAATTGAAACACTTAGTCAAATTTGCTGAAAACAGAGTCTTTACTCGAGTGCAACTTTGGTCGCTCGAGTTGTCTACAAAACTCTGCAAAAGTAATGGTTGCTTTATTTTTACGCTCGATGGTAGCTCAAGCTAAATACTGAGTAAACGTGGGTTCGCTCGAGCGCACACTTTGTTGCTCGAGCCACCGTGTAATTGTTTGCAAAACTTTTAGGAGCTAGAATTTTACGCTTGAGCTAAGATTCAAAAAAATAAAGGTGGTCGTTCGAGTGCAACTTGTTCCGCTCAAGCCAACCCTCAAACTCTGCAAAACTACTAGGAGCTTGTATTCTTCGCTCGAGTGCAAACTCCACCGCTCTAGCGAAGTTTGCGAATTCGAGAATTTCCAGATTGCACTCCTAGTTTCAAAACTTAATTTCAAAACACCAAAACACATCCTTTTGGGCCAAAACTTAAGAAAACACTTGTAAACTTGTAAAACATTATGAATTAAAGATCATTTCAAAAAATCAAGGCCCAAAAGCAAGTGAATTTTTCAAAGTCAAACTTGAAATTTTGAAAACATAACATGCATGACTTGTTATGAACTCCCCCTTTTCAAAACATGATCAAATGAGGTATTTAGCTCAAAAACATGTTGAATTCATATAACAAAACCAAGATAAGAACATGCATGTGGGAATTCTTTTGAAAACACTCCAAAATGCTATGAAATGTGCATGCATGTAGGAATTGAGTTATAATACCCCAATCTTAACTTAATTCTCATGTTAATCTACTTAATTCTCTTAAATTCATACATTGAATGAGTCAAACACAAAGCTTAAAGATTGAATTTCATACCTAAGGTTCTCAATTTCTTGAATTCTAGTGAGTTCTTGCTCAATTTGTCCAATTTCCCTTTAATTCTCAAGCAATTCCTTCTTTCTTTCTTGAATTCACTCCTGTCACTCTAGATCTCCCTCTCTCACGTTTTCTCCTCAAGAAAATGATGAACAAAGAAAGTTCTAGTGTGTGTGTATAAGCCTTATATAGGCTTGGTTAGTGGACTTAATTAAGCTTGGCTTAACTTAATTTAATCTAATTTATTCTAATTATTTGGTTTCAAATCAAAATCCAATTAAACTTACCATAAAATTCTAAAAATTCTAATTAACACATAAACGGAGTCAATTTCACAATCGGACGCCGATAAGGCTTTCAATTCGCATAATGAAACAAAAACATGGACAGATATTTCTACGACTAATAGACTCAATCACATATAACACATATAGCACACAATTAACACATGTTTCCATCATAATTACTTATTAAGCATTCTTAAGTAAGGTTGATTAGCTAATCACAGGTCGGGGTTATTACAAGTTATTAAGCCCGTAGGGGTGTCTCTACACTTAGTGCCCTAAAACCGTTTGGTTTGAGAGTCATTGGCCCAATATTTGCTATATGGGTTAATTAGAAAGCTTAAAGGACCTAGACATTGCACAGTTAAGGAAAAATAAGGAAAATGACTTGTTCGGATTCATGGCCTGTTCAGATCGAGTTATTAAGCCCATAGGGGTGTCTTCACACCTAATGCCCTAAAACCGTCAGGTTTGGGAGTAATTGGCCCAAAGCTTGTTACATGGGTTAATTAGAAAGCTTAATGGATTAGGACATTACACAGTCTTTTAGTGAAAAAAAAATTTAAAAAAAAATTGAGAATTTTGGTTGCAAAAGTTTAGTTTTTCTGTATATGTTGGGTGTTATTATGAGTTACACTGGGCTATTATAATAGACAATTAACTAGTTATGAGGATCGCACTTTACACCGAGGGTCCTGATGATGTGTCTACTAGCATTCACAAGTACATGAAACTTAATTTTTGTAATACTGAATTGCAATCTTTGCTCAATAAATTCCTTCATGCTTGTCTATTGTGCTGTCAATGACTCCTTATGTCTTAATATTACACTGTAATGGCACATAAGTTAATTCTTGAGTTGTATAGTGTGATTAATTGTTGTTGGGCAGATGTGAATATGTTAATGTTTGTGGGTATCATTTATGGAAACCCTCACGAGACTATACTCGTCCACTTGGGGTAACTTTGTGGTTTAAAGGCTTGTTGCATATGCTAAATGCAATCGTTCTTCCCATGAAAGATAAGGCAACTAAATTTTGTTTTATTTGTTCTTTTTTTGTTTATTCCTTGCTTAAGGACTAGCAAGTTATAAGTTAGGGGATGTGATTGAGGCCTAATTGTACAGCATTAAGGTCGGTAATTAGGACCCCTTAACCTTACTTACCAATCAAATTATATATTTTATGTATGTTTAATGCCAATCAGGTTGGATGCGGTTAGAGCACAAAATGAGCAAAAACATAGCATTTTAGCTAGAAAAGGACTTGCTGCACGTGTGGAGGACCATTCTCGCATGTGCAGCCCAACCAAATAAGCCAAACAGCTACTACAAAAATTGTATGCATGGAGGGTTTTTCCCGCATGTGCGAAACCCTCTTCGCACTTGCGATACTATTTCGCACATGTGTGACCGTGCCTTGAAAAGTGTGTTCGATGTTTTGAATCTGTTTGTAAAGGCTGGAGATATAAAAAATAGAAGAAAAGGCTGGATGAGGGTTCTGAAAATTCCAAAAGAGATGAGGGGCTAGGGTTTGGAAAAAAAAGGGAATCCTCAAGCTTGGAGATCAATTTTCATGGGGGTTTCTGTTTCTTCTACTTCTTCACACTCCTCCATTAGTGGTTAGGCTCCTATTTCTAGGGTTTTGATGAAACCCTAGCGAAGTAAATAGGTTTTCTTTTATGTAATGGTTTGAACAGTTGTATGGTGTTCAAGAAGTTTTCAAATATAATTTTCCATTATTTCTTTAAGTATTCTGCTTTATGTGATTTTTGAATGCTTTCCATGTAATGGTTTTCTATTCTATCATGTTCAAGATATGAGACGAGCCATACTACGAGGGACGAGTCATGTTGCTACCCTAGTGTAAAGCGAACGACTCATACTACTTGAGATGGCTCGTGCCTATACATTAAACGTGTTAATTCTCTTGATCAATGCTTCGAGCTTGTAGTTGTGAGGTATTATTTGGTTCAAACTGTAACATAATTGATTTTCAAATTGAAACCATGTTTATGTAACTAATGGTGAATTCATTACCCTAGGTTTTTCCCAAAATCAGTAATTTCATCTTTATTTATAATTGCTAGTTTATTCCCTTTGTTTAATTCAATTATCATTAGGTTATGAACAACCATCTCTTTCATCAAAATTAATTTAAGAATCTAACAATTAAATTAGTTTAATTTTCTATTTGTCCCTGTGGATCGATACTTGGACTTATCGTTATTCTAAGGAATTTGATATAGTTTAGTGTTTATTTTTGGTGTGTGAAATAACCCATCACTCACCCTCTGGTGGTGTTATGAGAATAGAGAGAAACTATGAAAGAGAGAGAGAGAGAGAGAGAGAGAGAGAGAGAGAGAATATAACTCTGTATATTTTAATGAATGAATATGAGTGAATACAAGACTTCTTTATATAGGAGAAGGAGAAGTTAATATGGCAATGCACAATATGGTAAGTAACACATAATATGGTAACATGGTAAAACACAATATGGTATGGTGCACAATATAGTAATATAAATATATATAGTTAACACCCCCCTCTCAAGCTCAAGGTGGTAATGCAAATATCAACTTGAGCTTGGAAAGTAAGTTAGAAAAGCATCCTGGAGGATGAGCCTTGGTGAAGATGTCAGTTGTCTGCTCAGCAAAGGTAACAAAGATAAAATGAATAGTGCCACCAGTAACATGCTGTCGTATAAAGTGACAATCAATCTCAATATGCATGGTGCGATCATAGAAAACATCATTATGTGCAATCTGAATAACACTCTAATTGTCACAATAGAGATTAGTGGCAGCAGGATGAGAAACTTACATATTAGAAAGAAGCCAACAAATCCACACAAGCTCTTGAGTAGTGCCAACAAGAGCACGATACTCAGCCTCAATACTAGAATGTGCAATAAAAGTTTGCTTCTTGCTACGCCAAGCAATGAGAGAGTCACTCAAGAAGAAACAGAACCTTGTAGTAGAACAGTGGTCAGTAGGATCCCCTATCCAATCTGCATCAGAAAAAGCGTGTAGCTATGGAGAAGAATGTGCTAAGTAGTAAAGACCATGAAACATAGTGCCTTTGAGATAGCACAAAATGTGAACCAGAACAGCAACAATGGCAAGGAGGCTGGGAGCTGAAGTAAGACGAGTAACAAGGGAAAATGTTTCCTCATAATCAATCCCATATTCTTGAGTAAGCCTCAGGGCAACAAATCGAGCTTTGTAACGCTCAATGGAACCATCAAAATGGGTTTTGATATTGTAAACCCATTTGCAACTAACAGCACTCTTTCACGGTGAAAGGTTAACTATATCCCAAGTATGAGTTTTATCAAAAGCTTGCAATTTATCAGTTATAGCTTGCTGCCAAAGAGCATTAGAGCAAGCCTCTTGATGGGAAGTAGGTTCATGAGAAGAAAAAGCAGTAAAACCAACAATGAAATTATAAAGAAGTACAGAAGGTTGTGTTACCCGAGTAGAATGGCGAAGAGGTACCTCTGGTGTAGAAGATAATGGAGTAGAATCAAGGGATTCATGAGGCGCAGTGTGAAAGGGAATAAAGACAGTACTAGGAGGTGGAGTAGGAGCAGGAACAAGAGCAAGAGCAAAAGCAAGAGCAAGAGCAAGAGCAGGAGCTAGAACTGGAGCTGGAGTAGGCTCAACATCAGAGAGTAGAATAGCAGGACCAGGAGGCAGAGCAGAATCCTTAGGATGAGGGGGAGTCATTATGTCAGAAGTAGGGTTTGTATCAAGCTCATCAAATAGGAGAGAAAGATCTATAAAGAATAGTGTAGTAGGAGGAGTGGACAAATGAAACTTAGACAGAGAAGAGAATATCTTGTATTCCCAAAATACCACATGATGAGAGTCACAGAGATGACGAGAAAGATGATCCCAACAATGATAACCTTTATGTTCAATCCCATACCCCAAGAAACAACACAAACGGGCGCGAGGTACTAATTTGGTACACTTATGAGATTGAAGAAGAACAAAACAAGCACATCCAAACACACAAAGATCAGTATAGGCAGGAGGTGTGCCATACAGACGCTTATATGGGGTTTGATTGTTGATGGTAAAAGAAGGGACACAGTTGATGGTATAGACAGCTGTGAGAGCAGCTTCCCCCCAAAAACGTTCAAGACAAGAAAAAGATATTAAAAGAGCACGAACAATGTCTAAGATATAGCGATGTTTACGCTCAGCACAACCATTTTGTTGGGAGGTATCAGGACAAGAATAATAAGAAAGTGTACTATTTTGACGAAGGAATCTCAAAAAATGAGTTTCTTTATATTCTTGGGCATTATCAACACGAAAAATTTTGATGGTGGAAGAAAATTGAGTTTTGACCATTTGTGAAAAATCATAGTATAGTTGGTGTAACTCAGAACGAGATTTTATAAGAAATAACCATTTAAAACGAGTGAAATCATCGACAAATATGAAAAAGTATTTAGATCCCCCCATAGTGGTATTAGGTGAAGGCCTCCAAACATCAGAGTGTATGAGATCAAAAGGTACATAAGACATAAAGGTACTAGTATGAAATGGTAAAGTATATTGTTTGGCAGGTTGACAACATAGACAGTCTACTTTATCATTTGAGACAGGACATAATTGACTACTTGAAACTAGAGATCATAAACGACCAAAAGACACATGACCTAACCGAGAATGACCTAACCGAGAATGCCATAAAGCAAGAGGAGAACTAGTAGTAGCAGGAGCAGCAGTCTGGATAGGAGAAGTATTGGATGGTGGAATGCGCAGATGAATGAGCTCGTACAGACGACCATGTCTATGACCTATCCCAAGAGTTTGTCCCATTGTAGCACCCGACTTTCTTCGCGCACCCCCCCTTTCAGAACGGGCTCGAATTGGTCTTACTACAGTTCGGACTCCTATCACGGTTCTGAATCTAATCTCACAAAGTGCAATGTGAGACTGATAAACACCAAAGAATCCAAATCCGGCAAATCGTTTTGGAAAATCGATTTTGACTAAAAAAAGCGTCAAACATGGACTGTTTTGCCAGATTACAGAGTCGCCACCTAAATATTTTATTTTTGGGAAATTTAGGAAACCCTGACTCGTGCCAAAGGTCACGTGTCCGTCATCACCAAAGTTGCCCCGGCTCGGGAACTTAGGTACGAGAGGGGAAGGTCCTGAGATGAGCACCCCCGCTCGCCCGATCAAAGGATCGGCCTCTACTAAGCATGATATGTTGTTTTATAAACCTCATGTGTTCTTATTCTGGTTATTAGCTAACTTACTATGTGATGCGCGCAGCATACAAGTATAGACTCAATCACGAAAATTGGAACAAAACAACTCATGTTTGTTTTTGAAAATGGTTTGAAAGTGCTACTCGCAAGTAGGCTAAAGCGCGGATTTGCCTCCCTCAAGTGGGCTTAGAAAAAAACATGATTTTACCACTTTGCAAAGTGGGCTTAAAACTCACAATCATCAAATTGTCCCAATTCAAGCAACAAAGCCTCCACCCACAGGCATTCATGCAGTTAATCACTTAAGCAAATAGCCTTATGGCAAGCATGCTATCATGGCAACACTCACACTCATGCAAGTATGCTAAAGCGTAAAAACTTACAATGTACTCCAAGCCAAAACAAAAGCTAGGTAGAAAACAATGCATGGTCCTAGCTATGCTAAAATGCCTAATGCAACAGATGCAACATGACATTAATAAGCTCGGCTATCTAAGATGGTATATGAATGCAACAATTTGATACACGTATTCAAATAAGTGTATTGAAATACAATGCAGTTTGAATGAGGCGCCAAGCACGGTGCATCCAAGACCAATGAATGATGCAAACATGCAACGCATAAGGTATGCTAATCGAAAAATGCCCTAAAACTAACCATCGAAAGTGGTTAAATAAAAGGAGAAAGACGTGGGGTTGGAAGACATGCACATACACACGCATGCTTATTACAACATTGTGCCCTTGCGAAGGAGGGTCCCAATAAATCAGCTAAGCTAAGCTAATTATTACAAATCAACTAATTAACTAACTCTAGCTAATTAATTATTACAGACCGAATTGAATTCAAACAAGTAGCTATTCTAAGCTATTAAGTACAATACTCCAATCAAATAATTAGCTAACAACTAGCTAGTCAAAGCAAGTAAAATGGCCTCGGGGGAGGGAGACATGCATGCTCGGTATGCTTCGCCCGAAAATGCATTGTCTTACCATGAGTTGCCTCTGTTTGCACTCACTGTGATCTCAGAACACTGCACAAACTTCCAGATGGCTTCTACCCCAACACAGGAACACTTTGGAAAATTTCTCCTTCAGGTGGCCGGTCGGCCACCTCAAGTAGTCGGCAGGCTAGTTCAAGTGGTCGGCAGGCTAGTTCAAGTGGCCGGCCGGCCACTTTTCTTCCCAGCATTCTGCCTTTGCTGCAACAGAGAGCAATGGAGCCAAGACAATGTATTTGGCAAGAAATATGTGTACTACCACCCTCCTTATCATGTCTCAAGCTCAAAAGAGTTTGGCACTTGGCTCTCAAGCCATCAATCAAGCATTTTCATGCATGATGGCCGAAGAACCAAGCTTGTACAAGCTTAGTGAATGCACAAACAATACACAAAGAGCCTCCACCCTATCATGCACGATCAAGGGTGTTGGCGACCAAGAAATGCGACACGTTTCATCACTTTGAGTATGAAACGTCCCGCATTTCTTGTGTTTGGATTAACGTCCGATCCAAATACAATGCAATGCAAACAACGTGCTTATCTTGCATGTTTTACTTTGTCCATTTTGCTTACACATTTTAAATTACCGATTAGTCCATTAACCGATTAAGTTCAATGTGAAAAGTGCACTAATTGGAAAGATGGTCTAAGCCACAAGTGCCTTGAGCATGAAAGAGGTTTCATGCTATTGGTTAGTAGAAATCCTCAAGGGAGGATTAAAACCATTAGGCATGTGAACCTCAATTCCACATTCAAGCCAACAAGGTGCTCAAGACTACTTTCAAAGCGAATGAAAGATTGAAACAATGGAGTGCAATGACATACATTTCAGCACTGAAATAACATGCTAAATGACTTAACATCATGCAAACAAACCATGCACAACACGTTAAGAGTCAAAAGCATTGAAACTAGTGAAGAACACAACACTAGAGGTATGCAATACAAAGCTCAAATGACCAAATCAGCTCTGGACAGAGCTTAAACATGCAAAATAGTGGTTGAAATGAGCTGAGATGGTAGCATGAAAAGTAAGAAAAACATGCTCATGTATTGGCTCATAAACAAGGCATAAGGCTCAACTCTCAAACACAATTAAAGAGTGATATATGCGAGAGTATAACAGTGATATATGCTCTGAAATCACATGAGAAATGATGCTATATCATGCAAACATCACAAGCAAAGCATGCTAGAGGCCCTAAAACTCAAAGCTAGTTAAGGCACTTGCACTATAACTATGCAATACATGAGCCATATGACCAAAACAACCCAAAATAGTCCTAAAACAGCCTAAATGGAGTTCTAAAACATGCTTGAAACAAGTCAAGAAAGGCTAGACTTAGAGGCCAAAACAATAACACATGTTAGGCAATTTAGCACAATTGCACTACAAGCATACAAAGCAAAGCTCGAGTGATCAAACCAGCTCAAAACAGAGCTTAAACATGCCAAAATATTAGTAGAAATGTGCCGGATCTAAGCCAACACAAGCTAGATCGATAGTCCAAATCATCAAATATGCTAGGCTAGTAAGCATGGTTGCACTACAAGTACCAAAATCAAGCCACAAGTGGCCCAACCAGCTAAAAATGGAGTTAAAAAAGGTCAAAATATAGCCTAAAACATGCTCGAACTAAGCTTCAAAAAGGTAGAAATACATGCTCATTTGGTAGGCCATCAACACATGCAAACAAGACAAGAGGAGATGGGACCACCCCCTCCCATTTTAGACCTCAAAACCACCTTTCCACCACTGAAATTCCTCTAGAATTCAGTGGTTAAAGGGCCAAAAAGAGATGGTTTCAAAAGCTTTGAAAGATGGCACAAAGCTTAGCAAATAAGCCACAAAAGAGGGTGGACCACCCCTAACTCCAAAAGGACCTCAAACCACCATTTTAAACACTTCAAAATAGAAATTTTTTTAGTTGACAAGTAGGCCAAAAACAACATGCAAAGGTGGCCAAGAGAATGTACAAAAATAAGCTTAAAAGGGGAAGAAGCTTACCCTTGAAGTACAGCAGCAAGATGGCAACTTTCTGAGCCAAAACCAGCCTTAAAGAACTCCAAACAAGCCTTAAGAAACCTCAGCTCCAAGATAGGGGTGTTTGGTTAAGGGGTTATATGCAAATATGTGAAGAAAGACCACTTTCAAGCACAATATAGCACAATAGCGAGAGAGAGAGAGAGAGAGAGAGAGAGAGAGAGAGAGAGAGAGAATTCTAGAGAGATAGAGAATCTTCAGCTCTGAAAATTTGTAGAGAGAGAGGGATTTCAGTGTGAGAAGCTCCCAAACTTGTTAACCCTCCAAAATAAGAGATATGGCTTCAATATATAGTAAGAAGAGAAGCCTTGGTCGAAATATCTGAATTGAGACAGCTGGAGCTTGTGTGGAACAGCTGGAGGGAAAAGATCTGCAAACTATCTGAGTTTTGGACATAAGTGGCCGGCCAGCTACTTCAAGTGGCCGGTAGGCTACATCAACTGGTTGGCCGGCCACCCCTAGTGGCCGACAGCAAAAATCTGCTCTACAGGTCAAACTTTAAATGGGCATATCTCCTTCATATGGACTCCTTTTTAGGTCATTCTTGTATCCAAATTGAAGCCCCGAAAGTAAGCTTTCCAATGATGGTAGCCTCACATCAAAATTCCAACTATGCTGAGAGATGTCTCTCTTTTAGTGAAGACTGCTCAGTTTTGGTCCTCTCGGATTCATGCCTAACTGCTCCTCAGCTAGTTTTCCTCTCTCCTCTCCTTTTTTCTTCAACTCCAAACCTTTAACTAAGGTGTTTTGAAAAAAATTTCAATGAGCTCACCTCTCATTCATTCATTTCCACTTTGTCCTTGCCCGGTTTACCGAAAAGCACAACATTTAACAAAATGCGAGCCTCGGAACATCGTAGGAACTTTCTTTCAAAAATATTTTGAAAGAGAGGGTTTTAAGGTCTAAAATCTTTTGGTCAAAATCGTTTTGGTCCAAAAATGGGGTGCAAGGTTGGATTTGACGCTCTTCTTGCTGAAGAAATCGAATCTTTGCACTGCACACCTTTCATCACCAAGTAAACCATCAGTAGCGCCCAAGTCTTAAGGGTGGTCAAAAATGGGGTGTCTACACCCGTCTTTAGATCCTGCACAATACGACTAGTTGGAGAAAATAAAACTGTGATGCCAAGATCACATAGTTGACCAGTAGAGATAAGATTATGTGTAAAGTTGGAGATTAGATAAGTGTGAGGGAGAGAGATATTAGAAGTGAAGGTATGGCCTATATGACTAACGTGCATTTGAAAGCCATCAATAGTGTGAATAACTGGTAAATTAGAGGTCATATGATTGCAACAAACTGAATCAAAATACCAATAAGAGTTACCTGAAGTGATTGAGAGAGCAGTAGAGGGTGTACCAGAGGTAGAGGTAGAAGTAGAAGTAGAAATAACCTTTTTCACAATGACTTCAATATCAGGAAGAGTGTAGGTTGGTGAAGGTGCAGAAGAGCGACCTAGAGAATGTTAAATATGTGGCTGGCGATGAGTAACAGTTGAGGCAAAGTAAGCTGAAGTGTGATACTGACTATGAGTTGTAAGAACCACTGTGGTGAGAAGAGTTGTTTGAATGATCCATGGAGTGAGCAAAATATGACTCACAAAGAGGGTCTGGTGGTGTCGGAATAGAACTAGGTAAAGCAAAGTGCACCAGTGAATCCAGAAGGTTGAAAATAGTCAAGAATCGGGCTAAGAAAATCAAAATAGGCTGAAACTGAATGAAAAATAGCCAAAACAAGAAATAATGTCAAATAGGGGATAGGGTTGATGTCAACAGCAAAGGAGCTGATGTCAACAAGGCGCAGCGCATAGGAGCGTGGCGCATGTTAGAAGATAAGGTGTAGTGTATGTTAGCAATAGATGGACGCTATGCGCAGGAGACAGGAGGCGCGCTTGCAAGCGTGTGTGATAGTGGTAATGAAAGGATATGATGCGCATTGATGTAGGCGGCGTGTAAGGGCACATCACTAGTCCGTTGGAGATGATTTTGCTAGCGTTGGAATCGTCTGGAAATTCGGAGCAGGTTAATGGTAGTTTCGGAGAAAAATAGTGAGAGAAAAATAGTGACCTTGTGATGTAGGCCGAAAGGTACTACATTGAGGCCGCTTAAATTACATTTATACTCTTTGAATTTTGTTTATTTGGTGGAGATGATGTGTTTTGTGCACTTGTACAGATTTGGCAAGTAATACGCAAATTCAAGCAAAAAGTGGCGCAAAAGCAAATTCTCCATGTGAGTAGTGAAATTCCTGGCCAGCCACCTCTACTGCACGTGTGGCCCACTACCGCTCGAGCGGTTCATATGGGCGCTTGAGCGACCCACCTAGGTTTACGTGCTCAGAAATTTCAGTCTGTTTTGTTGGGAATAATAGGAAGAAAAAATGCTGCTCTTAGGGTTCGAAAATATTTTAGAGAAAATGAGAGGCTAGGGTTTGAAGAAAGGGAATTCTCAAGCTTCAAGGATAGTTTTATGGAGGCTTCTTCTTCTACTACTTCTTCTCACTCCTCCATGAGTGGCTAGGCTCATCTTTTTAGGGTTTTGATGAAACCTTAGCCAAGTAAATAGGTTTTCTTTTTTGTTTTCTTTTATGTAATGATTTGAACAATTATATGGTTCTCAAGAAGTTTTCTAATATAATTTTTCATTATTTCTTCAAGTTTTCTACTTTCTGTGATTGTTGAATGCTTTCCATACAATGGTTTTCTATTCTTTCATATTCAAGGTATGAGACGAGCCATACTACGAGGGATGAGTCGTGTTACTACCCTAGTTTAGAGTGAATGACTCATACTACTTAAGATAGTTCGTGCCTATATGTTGAACGTGATAATTCTCTTGATAAATGCTTCGAGTTTGTAGTTGCGAAGTATTATTTAGTTCGAACCGTAACATAGTTGAGTCTCAAATTGAAGCCTTATTTATAGAACTAGTGGTGAATTCATTACCCTAGGTTTTTTTTAAAATCAATAAATTCCAATTTTACTTTTAATTGCTTAGTTTAATCCCTTATGCTGTGTTTGGTTGGGAGATTTGAGGAGGGATTTGGAAAGGGAAAAGGAAAAGGTGTGTGAAACTAGGTGAAATTTAGGCATGTTTTATTCACATTTCACCTACCTTTTCCATTTCCCTTTCCAAATCCCTCCTCAAATCCCCCAACCAAACACAGCATTAGTTTATTTTAGTTATTACTAGTTTATGAATCATCATCTTTTTAATCAAAATTGAATTAGGAATTTAACAATTAAATTAGTTTAATTTCTTGTTTATCCCTGTGGATCGATACGTGGACTTACCGTTATTCTAAAGAATTTGGTATAGTTTAGTATTTAGATTTGGTATGTGAAACGACCCATCAAATTTTGGCGCCGTTGCCGGAGGCTTCTGGCAAAATTAATTAATTTAAAGTTATATTCTTATTTTAATTTTTAATTTAGAATTTTATGTTTTCGTGTTGCTAAATGTGCAGAGTTTTTGCAAGTGGAGCTATCACTGAAGTGCAAGCGAAGCACAAACAAGCTTTAAAAACAAACCGCAGCACTAAAGTGCTAAAAAAAAAAAAAATTAAAAAAAAAAAAAAAAAAAGAGTAAATACTCACAAGCAAAGCACCAAAATGCTAAAAAGAAAGAAAGAGCTTAAGTGAAAACTAGAGACAACAGTCTACACGGCAAGCACCCGTAAAATGAGTAAAACATTTTCGTTAAACCGCTGTGAGTATTTTCCTTTTTTGGTATTTTTCTTTCATAACTTAGTGCACAAGAGTCGGAACTTAGAGTGTGTGTGTGTGTGTGGTGTATGCACGGGTGCTATTCTTGCCGCCCTGAATTGGGTAAATATGTTGGTTTATTTTAAATGGAAAGAATCACAACCTCCATCTGACCTCACTCTTCTTAAAAGAAAAATATTAAATTTTACTTAGGATGCGGATGAGTTATTTTGTCAATTGTTGGGAATGATACAAGAGTTATGTAGATACTTGTCCACAACATGGCTACAAAATGACTCAACTCATTGCTTTCTTTTACAATGGGTGGAACTCTCAAACAAGTCAATTTGTAGACACAATGTCGTCAACTGAAAATTTTGAGATGTTCCCAGCTGAGGTATGGATTTGTTTTGACCAACTCGTTCAAGACTTTCATAAGAGTGCATGCTGTGAGATTTTTGAAAAGGGGTTACAAATTGAACCTAGTGAAGCCACCACACATCTCTCTAGTGATCCAATAATTGATATGAAGTTAGTATTTTTGTCACTTGAGCCTACCGTTGCACCCATAGATATGACAGAAACTCTCCTTATAGTTTTGGCCTTTCATGTGGAAGAAATTGAAAGGGATTTAACCGTAGAAACTTATAGTGATAAAGTAAATCAGCATAGGTGAGATTTTATTTTTGGTTTTGATCTTATTGTGTCCACCTATGAGATTACTTTACACACTATACTTTTCACACACATATTTCTCCACTCCGTGAATCCTCTTCCCACAAGTCATTTACAACCTAGTCCCACACTATTGTGCGGGTTGATTTATTTTCGTTATAAGGACTCATATCTCATAAATTGGAAGAAAAGGCGAAAATAAGTTTGTGTTGATATTTGGCTAAAAAACAATAAATTTAGCTCTTCTCGAGAGGAAACCTGAGCATTTTAGTTTTATTTATTTATTATTTTGTGTGTTTTTCAGTGTGGTGTGTTAGTCACCCAAAAAAAAAACAAAAAAACACAGACCGCACGTGCGGCCCACTTGGGTGCACGAGCATCCCAATTAGGCTAACAACTGCTGGAGTGGCCCATAATTCACAGGCCCGTGCAGCCCTGATTAACGCATGTGAGGCCAACAAAAAAAAAAGAAAAAGAAGTGTGTGGGTGTGTGTTTGGTTCGTATCTGCCTCGCTAGATGTGCACCTACAATGTACGGTAATATTCTCTCTCGTCAATATTTACTTCGCATTTGTTTCCATTGAGGCCAATGTCATAGTCAAGTTAGAGGATGAGGATATTTTTTTTGTGTACTTCTACTTGGCTCATAATTCATGTTTGTACTTGTTGCACTTGATTGCACCACTTCACTTGATGTTGACTTGTTGCTAGTAAGGTGGTGATATAAGCATAAGTTAATTGGGGAACATAGTAGACTTGTATGAAAATAGTTTATTGGGTAAATACTCGCATGTGATGTATATATGCACTAGGAGAGTTGTTTGTATTTGTGATATTAGTACACTTGTTATGAGTATGCCTTGGTTCACATGAACACACTATCATAGCGATGACCTCTCTATTCTAATCTCTGGTATACATCATTGATAATTGCTAGGACAGTAGAAAAGAATAAATGAGTAGCCTTGATTCTTACCCCCTTCCCCCCCCCAAAAAAAAAAAAAAAAAAAAAAAAAAAAAAAAAAAACTTGACTTGTTTGGGTTTGTAACCTCTTTAACTCGAGTTATTAAGCCCGTAGGGGTGTTTATACACCTAGTACCTTAAAACCGTCTAGTTTGGGAATCATTGGTCCAATACTTGCTACATGGGTTAATTAGAAAGCTTAAGGGACCTAAACATTGCACAATTAAGAAAAATAATGACTTGTTTGGATACGTGGCCTTTTCAACTCGAGTTATTAAGCTAGTAGGGATGTCTTCACACCTAATGCCCTAAAATCGTTTAGTTTAGGAGTCATTGGCCCAATACTTACTGTACGGGTTGATTAGAAAGCTTAATGGATTAGGATAGTGCACAGTCTAAAAATAATAATAATAATAATAAAAAGAAAAAATTGAGAATCCTGGTTGCAAAAGTTTAGTTTTTCTATATATGTTAGGTGTTATTATGAGTTACACTGGGCTATTATAGTGGACAGTTAACTAGTTACGGGGACGAGTTATACTACGAGGGATGAGTATGAGACGAGCCATATTACAAGGGAAGAGTCGTGTTACTACCCTAGTTTAGAGTGAACGACTCATACTATTTGAGATAATTCATGCCTATACATTGAACTTCTCAATTCTCTTGATAAATGCTTCAAGCTTGTAGTTGCGAAATATTATTTAGTTTGAACAATAACATGATTGAGTCTCAAATTGAAGCCTTATTTATGAAACTAGTGGTGAATTCATTATCCTAGATTTTTCTCAAAATCAGTAAATTCCAATTTTACTTTTAATTGCTTAGTTTAATCTCTTAGTTTATTTTAGTTATTACTAGTTTATGAATCATTATCTTTTTAATCAAAATTGAATTAGGAATTTAACAATTAAATTATTTTAATTTCTCATTTTTCTCTGTGGATCGATATCTGGACTTACCGTCATTCTAAAGAATTTGGTATAATTTAGTATTTATATTTGGTGTGTGAAATGACCCATTGCCGTGGTACTAGAAAAGATATTCTGTATTCAGGTGATAAGCAGAGAAAAAAAGAAAAATAAAATTACAGCTCTGATACCATGTTATGAGAATAGAGAGAAACAGAGAGAGAGAGAGAGAGAGAGAGTATAACTCCGTATATTTCAATAAATGAATATGAGTGAATACAAGACTCCTTTATATAAAAGAATGAGAAGCTAATATGATAATACATAATATGATAATATAGATATATACAGCTAATAGGTGGCTTGGTGCATGGCCAAGATTGTATTTCTACGAAGCAATTCACCCTTGCAAAATTTTTGAACTATTCTTTAAGCCATATTTGCATTATGAATTTATATAAAAAATTGAAAAAAAAAATGTAATTGAAAAATAAATTAAATATTTTATTTTATTTTATTTCTTTTCAAATTTCTATCTAAATTTTGATTCAAATACCGTATTAATATTATTAATACGTTGAGAAATGCTTTCATAATAATGATTGATGATTTATCTTTTTAATTAAATTTATTTTTTATTTTTTTTAAATTATCTTTAATCTTTGCTAAGATGTTCCTAAATTCAGAGCGGTGGTTAAACAACCTAAGGCCATGTTTGTTTGTTTGGACGGACTGGATTAGTATTCCCATGACTAATAGTCCTAAGACTACGAATTCGTTAGATTATGTATCCTATCTTAACTAATAGTCAAGTTTAAAATAATTAGTCCGTACTTTAATTGTTAAACCAAATATCGGATTAATAATTTTATTGGACTATTAGTCCAGTCCCAAGCTCATGTCCACCAAAACAAACATGGCCTAAGGGATTGAGCGTAATTAAGCATCCACAAAATCCCCAAAAAAAAAAAAAATAAATAAATAACAAGGTTTTGATAGAAGTGACAAGCTCACCTCAAATCTGTAAACTCATCCAATTACATTCATTTAAAACTTGTTTAAATTTATCTAAATTCGTAAATAAATTTAAATGAATTACATCTTGTAAATCTAATTAAAATTGACAATGAAAAATGTTTGGGAGCTCTAAATTGAGAGCATTAAAGGAGTTCTAGAGAGTGGGTCCCACTGACTGATGTGATGTTTTGGCCTTAAGTTTTTTTTTTTTTTTCTTGAATTTCTACCTCATTAGTGGTCTATTAGTGCTCCCAAATTAGTGGGATGTATCATTGTGTCTGTTTGGTGCAGCTTAAAAGCTGCTTATTTCAGCTTTCAGCTTAATTTAAACTATTTTAATGTATTTGGTTTAGCTTATAACTTATAACTTATAGCTTTTTTGAAGTCAAAAATCAACTTATTCTTTGAGTGGGACAGGAAATACTTAATTTATAAGTCAGAAATCAACTTATATTCATAGTTATAAACTATAAGCTGTTTAGATATAAACTATAAACACTTTTTTACAACTCTACTAAACATGCCCATGGTTGATTGACAATAAATAAGTTGTGCTTGGAAACTTATTTAAACAAATAACACCTTCACCTACACCTCCTCTGCCACTCGACCACGAATAATCCATCACATCACACCAATACCATTGCCTCCATCTCTAAAACCAAAGTCTGAAGAAGAATTTAATAAAGTAAATGAATTGGTTAGATTGATTTGTCCAACCCAAATCGAATTCAAGTCAACTTGTTTAAATCTGATTTATTAGATAAGTAGGTTTGGGTTGAGTTATTTTAATGCACAATTCACTTTGATCTATTCAAAATCCTTTTTAATTATTTATTTATTTTTATTTTTTTATTAATCGATAGAAGAATAATTATAAATATGAAAAGTATTACATTAAGGCCTCGTTTGTTTTGGGAGACAGAATAGAGGGGATTGATAGTGAGTGGATTGTTAGTGAATGAATTAATAATGAGGGAATTGATAATGAGGAGATTAATAGTGAGGAATTGTTAAATTATTTTTATATAAAATAATAAAACAAATAAAAATATATAAAAAAATAAACATTCTATTTAAAAAAAAATTCCCAATATATAAAAAATAAAAAAAATAAAAAAATTTCTAATCCCCTCACTATTTTTCTAATATCATCTCTACCTCCTCCTTACCAATTTCCCTTCCTCCTACTTACTAATACCAAGGAATTACTAGTCCCCTCCCTATCTCTCAAAACAAACACCCCATTCTCAATCCCCTCCTCACTATCAAACCCAATCCCCTCCCCATAACCCCAAACAAACGGGGCCTAACCCAATCCCCTCCACATAACCCCAAACAAACGGGGCCTAAGGGATTGTTTGGGGTGTCTTAAATAAGTGTACTTTTTGTCTTTTTGGATTAAAAAGTTGAGGAAAAAAATATGGTTTTTTGGGTAAACTTTTTGACTTTTTACGAAAAAATGTGTTTTAAAAAATTATATAAATTAGTATGTAGAGGAAAACTAGAATTGAGAGTTGTGCAGCCGTAATTTTGGACTTTTGGTGAATAGTGATAACTTTTTAATTTTTTGAGTAACTTTTTGACTTTTTAACAATTTTCCAAACTTGGCCTAAGTTAAACAGTTAAAATCCAACAATAGTTAAAAGTCAATTGTTCTTAAGTTTGACAATTGCCACTAGCCCAAATTTAGAAGGGAAAATTTTTTTACATATAATTGCCATATTAAAGAAGAAATAAATATTATAAAAGATATCAAACTTTTCTATATAAGAGTTGAACTCATAACCTCATGACAAGAAGTGGTGTTACACAACTATTAAGTCCAAAGACCTTGTTAAATCTGTTTACTGCTTGCCACCTCTAAAGTTTATACTTTCAATAATGCTACGCACTTGGGAAAAAATAATTAAAAAATATTGATGATTTAAAACTGTGTGACCACATTCACTTTGGTTGTGAGACACCAAGTTTATTTAAACAATAAATTCAAATTCTATTACTTTGACACTTTTTTTCCCACATATTCCATGTTTGTGAAATTAAAAAATAAAGAGAAAAAAGAATTCACATATTTGACAATAGTTTGTTTAATATTATTTATTTATTTATTTCCCAATAAATTATTAAATTGCTTTTTGGCTACAAAGTCTTCATAACTAAACACAAAATGCCACCCAATTAATTATAGTTGGAAGATATAATTAACACTTTCTAAAGTAGGATTGAAAATGAAATTGAGGTCGGCTCGTTTATTTATTGAATTTGAAAATCTAACTCATCTAGTTTGAGTTGGCTCAACTCATTAATATTAATGAAGATTGAACTTTATTCTAAGTAATTTTTTTATATATAATAATTATTATATTTCTAATTAATCTTATGGAATAAAGCTGAGCTCGCGAACAAGTGCATTTGCAACCCTATTTTAAAGAGACTTTATTTGATATGATATTTTTTATATTTATAATTAATGTTTTACTAATTGATAAAAGAAATAATAATAATAGTAATTATTATTGTTTAAATTGATAATTACATTGTTACAATCTATGTAACTAGGGCTGGATATAGGATTATTTGACCCACGAAAACCGCCTAACCAGAACGACTCGCACCTATTTGGATTGTTTTGCATAAGTGTTAGGGTCAGCTGCCAGTTAGGATCTCCCTATTTTGTGGGTTGCGGACGGGTCACAATTTTTACCACACCCACACTTACTCGCCCGCATCTATATACATTGTTTAGCTTATACTTTTTCTGGAAAGTGAATGTGAGCCAATTGATTTATCATGACTTGTGGTTATGGTCTATTTCCTTCTGAAAGTAAATTGGATAGATAGACTGTAATTTATTTGGGATAAATCATTTGAAAAAATAATGATTTCATGATTAGAAATATGTGATTTTATGGCTCAAAAAAATATTTAAAAAATGGGAAAAAATAAGCTCAAAAATAAAATTTTAAAGAAAAGCCTAATTTGTAAACCGTCTGTACATCTGTGAACCCTATCTGCATAAATTGTAATCCGCACTACAGGCGATTGCGGCTTCAATTTTTCCCAAACAGCAGACATGCGGGTTGGTCCAAATTGCAAACCAAACTGTCAAAAATCGATCCGCGAGCACCCTTATAATATCACATATAAAAATAGAGGGGGGTGTCCCATATATCCTAATTACGATATTTGTGGTATTTGATTATAATTTATTGTATTATTAATTATGATTTAGTTATGACTTGATTATACATATTGTGGTGTTTGTTATAACTCTTGGTTATAACATTATTTTGATTACGATAGAAAATGTCAGTTGTTATATTTTATTTGGTGTTTGATTATGAGTCAATTCTTTTTTTAATCATGACTCTAAGATAATTGAGTTATAACATTTGCAATAATTAATTTTACAAATATCATCACTTGTACATGATTCACACGTTTTAAAGGAGTTTAACATTACATTACCCAAAAATATAACCTACAACCTTAGACCATTTCTAACCCAAACTCAAATCTTTTATCAAATTTAAATTTGATGAAAATTTGGTGCAAACAATGTTCCAATTGTTTCACCAAATTGGTATCAAATGAAGGGAGTCCTACTTTTTTTTATTAATTAAGAGAGTGTTTAACCTTTCATCAAATCTCACAGGTGACCATTGGTGGATGACCGGATGGATGATCGGCCAATCAACGGGGTGGACGATTGGATTGAAAAAAAATTTACACTAGACCGATCACCATCCAGACATCCTCCTAGTCGACCGGTTATTTAATGAAAATTAAAAATTTAATATTAAAATGCTTGGTATCAAATGAAATATTTAACCTAAATATTTATTCAAAATTAATATAAAAATAATAATAAACGTTGGAGTTGCTCTTAGAGTATCACCAGCAGAATTATTAAACCCACTCCTTATCTATTTTAAGGGGTTGATGACTTCCTATATTCTTCCATCAGCACCCTTGAACATTTTCCTAAAATAAGAATTTTTACAGTATCTCCCTATTTGTGTGGAGTCACTGTAGCTCCCTTATATATATATATATATATTTATTTATTTTGCTTTGCTTTGCTTTACTTTGCTTTATTTAGGGACTACAGTACACATTTACGATTTATATTTTTTTTTTAAATTATATTTTAATAGAATAGAGAAAAAATAGAAAGTTTGTTAATAGAATAGAGAAAGAATAGAGAGTTTGTTTGGAAAAGTAAATGAAAAAGTTATTCCTAAAATAGAGAATGAATTTTTTAATAATATTTTAAGGTAAAATTTAAGTGGGTTAGTAAGGATGCTCTTTAAAGCATCCCTAATAAAACCCTTATATTCCCTCCTTATCTATTTTAAGGGGTTTGATGGCCCCTATACACTTCCAATAGCTCCCTTAAACACTCTCCTAAAATAAGAATTGTTACAGTGCCTCCCTATTTATATATATACTAGCGTATGCTCGTGCCTGAAGGCACGGTGTAAATAATATTACGATTAGGATATAATTGTAATCCCAATACTATTTAATTTTTTTTTATTTGATAAAATCACAAATTTATTATAAAATTTTAGAGTTCTCACGAAACTCCTCACGAAAACTCGCTTTTACTTATATAATATATAGCTAGATAGATAGATGTACTTAGCATACATGCAATTTCCACGAGCATACATACAGTACTGCTTTTACTTATATAATTAATGGAAATTGTATGTATGCTCATAATGTCCTAGTGTATTATGGGCATACATACATTGTATGAAAATATGTGTAAAATATATTGAACAAAAATGAGAAAAAAAAAATAGAAGGAAAAATAAAAACGAGAGAAAATAAAAAAATAAAAAGAAAAGAGAGAGAAAGGCGGGATCACATGATCATGGAAGGAGAGGTGTGAGAAAAGGAAAAAGTAAGAGAGAGAGAAGCATGAAAGTAGAAAATGTATATGTAGAACATTTTTTTGAAAATATATCTCAGTCATTGTTTTATAATTTGAACAGATCTAAATCATTCAAATGTCTTAATAGGATAAAAATATGTTGAAAATTCAAAAAACGTCCTACTTTATTAAAATATGTTGAAGATTCATATGAAGTCAAAATTTACGAAGTATATCAGGTATTCAATATATTTAAAAATAATAATTAATTATTCAAATTCATTTAATTTGTGGACTAAAAAATTCATTAATATAATTTCCACTACACACAGTAAAATCTAGCTCTTAATCTGCAATCTCAGACTTTTCCATATAATATGAATAAAATAAGTGATCAAAAATGAGAAAATAAAAATAAAAAAACAAATAGAGAGAAAAATAAAAATGAGAGAAAATAAAAAATAAAAAATAAAAAAAAAGAGAGAGAGAAAGGTGGGATCATCTGATCATAGAATGATTGGTAAGAAAAGGAAAAAGTAAGAGAAAGAAGCGGGAAAATAGAAAATGTACATGTAGGATATTTTTTGAAAAATATATCTCACGCGTTGTTTTATAATTTGAATAGATCTAAGCTATCCAAATGTCCTAGTACGACAAATGTGTGTAGGACAAATTAAAAAACCATCCTGCTTTATTAGATAGATGTTGAAGATTCATATGAAATCTAAATTTATGAAGTCTATCATGTATTTAATATATTTAAAAATAATAATTAATTGTTCAAATTCATTTAATTTGTGCACTGTAAAATTCATTAATTTAATCTCCATTACATAGAGTAAAATCTGGTTCCTAATTCTGGGATCGCAAACTTTTCCATATAATACGAATAAAAAATAAGTAAACAAAAGAGAGAAAATAAAAAATAAAAAAAACAAATAGAGAGAAAAATAAAATGGGAGAAAATAAAGAAAATAAAAAAAGAAAGAAAAAAGAAAGAGGAATGTGGGATCATGAGATCATAAAATAATGGGTAGGAAAAGGAAAAAGTAAGAGAGAGAAGCGGGAAAATAGAAAATGTACATGTATGATATTTTTTGAAAAATATATCTCAGTCGTTGTTTTATAAATTGAATAGATCTGAGCCGTTCAAATGTCCTAGTAGGACAAATGTGTGTAGGACAAATTCAGAAACCGTCTTGCTTTATTATATAGATATATATATATTTGCTTTGCTTTGTTTAGGGACTGTAACACACATTTATGAGTTTTATTTTTTTTAAATTTATAATGAAAAATTATATTTTAATAGAATAGAGAAAAAAAAATATAGAGTTTGTTAATAGAACAGAGAAAGAACAGGAAGTCTGTTGGGAGAAGTAGATGAAAAAGTGATTCCTAAAATAGGGAATGAATTTTTTAATAATATTTAGGATTAAATATAAGTAATTTGGTAGGGATGGTCTTACAACTTAAATAACTAATCTATTAGATATCAATTATGATTATTCAGTGTGTTTGGTTTCAATTTTCTGAAGATTCGATTTTTTATTTTTTGTATTTTTTTATATTTAATGAATATTTTTAAAAGTTTAAACAATTTTTTTTTTTTTTATATGCACCTTATTTAGATGTGTCTAAATAGTAAAATATTTGTAAAAAAAATATTTAAAAAAATTAATAAATACATAAAATATAAAAAAAAATGTACTAAATTTTTGTATTTTTTGTATTTTTGGGATTTAGTGACTTGTTTTTAAAACAATTCACAAATATTATACTTTTTAAGTATATTTATATTAGATGGGTCCAAAAATTAAAAAAAAAAAAATTTACTTAAAATATTAAAAAAATTCAATAAAAATAAAAAAATACCAAAAAAAATTACTTAAAATTTTTAAAAAAAAATTTTGAAAATAGAAACCAAACTGCATAATTTTTTTTGGAAAATGAGTGAGAGCACTAATTAGTGCTACCACTAATGATGTGGCAGTGGGTCCCATCATGATTGATTTGATATTTTGACCTTGATGTTGTATTTTTTTTCTTTTCTTACTAAATACTATATCATTAATGATCTTTTTAAAGTTCCAAAATTAATAATCTCTATCGTTGTTGTTTTTTATTTTCATTGTTTTTGGGAAGAGGGCTAACCTGCCGGGTAAGGCAAAACAAAGAAGTGGGATGTACGTCTACCTGTGATTGCTACTAGTAGTAGTATAAAAAGTCAACAAGTCAGTAGTAAAAGTACACACCACACCTCACCGAACCCAAAATTAAACATTGACTTGGAGTCTAGCCTACTTTGATGACAAGGGAAGTAGTCCCAGTCTTGCCTCTGCCATTTATAGCCCAACAAGAATGGTACATTGTTTAATTTATTATTTTTAATAATTCTTACAGATATGATATTGAGAGTAAGGCCCCGTTTGACAAGTAAATTTTTTAATCAAAAAGTTAAAAAATTATTAAAAAAATTAAAAAGTTAACAATTCATGTTAAAAAATTAAAGATTCTCTTTTTTTTCTACTTTTTACACATCTTTTCATAAAAAGTCAAAAAGTCATCACAAACATACTAGTTTTTTTTAGCTCATATTTTAGCTAAATAACCAAAAAATTACTAAATTAGCCTGTTCCCAAACGAGACCTAAGAATTATTTTTAAAAGATAGTTAAAAATCATCTTTTAATTTTTAATTCATTTTAACTTACATTATTTCTTACATTTTATATATATATATTTTTTTAAATAAAAAAGAAGTCAAAAAAATTAATTTTTAACCATCTTCTCAAAATAATTCTAAATTTTATATGATAAAATATTTGATAAATTAAAATTTGATACTTACAAAATACTTTATTAAAAATAATTTTTAAAAATAAAATTAAGTATATTAAACATTTTCTATAACCCAAACAGCCAGTGTACCCTATTTAACATTTTCTATAACCCAAACAGCCAGTATACCCTATTCATCGCTGTCTCAGCCAGTATATCCTAATTTTTTGACTTTTTATGAGATGATATAAAAAGAATAGAGAGGGTAATATGATAATTTATATTGATTTTTTGACTAAAACTTAGGTCTCGTTTGGGAACAGGCTATTTTAGTATTTTTTTGTCTTTTTGGCTAAAATATGAGGTAAAAAAAACTAGTATGTTTAGGATGGCTTTTTGACTTTAACGAAAAGATGTGCAAAAAGTAGAAGGAAAATGGAATCTTTGACTTTTTGATATAGGTTGTTGGCTTTTTAATTTTTTTAATAACTTTTTAATTAAAAAAGTCACTTGTCAAACTAGACCTAAAAATTGTCAAACGAGACCTAATGGTTCGGATTGAGCCCTCGTGGGTTAATCTGACTTTTTTTGATTTTTTTTTTTATAACATTTTAATTTAATTAAAAAGTTGTGTTTATGATAAATTTTGACTTTTTTATAATTGATTTGATGGTTATGAAAGAAAAAATGAAATTTATTATAATTTGCATGTAACATGGTCCTGTTTGGTAGAGCTGTGGGAAAGTGCTTATAGCTTATACCTAAACAGCTTATAGCTTATAACTTTCAGCTTATTCTTAAAGCATCTCCTGCCCCACTCAAAGAATAAGCTGATTTCTGACTTCCACAAAGTTATAAGCTATAAGCTATAAGTTAAACCAAACACATAAAAATAACTTAAATTAAGCTAAAAGCTGAAATAAGCTGAAAAAAAGTTCTGCCAAACAAGCACATTTTATATTATTAATTAAATTAGCCAAAATAACCCATACCAAACCAAGCCTAAGTTTATCTCATACCAAACCAAGCCTAAGTTTATCTCAAATTCAAATAAGAAAGTCTGCTGTACCATATTTTCAATATGGTGTTATTGTAGGAAGCTATGCTAAGGATTCTAAATAATTTATCAAATTTTTCACCAAACCTCTTATATAGGTATGAGACTTACATAAATGTGGATTTGTGTGGGTTCCAGGAAAAGATTTGATAAAAAAATTTAATAGATTATTTGATATTTAAATATTTTCCCATTGTATGCCATACTGTGAACAAATCATGACCCTTGATTGTTAATTGTGAGTAGATATCTGGGTCCTGATTTCTGGTTCCTAGAATTGTTCAATTCAAATTTAAATAAAGAATTTGAGAGAGTTTATTTTAATGATACAAATCGTTTATTTTGGAAAAAAATTTAAAAAAAAAATTATGTATATCATTCATAAGAAAAAATAAATCAATTTAACAAATCGACTTAATTTTTTTTTTATAAATGATATAAATTAAGAATCCTACAAAATAACTATTTGACTGAATTAAAGCACAATCCATTATGACCACTTAGGGGTCATTTGGGAACATAGATTAAAAGTCAAAAGTCAATTTTTAATTTATTTTTGGTCACATCACCTCTCACATATAACAGTAAAAAAAAACTAAAAAAATAAAAAAAATTAACTTTTAACCATCTTCCTAAAACACCTATCAAATCCAATCTAGTTCAAATTTAAAATTTTAAAAAATTCAATATTGATGTTTCTATGATAAATTTGGTTTACTTTGCAGTCAAATAAAACTTCAGAATTGAACCAGTCTTAAATCATTTTTTATATTTTTTAAAATCAAAATCAGACTTATCATATTTTAGAATTCCCCTTTAACTTATATTTCTTATATCATAAAATTTCAAGAAAAATCATTTTTAAATTTCTTATTCATATCAAAATTTATTATAATATGTAATCACAACTAATTTAAATATATATGTGTGTGTATACCAAACTTCCTACTATTATATGAAAAGATTTATTATTTATTACTTTTTATAAAAACATTATAGATTTAAATTTTATAAGATTGATCAATATAGTTTAAAATTTTAATTTTGAGACTTAGGTTTGATAATTATTTAGGCTTTGTTTGGTTAGGGCTTTCGGGACAAAAAACACAAAAGACAAAATAGGCTAAATAAGTCAATAAGACAAAATATTTTATCCGAACCATACATTTTCTCTCATAAAAGTTAAAAAAGTCAATTCAAAGGAACATTTTAAACCTAAGCTAAAAAACCCTCAACTCAAAAAAGTCAACTAAAAAAAATCTTAATCAAATGACAACTAGTATACTTATGTGCCAAAGAAATAAAATGTAGAGTGAACGAAAAGGTAAGCCAAAACATCAATATATCATTTGAGATGAAATTTGTGTTGTCTTTATGTTGCAGTCACTTTTGAAATTTCTCTACCTACTTGGCAAAATTATTCTTAAGTTTGAATATTCAGACATGTACCCATCATAGAATTCGACAATCCTAAATTAGTTTATGATTGAAACATCATTTGATCAATTCTTTATAACCCTGAATTATCACTTAATATTGAAGAGTATGTAACTTCCACCATAATGGTGGTCAGCAATTTGAAGGGTTCTCATAGAAGAATGCTGACCCTTTAAGACTCTTTCAGCGCACTATTTGCTTGAAAACAATACTCTGTTTGGTTTTGGAATTTTTAAAAATAGTTTTTGAATTATTAAGCAATATTTTTGTAGTTTTTAGTATATTTTTGTAATATTTTCATCAAAAAATTTTACTTCTTAGATGTATTCAATTTAGATACACTTAAAATGTATAAAATTTGTGAAAACAAAATCTTAAAAAAACTCACTAAATACAAAAAATTACAAACATTTAGTATATAGATATATATTTTTTGTATTTATTGAATTCTTCTAAGATTTCTTTTGAAATATTTTACTTTATAAGTACATTTAAATTAGTTGCATCCAAAAAATTTTTAAAAAAAAAGGAATTAATTGGTGAAAAATCCATTCTTATGAGCCATATAGGGCAAATTATACTAACAGTCTTTATAGTTTGGAACTTGTGTCACTTTGGTCTCTGACTTTTCAATTGTGACACATTTGATCATGAATTTTGAATCTTGTTCCAAATAAGAACAATTGAAAATATCATTACTCAATTTCAAGGGCAAAGTAGTCAATTTGATAAAATATAAATTAATTTGACAAAAACAAATGTCAAAAATTATTTTTGAATTTTTAAAAATTATTTCTAACCACCAAAGATAAAATGTAAAATTGATAAATCTTTTACACATTTATTTATTTATTTATTTATTTTACCAAATTAATTTTTATTATGTGTTTGGATGATTTATTTATTTTACCAAATTAATTTTTATTATGTGTTTGGATGATAATCATGTAATCAGCAATTGTTTTTATTTTCATTAAATTAGTTTCTATTTTTCCAAAAGTCAAATATGGAGACACTTTGATATCAATATTAAATCAATCTATTAAATCAAAAAATCCAAAACTAAAAACATTTCACATATTAAATATAGGGAAAATTATTGATAAATCCCATTTAGAAGTGTTTTAACTCAAGAAGTCCATGAAGAAATTTTTTAACCCATTTAGTCCCATGTATATAGAGTTTTATTCCATGAAGTCCTTTTTCTTGATTTACACTATTTTCTTGGACACTTATGCCCTTATATTTAATTTTGATACCCTTATAAATATTTTTTGAACGGTTATCAATTTTATGATGTGAACATTCATATTTTAAAATTCACATTGGTAGGAATGTAAAATTGGCTCGTGGACGGCCCAAAACCCGTCTACGAGCCGGGGCGGGCCCGGCCCGTTGACAATGTGAATATTCACATTGACATGTTAACATTCACATTAATAGGAGTGTAAAATTGGCCCGCGTCCCGTGGCGGCGCGAAACCCGCCTGCGGCCCATGGGCGGCTCGGTCCGAGCCGTTGACAATGTGAATATTCACGTTGACATGTTAACATTCACATTGATAAGAGTATAAAATTGGTCCGCGGCCCATAGGCGGCCAAAAGCCTGCCCGCGGCCCGGCCCGTTGACAATGTGAATATTCACATTGACATGTTAACATTCACATTGATAAGAGTATAAAATTGGCCAGCGTCCCGTTGGCGGCCAAAAGCCCGCCCCGCAGTCCGGGGCAGGCCCGGCCCGGCCCGGCCCGTTGACAATGTGAATATTCACATTGATATGTTAACATTCACATTGATAAGAGTGTAAAATTAACCCGCGCCCCGTGGCTACCCGAAACCCGCTCACGGAGTGGGCTCGGCTCGTTGACAATGTGAATATTCACATTGACATGTTAATATTCACATTGATAAGAGTATAAAATTGGCCCGCGCCCCGAGGCTGCCCAAAACCCGCCCACAGCCCGTAAGCAGCCCGGGGCGGGCCCGGCCCGGCCTGTTGACAATGTGAATATTCACATTGACATGTTAACATTCACATTGATAAAAGTATAAAATTGGTCCATGCCCCGTGGCTGCCCGAAACCCGCCTACAGCCCGTGGGCGGCCCGTGGCGGGCCCGGCCCGGCCTGTTGACAATGTGAATATTCACATGAATATATTAACATTCACATTGATAATAGTATAAAATTAGCCCGCGGCTCATGGGCGGCCAGAAGCCCGCCCGCAGCCCGAGGCGGGCCCGGCCCGGCCCGGCCCATTGACAATGTGAATATTCACATTGACATGTTAACATTCACATTGATAAGAGTGTAAAATTGGCCTGCAGCCCGTGGGCGGCCCGAAGCCTGACCGCAGCCCAAGGCGAGCTTAGCCCGACCTGTGACAATGTGAATGTTCACATTAACATGTTAATATTAACATTGATGGGAGTGTAAAATTTGCCCACTGCTCGAAGCTCGCCCGCGGCCCAGGGTAGGCCCGCCCCGGCCTGTTGACAATGTGAATATTCACATTGACATGTTAACATGTACATTGATAGGAATGTAGAATTGGCCTGCCGCCTGTGGGCTGCTCGAAGCCCGCCCACGGCCCGGGACAGGCTCGTTTGGGTCCGGGCCCGAGCATGTCCGAGACCCTAGGCTAGGGCCTAGGCTATCACCTTGAAGCCCCGCCCGGCCCTTCGACCCGCTTAAGCCCATTCAAGGCTCGGTCCGAGGCCCAGCCTACCTGAGGCACAATGTCTTTTTTTGTGGAAAATAATAAAATTTTGGTAGAAAAAATTAAAAAGAATAAAAAAAAATGGCCAGGCCCGCCCAAGCCCGGCCTAAGCTCGAGCCTAGGCTTAGGCCCACCGGCCCGACCCGAGGCTGTCGTCTTCGGGCTGCGGGCCAATTTTACACTCCTATTAATGTGAATGTTAATATGTCAATGTGAATATTCACATTGTCACGAGCCGGGCCAGGCCCGCCCCGGGCAGCGGGCGGGCTTCGGGCCGCCCACGGGCCGCGGGCCAATTTTCCACTCCTATCAATGTGAATGTTAATATATCAATGTGAATATTCACATTGTCATGGGACGGGCCGGGCTCGCCCCGGGCCACCCACGGGCTTCGGGCCGCCCATGAGACGCGAGTCAATTTTACATTCTTATCAATGTGAATGTTAACATGTCAATGTGAATATTCACATTATCAACGGCCCGGGCCCGGCCCGGCAACGGACAGGCTTCGGGCCGCCCCCAGGCTGCGGGCCAATTTTACAGTCCTATCAATGTGAATGTTAATATGTCAATGTGAATATTCACATTGTCACGGGCTGGACCGGGCTCGCCCCGGGCTGCCCACAGGCCGCGGGCTAATTTTAAATTCTTATCAATGTGAATGTTAACATGTCAATGTGAATATTCACATTCACATTGTATATGGGCCGGGCCCCTACACATTGACGATATGAACATTCACATTGACGGTATGAACATTCACATTAGGGGTATTTTGGTAATTATGTCACCCATAAGACTTATTGAAACATAAGAAAATAATATGAACTAAATAGAACATAAGTAGATGAAAAGGGTATTTTGGTCTTCTTATCTCAAATAGGACCTAATGGAATAGTCAAAAAGAATATGGATTGGATGGAACATAAGTAATTAAAGATGGATTTATAAAAAAAGCTCCCTTAAATATATCGATTACACATTAAATGCCTAACAACCACCGATTACATGATCATCATCTAAACACATAATAAAAATTAATTTGGTAAAATAAATGAATAAATAAATAAATGCGTAAAAGATTTATCAATTTTACATAATTTTAGTTAGGGTCAGTAGAAAAAATTTTAAAAATATTTTTTTGACATTTATTTTTTTCAAATTAGTTTATATTTTATCAAATTAACAACTTTACCCTTGAAATTGAATAATAATATCTTCAATTGTCCTTATTTGAAACAAAATTTAAAATTCAGGGTCAAATGTGTCACAATTGAAAAATCAAGGACTAAAGTGACACGAGCCCCAAATTATAGGGACTATTAGTGTAATTCGCCCAGCCATATATTATTTAGTCCAATATTTGATAAGGACATAAGTTGAAAAATCACTAGAAAAGTCACCGGTGCGAAAAATTTGGCTGGAAAAATAATCAGAAATGTTACCGAAAAGTCACTTGTCGTGGCGGGTGGTGGCGACATTGAATAAATAGGTAAATAAATAGGTGATGTGGATACATATAGGACATTTGAACAAGGTAGATGTATAGATAGTTGACAAGTGTACAAATTTGTGTACATTTGAACATAGTTGGATAGATGGATGATATGAACAAATAGTCGACATTCGAATAAATAGAAATGTAGCTAAACCTTGAATAAATAAGTGTTCTTTTGATCAAATAATATATTTTGTTGGTCCAAAAAGATTTAAACTTGGGCGCAGTGGCAGAGGCACATAGGGCCCAAGGGGGTCACGTGCCTCCTTGGGTTTTGGGATTTTTCTTTTTTTTTAAATATAAAGAAAATACTTTAAATAAAAAAATTTAGGGTAAATTACACTGACCTCCTCCTGAGGTTAGCCTTAATTACAGGGACCTCCCTTATAGTTTCAATAATTACACGGACCTCCCTTACTTTTGAAACTAATATGCAAAGACTCCCTTCCCGTCAAAAGAGCCTTAATGACGTTAACTTGACAGTGAAATTGACCATAATACCCTTTAACCCATTGTCTTCCACAAAGACCTAACCCACTATATATCATCAGTATCTTCCTCACTCTACCATTGTCTTCCTCACACTCTCTTCCCAAACCTCTCTAATCAAAAACCCAAAACCCAAACCAACAATAACCTAATCAAACACACACATATGTAAAGTGATTCAAGGGTTTAAGCAAGGAATCAAGGGTTCAAGACACACACTGTTATTTAGACAATTGATCAAACACAAATAATTTGACACACACTCTCTCAATCAAACATAGATAACCCAATCAAACACATTCTCTTCCCAAATTGGTAGTGCATATATAGATAATTCGACAATTGATTCAAGGGTTTAAGTAAGAAATCATCTATGTAAAGTGAGAGAGAAAAAAAAGGATATGAAGAACAAGTATGTTGGAGTGTGGATCAAAGGACATGACTTGGACTTCGAGCTCTTCTCTGAGTGTGGTTTTGATTGAGAGAATGCATCCCACTGTTATTTCGTCGCTTCCACCAATGACGGAATCCATGGCTCTCTCTCTCTCTCTATCTATCTATCTATCTTCCTCTCTTTCTCGCTTTGTGTTTACTCAATCACAATTGTTCTATGCTTGGCAAGAACATGTCCAACCCAAGTCAAATCAGGTGCAAAGGTTCAGGACCATAACAAATCGAGATTGAAGTTCCAGTTGACATAAGATCTGTTCGTAATCCAGTTGAGAACTCTACCACTCTCTCTTCTCCTTGAGCTTCACATCTTCTTCTCATCGCATCGCTGCCATCGCACTCAACCACCACTACGATCTCTCTGTTTCTCTCTCACTCTTTCTACAACCGTTGCAATCACCATGATCGTCATTGCGATCTGCCATCATTGCAACCCTCGAGACACCAAGCTTCTCAGATCTAGGGTTTTTGGTGGTGGTGGTATTGGTGGTGGTGGCGGAAATGGATGAGTTGAGAGAGAGAGAGAGAGAGAGAGAGAGAGAGGAGTTGGGTATGGAGAGGAGTTCGATATGATGGTGGCGGCACTAGACGGAGGTTTTGGAAGGGGAGGTGTCAGGACAGTGAATGAAGAGAGGTAGAACACAGAGAGAAAGTGAGAGAGAAGAGAGAGAGAGAGAGAGAGAGAGTGTGAGAGTGAAGAACCGTACAGTGATATATATATATATATATATATGTATAGGGAAGGTAATGGCAGTATTGGAATTTGAAGATTAATTTTGGATGACATCAGCCAAATCTGTTTGAATTTGGATTGGTAAGTAACGTAAGGGGTTATTTGTATATTAGTTTCAAAAGTAAGGGAGGTCTATGTAATTTTTGAAACTAAAGGGGAAGTTCCTGTAATTAAGGCAAACCTCAAGGGAGGTTGGTGTAATTTACCAAAAAATTTATAAAAATATTATTTAAAGTGAATTGTCAATGACATTGTCAAAATTATGAGAATAATAATGGTTATTTTAATTGAAAATAAAGAGACTATGATAAGTCATATAATAATCTATGAAATTTTCAATATAATGGTGATATCTATCATTATTGACATGTAAATATAATTAATTTCAATGAAGATATGAAATTTATTGAATTGTTAGTTACATTTGACATGTGGAGTTTATTCTCCATGTGTTTCTTTCCATTTATATCTAAAATGACCACTATATAGATTATAATCAAGCAACATATCTTCAATATAAAAAAAATAAAAAAATTAAAATAGGTCATAACTAATATCAGAATGAATTATAACTAATTATTACTTGATACATAGTCATAACTAAAATAATAATTACAAGAAGTTATAATTAAATTGTATCTAACTAACTATTACTTGATATAATATGTCATAACTAAAGATCACGAAAAATCATAAATGCGACATATGATAGACACTTTTTTTGCGGTATGGTTTATAGAATTTTTCTTCTAAAATATATCATTTCTATCTCAACTTATTTTCTTTTTTAATTTTCTACTCCACCTATATAATAGTTACTCCCCAATATTTGTATAAAATTTAATCTCAAATCCTTTAATTTAAAATTCATATTTATCTAAATGAACTCTTAATATTTAGGTTTAGTAATATCTCATTGTTGTTTATTATGAAGGAAAAAGAAATTAATGTTGTCGTTAATTTGTGCCCCCTCTTTACTGAATTCCTGATGATGCTACTGCTTGGGCGTATTGGCCACACAATTTTCAGAAATAAACTTTTGACCTGAGTGCTAACTAAAAAAAAAAATTAACTAAAATATATATTAAAAAAAAGGGGATTACAAAAGACAAATACATAAAAAAATTTAAAAAAAAAAAAAATCAAAAACTCAAAACAAACAAAGTGAGCTTTTTATACTTTTTAGCTTTTCATTTCAAATAGTTAAGTTGCGCTTCAACGGGCCATGAATTTTTATATCAATGATATTCATGAAAAGAAAAATAGTAAAGTCAGATTTCATCAGAAGGACGTTAGCAGAACGATTTAAAATAACAAAAAGAGTAAAAAATAAAAAAAGACATTACAAAATAATAATAATAATAATAATAATAATAATAATAATAATAATAATAATAATAATAAAAGCTTTTTTGGGCAAAATGCCAGAAAGCCACATTAAAAAATAGCCCCCAAACAAGGCCTTAGATGTGAAGATGTTCATTCGTCACGACATTCGAATTACAAACCAGCCAACGAAAAAGAATACCCCACCATGTGCCAAGAGTTCTTTAAAAAAGAACAACATGTAACCTAATGATTCTTTCCTTTATCAAAGTCATCTCCAAACCCTTCTACTTATTTCATGCCAACTAACTAACAACAAAGTTCTTATGACTTGATTGATTAATAAAAATTTAAGAATAAGATTATAATTTTTGAGTTAGAGTTTTTAAAGAGATTATTAAAAATTTGTTCCATCGTTAAATTTAAGATTTTTAGTAATTAATTTTTAATTGTTCATATTTGAAATAATTTTAGACTAAATTAAGCGGGAGGTACCATAAAAAAATAAAAAAATAAAAAAAAGGCAACCCTTTGAATAGTTTGAGGATGTCATCATGACACCAAGTTCGCACATTACAGCTCTTCTTGTCAATGGGCGTCCTCTTTTTTCTTTTAAAATGACATGTTTGACCTTTATTCATTGGATCATTGTTCTGTTAATACAAGGGTAGTTTGGGGTTTTCAAAAAGAGTTGCAAGCCCAGAAATGCAATCATGAGTTTGTGTTTCATAACAACTTTCTTGACTTTATCCAGCTGGTTTGATTTCAACATCTTATCCACTCCAATATAATTACTGTAGAAATTGTTATAGAAGTTGTACATCAAAAATACATAACAAATTAGGTTGACGAGTTCAAACAAATGAAGTTGTCCTAACACTATGAACATCAATTCTTTTATGTTTTGTTTGTTTCATTGATATTATTTTTCAACTAAAGTTATGCTCCACTACACTTGTAGAACAACTTGAGGATCACGATTCTCTGTGATAGATCTGTGTATAATGATTTTGCCGTGATAATTCAAAGATTTATATTTAATGCTAAAGTAAAATTACATCATTTCAAAGTGTGTGGTTTTACTGTCATTTATTTTTGTTTCAATTCCAACTGTTAGATTAATTTATGTACTCTACTCACATGTCTTGTCGTGATAAAAAGGCAGTAAGACCATTGTAGAAAAATCATAGAAGAGATTTTTTTTTTTTTTTTTTTTTTTTTTTTTTTTTTTTTTGAGCTGAATAGTACAGAAATTGGAGAGTTTAGTAGTTGCTTCCTTTGCAAGTTGATTTTTTATTTTTTATATTTATTTTTTCATCTTAAAATTTTTTTTTTAGAAATTTGAGTTAATTTTTTCTTTTCAGATCTCTCTAGATTAAAATGACCTTAAAAATTTAAGAAAAATTGAAACATTTTGAAAAGAAAAACAATTAAAACGAAAAGTCGATTTCAGAGGCTTCGCTTAAAGACTTGATAGATTTTCCTTTCTTTTATTTATTATTTATTTTGCCAAAAAATATATATATATATATATAAATCAAGTAGCAGTTCAGAAATATTAGACACTAGCAAATGTACAAGCATTGTTAAGTGGTTCTGTGGAAGTTTTATGTCTAATGTTTGTTGGTATCCCTAATGGTTACATGGGTTGATTTTAATAAACTTAATATAATATATTTTTGAGCCATTAATCAAATTTGAATATATATATTAGATATCATTTAATGTGTTACTGTTCATTAATGCATTGTACAAGGCATAAAGGGTGAAATTAATTCGATGGATTGAAATTGTTGTATGGACTCATAATAATTAAAATTGTTGTATTGATAATTAATATTTAAAATTATGCTTTGTTATTAAAAAAAAAAAGACATAATTCTAATACTTCACTATTTTAGAATAAAAATCTATGAATTTAAAAAATTATCATATTGGTTTTTGAAAGGGAAATAATTAAAAAAAAATTTAAAACTTAATGAGTAATACAGAATCACCGTAACATGTGCAACCGCTAAAATTACGGTTAAATCAGCAAATTATTTTAACCAAAAATGGTTTAACTTAATCAGTTAGGTCAAAAGACCAACCAGCTTATACAAAAATTAATTAATTAAAACTTTTCAATTTTATTTTATTAAAATCTAAACTGTCACTAAATATGGAAAACAATCTATTAATTTAAATTTAAAATTGACACAATATAAATTTAAAATTATAATAATTTATCTCATAGTTTATAAGTTTTAAATACAAATTTAAAATTATCATAATTATCTCATAATTTTTGTATTAAGGAACAGTAAGAGTGACATTGAGATTTTCGATATATTTATATATTTTATAAAAGAATACATTTAAGGAGAGATATTATGAGAGTTTCAAAATTCCATACAAAATTATTTTTAAAATCAAAACCTCTATGTGAGATTGTAATAAAAGTTAAATGGAAACTATCCAATTGGAATTTTTTTAATTGTTTAAAATTAAAAAAATTAAAAAAATTAGTATGAGATATTGATCATAAGACTTCTTACTAAAAATATTATTTTGCTTATATAAATGGGAGCATAAGATTCACTTTATGTAAGTGAAACAATTCACTATTTTCTTCTTTTTTCAATGTGGAATTATAAAATAAAAATTAAATGAAAACTAGCCAATGAAGATTTTCTTAATTGTATAAAAGTTAACAATTGTTTAGGTGGAAAGTTTATTTCGAATCAAGCAATCTTAACCGTTTAATCTTTCATTAGGTCAATCTTTAATTTATTTCGAATCAAAAAAATTTAACCAATATGTTTTGATAAAACTACTAAAATCGCAGTTAAACTAGCGAATCAGTCCAACCGAAAATGATTCACCCTATCAGCCAGGTCAAAGGACCAACCAACTTATACAAAAATTAATTAATTAAAACTTTTAAATTTTATTTTAATTTTAAAATTTAAACTGTCTTGAACTGAAACATATGTATTACACTACAATATTAAATGGGAGCATAATGTTTATATAGTGAAACAACTCATTTTTTTCTCATTTTTCTGATGTAGGATTGTAAAATAAAAGTTCACAGTTATTTGGACGGGAAATTCATTTCTAATCAATCAATTTCAGTCGTTCAATTTTTAATAAGATTAATCTTAGTTTATATAAAATCAAAAAAAATCTAAGCAATATATTTTGATAAAACAGTTAAAACCATGGTTGAACTAGTGAATCAATCAAACTGAAAATGATTCATCTTAATCGTCTAAGTCAAAAGGTCAACCAATTTACAACAAAATGAATTAATTAAAACTTTTAAATTTTATTTTAAAATTTAGACTATCTTGAACTGAAATATGCATAATACTACAATATTAAATGAGAGTATAAGATTCATTTTATATAAGTGAAATAACTCACATTTTCTTTCTTTTCTCGATGTGGGATTTGTAATTATTTTAAAGTTAAATATTATGAGAGTTTTGGAGGAGAAAGGGGATGGATTATATTGAATTAAGTTGGCATGTGTGTCCTGGATATAAGTCCCTAAAATCGCGTGTATACATGGGAGCCGATTCCTGCAGACGAAATTTTCATAAAATGGCAAATTGAAGTGTTGTGTATTGATTATATATGTTTGAGAACCACTAAGTTGTAGTCTCAGTTGGGTTGTTTGGATAATAGTGAACATGACTCATGAATTGAGGTGAAATGAATTGATATAAATGAAATTGAGATAAAATGCACTGGAATAAAGGAATTTAATATATTATGATCTTGTAGGATATGATTGATACCATAATGGGCATTAGACATGCACTTCATACTTATACCTTTGTTAATATTCATATATTATGCTAGATTGTTTTTGTTAGGTTTTGGCTCACCCTATTTGGGAAAAACCATTTTCAGGTGCTGGTGATATGTTTCCGCCAAGGCAGTAGCTTGGAGGGATTGGAAGGAAGAGTTTCTATTTTGTTATATCTATTTTTGTATAGTCAAGGGCTTTAAATTGTGTTGAGCTAGGCTCACTTTTGTTGTAACCAAGAACTATTTTAGAAGGATGTAAGTCCGTAGGGCATTTATTTCGTTGATCATTTAGTTTGGTATCAGATGCTATAGATTCAAGGTAGAGCTTATAAATATATAATGCATGTGCCCTTTTGTAAATGGACTATGATTAATGAAAGCCTAATATTCTATTTATGTTATTTTGTATTAGTCTTTACTGTCGAATTATTGTATTATTTTTGGGGCGTGACAACTTAGTATGAGAGCGTACCAGGTTTGAATACTTTGGGTACGTGGGGAGTGGTTAATACCACAATGAGTTTGTCTCGCTTGCTAGAGACTTTAGTACGAATGATATGTGCTTATATGATAACATGCTTATGTGATTATACGGGTGTAAGATTTAATTTTTAGGATATTAATTGAGTCTACAGGTTTCTAGAAATCCTATTAGAAGAGTACTTGATTACTGCTGTTTCTAATTGGAACTCTAGCAATGCCACGGGACGATCATTATCAGGAAACGAAATTCGTATGTTTTTATGTGACTACGTGTTTATGTGGAGTGAATTACCGTTGTCCACCGCATTAGGATGTGAGTGAATTAGTTTCGACACATTTATAAATGTGTTAATCTCTTTTGTTACCTTCTTTAGGATGTCAGAATGTGGACATGGTAGACCTAGACAGCAGGAGATGCCAATATCGGATGATATTCTGGCACAGGAGGAGGGTGTTGGTCAGGCTAATGTGGCCAAACTAGTTGGTCAACAGGCCATAGATGTCTTAGCTCGCAAAATGGCCGGAGCATTGAGGGAATCTATAGATATTCTCAGGGCTGAGAATCAAGTCCAGACCCAAGTAACTGAGGCAGGGCCGTCTTTTCTGAAGCGGGAGTTTTTCCGATTGAATCCGGATGAGTTTTTGGGTGATCCCAAGGAGCGACTGAAAGCAGATGAGTGGCAAGAGCAAATAGTGAAGACATTTGAGATGCTCGACATCGAAGATGGGGCTTTGAGGGTGACCTTGGCATCCTTCCCACTGAAGGGAGATGTAGGTCAATAGTGGAAGTATACACGTGGGCATATTGGAGTGACTTGGGAGGTTTTCGTTGACGCCTTCTAGGACAAGTTCTTGTCTCCCAATATTAGGAAGAAGTTAAGGGATCAGTTTTCTTAACTCAAGCAGTTGAGCACACTAGTGGCAAAGTTTGAAACTGCATTCACTAGCCTCTCTAGGTTTACACCAAAGTTAGTGGCGACTGAGGAGCGTTGTCTGGAGTTTGAGAAGAGGCTGATGACCGGGCTTATGTTTAAAGTGGCTGGGTCGATGATTAAGGATTATGGACACCTTGTGGAGGCGGCGGCTCATCTGGAGACCGTGATACAGACGGAGGAGGAGAGGATGAGGGGCTTTAGGAGGAGCCATGACATTCAAGGAAACAGTAAGAGACAGAGGAGTTCTAACCCATAGCTGTCCCAAGGAGCTCAGTTGAGGTCCACTTTTTTAGTGCTGAGTTCAGGTTTTGGGAGAGGTGGTCGGGGAGATTTCACTTGTTTCAAGTGTGGTTAGTTGGGCTACAAGTCTTTGGCTTGCCCGCAGAGATGAGAAAGGCAATGGTCTGCACCATCTTCGGCTCGTTCTTAGAGCTAGAGTCAAGGGAGAGGACTGCCGCTCACTTTTTATCAGTGTGGGTAGGCAGGGCACATGAAGAGATTTTGCCCATAGTTGGGTGGCACACTGTAGACGCGCCCTTGGGCTTCACTCTACAGTTCAGACTCCATTTTTGTTGTCGGTTCTTAATCTGAACTAAAGAGTCCAAATCCGGCAAATCGTTTTGAGAAAAACAGTTTTTTTTTTAAAGAAGTGCCAAACATGGACTGCTTTGCCAGATACAGAGTCATCACCTAAATATTTTATTTTGGGAAATTTAGGAAACCCTGACTCGGTGCCAAAGGCCACGTGTCTGTCATCACCAAAGTTGCCTCGGCTCGGGAACTTGGGTACGATTAGGGAAGGTCAGCTATGAGCACCCCCTCTCGCCCGATCCGAAGATCGGCCTCTACTAACCGTGATATCTTGTTTTGAAAGCATTATGTGTTCTTATTCCAGTTATTAGCCTAGAATTACTATGTTATGCGCACAGCAAACAAGTATAGACCAAATCGCCTAGATTAGAACAAAACATTGCGTATTTGTTTTGAAAATGGTTTGCTACTCGTGAGTAGGCTAAAATGCAGGTTTTACCACCCTCAAGTGGGCTTTAGAAGAGAAGGTTTTACCACTATCTAGTGGGCTTAAAACTCACAGTTTTAATGCATTATTCCAATTTAGGTGATTCAACCTCCACCCACAGGCATTCAAGCAGTTATATCACATAAGCAGCTAGCCTCATAGTAATCATGCTATTATGGCAACACTCACACGTATGCGGTATGCTAAAGCATAAAAGCTCACCTAGTACTCCAAGCCAAAACAGAAACTAGTTAGTAATCAAGTGCATGATCCTAGTTCATGTTAAGATGGCTAATGCAACACATGCAGAATGCAACTTAGATAGGCTCGGCTAATCTACAATGACATGTGAAATGCTGCAACTAACACGTATTCAATTTGGAATTGAAATACAGATGCAGTTAGAATGATGCGCCGAGCCCGATGCATGCAAAACAGATGAATGAATGCAAACATGCTATCATACTGTATGCTAATTTAAACATGCCCTAGTCTACCATCATAAGCAAGTAAATAAAAGGGAAGAAAGACGTGGGATTGGAAGACATACACGTACTCACACACACTTATTACACAATTGCCCTCACTCGGAGGGTCCAAATAAATATTACAGTACGAATAAATAATACTAAATTAATTATTACAAGTTAAATATTACAAAACTCCTAATTAATTAACAAAATAAATGCAGAAGGGAAAAGGCCACAGCCCTGCCTTGGAATGCACGAATGATGCATGCTTGAGTCTGTTTCGCCCGGAAAACCAGTACCATGCCACCGCTGCCTTTGTTTACACTGCCCTGCTTTTCTGAAAACTGCCAAAGTCTTGGGACATATTCCCTGCACACTGTAGAGTACCATCGGCTAAAGGAAATACCCACCGGCCATGGAAAATGTCCATCGGCTAGACTTCATGTTATCGGCTATTCATCCATGGCCGGTCGGCACTATAAACAGCCGGTCGGCCAAAAATTCCTGCAGAACTGGTTTTTGACAGCAACAAAGGACAGACAGTGTATGGCATGGAATTTCAAGCAAATGTAAGCATGGTCACACTCTCTATCATGCAGTGGACTCAAGGGAGCATGGCCCTCGATCCTCGGGCCATCAATTGTGCATTTTGATGCATGATGGCCTAAGAGGCCAAGGTTGCAATTCAATGAAAATGCATGCAACACACAAATGAATACCAAGACCCTATCATGTCAAAGTCAAGGGCCTCGGTGACCGAGAGTTGAGACGTGTTACATCACTTGGAGTATGAACACTTCTCAATCCTCACACTTGGCTTGACACCCCAAACCAAGCAATGTAATGCATGTTATGCAAACATGGCTCAAAGATGCAACATAAGATTAAGATGCAAGGCATGCCAAATGCAATGCAACATGTCATGGCAACTATGCAAAAGAACTAGCATGTGACAACACATCATGAATCAAACATGCAACAAACATGTGACAAGTAAGCAATGGTGGACTTAAACCATGAAGGGGCAGACCTCAGCCCACCCCAAAACAGTGGCCAAAAGCATCCCAAATGATGGACAAAATGCACAACAAACATGCAAGTCAAAGAGGCCCAAAGCTAAGGCGTAAGAAAGGGCCATTCTACTACCACTACCCCAAGCAAACATGGCATGAACCATACAACCAAAAACAGAATTTTAACATGCAAAATAAGCCCCAAATACCCCTGATATGGCAGCCCCAAAGCCTCAAACATAGGGCTATGCACAATAACCTATTCCTAGTCATGAAAGGCCAACTCTTCAAGGCATGAATGAGATGATAAATGGAGACATGTAAGCACGGTATAGGGACTGAAATAGCATGTTAAATGATTCCCAATCATTGAAACAGCCTAACCAATGCATGTTTATGATTCACACATTCAAGGCTCACAAGCCAAAATGTGAAGCAACTATACCGAACATGCTAAACAAGACCAAATCAGTGACCAACAGACCTTAAGCATGATAAAATATGGCTAAGAACTTCACAAAGTAAAGCCAAGATATGAGAGCATGGTAGTCAAAAGTCATGATGCATTTCTAGGCACAAACAAGGGAATACAAAGAAAGTGTGTTAAGCATGCAAAGGGCCACAAATCCGACCAAAAACAGAGATAACATGTGACCTAAATAGCACCAAAAACATCTGACATGGAGCCAAGAACAAACCAAGCATGCATGTTGCCCTTTAAGCCAAAACAAGGATAAAAGAGGGACAAAGGGGAGAGGGGTGTCCCTCCCCTATACAAGACTTCAAACCCTCTTCTTTACCACTGAAAATCCACTGGACTTCAGTGGTGAAGAGAACAAAACACTCAAGTAAATCAAGCCTAGCAATGGAAGCACCAAAAGGGCCAAATAAGGCCTAAGAGGGTGATTTCGACCCCAAACCACAAAATGACCTTAATGAAGTATTTAAAGCATGCAAATATAAGACTTTTTCTAGCTATACACAAAGCTCAAATCATCATGCAAGACAAGTAAAAAGCTGTTGCAAAATTGGGGAAACTAAAGTAAAGTAGTTACCCTTGAAGAACACCTCAAGAACAGCAGGTCCAGCCACTCTCTTCTGGTCAAAACAAGTCCAAAAACTCAAGAATAAACCCTCTAAGTCCCTCAAGGTTGAAGTAAGGTGTGGTAGTGTGTGTGTTAGTGCAAAACTAAGGTAAAACTACACTTTTAGGCCACAAAACACACACAAAGGATGAGAGAGAGGGGGATATAGAGAGAGAGAGAGAGAGAGTATATGACAGATGTGTATGTATATATTCTCTAGTTTTTTTTTTTGTTCAAACTTCTAACCCTAGACAAAGGAGGAAGAAGGGCTCTTATATAAGCAAAAAAAAGGCTCTAAGCTTCTCAAGGAAGCTAAATGAAAAGGGGCAAATGGTGCAAATGGTTCATGGCTTCTTGAAGAAGCTGGGACAGCTGGACAGCTGGTTCATCATTCTAGAAGGAACTAGGGGGTCAAGGGCTCAAAACAGCCATCCCCGTGCATGGGGAGTGGTGTTGGTGTATTCCAGCTGGCACAGCTGGCATGCACCAAGCCTGAAGGGGTGCAGAAGGGTCACCGGCGGGAAAAATAGGTCACCGGCCAAATAAAGTGCCGGCCAGCCACAGAGAGTGCCGACCGGTCATTGATACCAAGCAACCACGGCCGGTAGCAACAAGGAATGGCCGGTGATGTAAAGGGAAGGCCGGTGGAGTGAGGGGATGACCAACAAGCCATTCCCTGCCTTCTAAGGCAAAACACAAGTGTTTGGTGCCAAACCAACCACAAAACAGTCGAGTCGAGAGGTCCTGAGACGAGGCGCATTGCCAGGGCCTCCGGGAACTCAAGACGAACACAAACATGGATGATCACCAAGTGTTCAAGCGGTGACGTCCAAGTCTTGAGGACGGTCAAAAATGGGGTGTCTACAGTTGCCCCTCTTTGACAGAACTCGAAAGTCATAATAATGACGGGAGTGAATGTCAAAGCCCAGAGACGACCCATTTTTGACAAGGCCGAAGACTTAGACAACGCATGCAAGACAAACAAGATATGCGCTCGAAGGCAGGGGTAAAATGCAAGACAATGCACGAAGCCGAGCATAACTTAAGATCATGCAAAGAAAGCTGTAACGAAGCACACATGCAACAGTTTTAAGCTAGCAAACACCAAACTACACTACAATGCAAAAATGATGTAAGAGAATTATGCGATTCTCGATACGTCTCACGCGGAGGATACAATACCTGTCCGGTTCGTCTGGTTCCACCAGTCGCAAATGAACCGTACATACAATATCGTGCCTGCAAAGAAAACAAACTTAACAGGTACAATGTGATTAGCAACATGCATATTAATGTACTTGAAAATGCGTGACAACGCCAAGCAAGTGGGAAGCATAACAATGCTGTGAAGGCATAGACATGTAAGTGGAGCATGCGGTCTACGCAGGCAACGAAATTAAACACGAGCATGCGGTCTACGCAAGCAATGAAATTGAACATAAGAATGCGGTCCACGCAAGCAAAAACATGCGGTCTATGCAAGTAATGAAATTGTTCATAAACATGCGGTCTATGCAAGCAATGAAATTGATTAAAAACATGCGGTCTACGCAAGTAGTGCAATTAATTATAAACATGCGGTCTACGCAAGCAAAACATGCGGTCTACGCAAGTAATGAATTTGAACATAAGAATGCGGTCCACACAAGCAAAACATGCGGTCTACGCAAGCAAAACATGCGGTCTACGCAAGTAATGAAATTGGTTATAAACATGCGGTCTACGCAAGTAATGAAATCGATTACAAACATGCGGTCCACGCAGGTAATGAAATTGAATATACACATGCGGTCTACGCAAGTAATGAAACTGAATATAAGCATGCGGTCTACGCAGGCAATGTGTATGAAAAGAGACTTGAACACATGTAAGTAAAGCACGCGGTCTACGCAAGCAATGTGTATAAAAAGAGACTCGAACACATGTAAGTAAAGCATGCGGTCTACGCAAGCGATGTGTATATAAAAAACTTGAGGCATGTAATGCAAAGCACTGCAACACAGTACAATCGAAGCGTGTTGTGGAGCTCACAAGATGCAAAAGGATACGGGAAGGGATGTTCCTCGCTTGTACAGAGCGTCGCTCAAAAAGATACGGCCTGAGGTCAACTCGAAAGCCTACTATTGTTTTAAAAGTGTGCTTTCTTGCAATATCTTGAATAATGAAGGTGCCAAACCATATAATTGACCCTGAACAAGGGCGCAGGTGGCGTATCGACCTCAAGAAAAAGGAGGGGGTTATCAGTAGCAATCCCGATACTCTGCTGCCCTATTTTCCTTTTGCTTTACTTTCCTTTTTTTACTGGCAGTTCAAGCACATTGCACTGCCTCAGGCAGGTTTGTTATCATCAATTTTCAAAACTGTGTATTTTCTTGCAAAACACATGACGGAAATGAAACTGCTATTTGGTTTAAAAGATGTTACATTTGCACGTTCTATGCATCGCATCGCATGGCATCACATAACAATGTGGATGAAATTCGTTTGAAAATAGAGCATTCGCATCGTAATAATCAGGTAGTGAACCCACTTACAACTCGATAAACAAAGAAGAGAAACTCGACATAACCAACAAAGTGCGAGTACAACTCGATAAGCAAATCAAAGACTTAGAGAGAGTGAAATACAACTCGATAAGCAGATGTACAACAACTCGATAAGCAAATGGGCACGGCCCCGCAAGAATTGATCACTGGAGGGTATTGGAAATGGTGGGATTCCCCAACTTCTCAACATAAACAACTCAGGGAACCAGGGGGAAGACCACCGGCCCCAGGGAAAAGCCACCGGCTATGAGAAATCTTGACCAGCCAAAAGTGATGGCCGGTCGGCACTATACTTGGCCGGCCGGCCAAAAGTGGAAGAAACCAGCAGAATGCTGACACCTGTCCTTCATTCAACCTTATCCCCTCCAAAAAGCCCCAGCTTCATAGTTTTTCTTATTTCAACACTGATTTGCTCCAAATGGAAGAATTTCTTGCCCAAAATCTTGCAGCTTGGATTAACAACTTGGATGGCTCGGAAAAGCTGGGTTTCCGAGGCTTCGATATGAATGCCCTGTTCACTTTGCGTCGTACCCCGCTGCATTTTCCATTTCTCCATGTCGCGGCAAGGTTTTGGAACCCGGTAACACACGTCTTTAGCTTTAGCGGACAAGAGATGTATCCTACCTTCGAAGATTTCCAAGCTCTAATAGAGTCCGAGCGCGACGAGGAAATCTTGCCCCAACTTAATTTTGGCCATGCCCAATCTTTAGGGCGGATGTGTGGACTTACTATGTACGACGCTCGGTCCCTGATCTGTGACGGAATGCTGGATATTCCGAGCTTGATTTATCGGTTTTCTGATGCCGGCGACCGCAGCGACCATCATTGGCAAGGCTTTCGACGGCATGCCCTCTGCTTGTGCATGCTATCTCATTTTCTGTTTGCCTCAGGCTCCGGAGGATCTAGCGTTCGATTGATCGAGGTTGCACAAGGCTTGAAGGAGGGCAAGAGCTGCATTGCCATGATCTTGGCTGAGACGTTGATGGGCTTAGACGCCTTTTATCGTCGAGAGACAACTAGGTTTGTGGGTAGTCCACTGCTGCTGCAGGTAATGTTCCCCACCCGATCTCACATATGTATTGCTTACGTCATTCGGCCCTCAAGCTCGGTTTTTCTCACAGAAACCCTTTCCTCACTTTTCCTCTCATCGTACATCTCTCTATTCTTTATTCTCTCATTTTTTTAATCCCTTCCCAGGTATGGTTGATGGACAAGTTGCAGGTTGTAGACCCTTGCCCAGCTTACTCAGCTCGTGGTTACTTTTTCAGGCAACGCCTAGTTGACGCCCTTGATGAGGGTTGGTGGTTCGGTTGGATGTGCAGCTTGTCCGCAGACCGCATTGCTTGGCGGTGCCCTTGGCTCAGTCTCCCGGCAATGAGTTACAGTATGTCTCGGCAGACCAGGATTCGATTGATTAGCTTGACTCACTGCGTGTTCTGTTTCCCATTCTGGTTCCGACGCCAGTTTGGCCACGATCAGACTTGTCCGCCAGAGGGGATAGAGTATCTAGCTACATTCCCGGTTCGAGGCACGCAGCTTATTCGGCAGGCCATAGCGTGGAGGACTAGAGGACTCCTAGCCCCCGCTCCCACTTTCAGTTGCACTTTGTCTGATGAGTGCGTAGATTGGCTTAACGAAGAGGGACAGATCGTGCCTAGCTTGGCATCAGAGGCTTCGACCAGCTCTGGGAGGGGGCGCAGGGACACCTGACTTGACTATGCCCCGGATTTATTGCTTTATTAGTACTTTCAAGTTTTCGTTATAAATGTAATAAAAAGCAACTTCGATTGTATGCAAGAGCAGGAGAACTCTGTTTGAAATCAATGAAATTGAAGGTTGTGGTACTGAAAATTTTCCGCTTTGGTCCGAAAATGGTCTTAGTTGTAAAAAGATTTATTTGAACAAAGTCAACTTTATTAAAATCTTTCAAAACTATTTTCGGTATGGATCAGAATTGGACACGCCTGAGATCTGTCACTGAGATGCACAATCCCGGATTCCATCAATTGGAAGGTTGCCCCTAGTTTGCATAGTACCGCGGCACTGTACAACAACGGAAAGTTGCCCCTAGTCTGCAAAGCGCTGCACCGGAAATCATTAGCCGAACTCTTGGATGCTGAATAGACAAAGATGGCTCAAGACGACCAAACGGACAAAGTTGATCGGGGAAAAAAGTTATGGCTGAACTTCAGGATGAAGCTGCCTACGTATCCCAAAGATGGGAATCAAGCCTTACGTAGTTCGGCTAGGGTTCACTCGAGTATTTTCACTCTCCTTTTACGCTTTAACTTTTGCCAAGGCCGCCCTTTGTAGGTTTTCAACCTTGCGAGCTCAGTTTTTATAATTTCAAAATTTTTTGTGCTCTGAGTTTTGCCTAGGTCGCCCTTTCGGGTTTGGAGGAAAAAGGGGATGGATTATATTGAATTAAGTTGGCCTGTGTGTCCTGAGTGTAAGTCCCTAAAACCGCGTGTATACATAGGAGCCGATTCCTGCGGACGAAATTTTCATAAAATGGCAAATTGAAGTGTTGTGTATTGATTAAATATGTTAGAGAACCACTAAGTTGTAGTCTCAGTTGGCTTGTCTGGATAATAGTGAAAATGACTCATGAATTGAGGTAAAATGAATTGATATAAATGAAATTGAGATAAAATGCACTGGAATAAAGGAATTTGATATATTATGATCTTGTAGGATATGATTGATACCATAATGGGCATTAGACATGCACTTCATACTTATACCTTTGTTAATATTTATATATTATGCTAGATTGTTTTTGCTAGGTTTTGGCTCACCTTATTTGGAAAAAACCATTTTCAAGTGTTGGTGATATGCTTCTGCCAAAGCAGTAGCTTGGAGGGATTGGGAGCAAGAGTTTCGATTTTGTTATATCTATTTTTGTATAGCCAAGGGCTTTAAATTGTGCTAAGCTAGGCTCACTTTTGTTGTAACCAAGAACTATTTTGGAAGGATGTAAGTCTGTAGGGTATTTATTTCGTTGATCATTTAGTTTGGTGTCACATGCTATAGATTCAAGGTAGAGCTTATAAATATATAATGCATGTGCCCTTTTGTAAATGGACTATGATTAATGAAAGCCTAATATTCTATTTATGTTATTTTGTATTAGTCTTTACTGTCGAATTATTGTATTATTTTTGGGGCGTGACAACTTGGTATGAGAACGTACCAGGTTTAAATACTTTGGGTACGTGGGGAGTGGTTAATACCATAATGAGTTTGTCTCGCTTGCTAGAGACTTTAGTATGAATGATATGTGCTTATATGATAACATGCTTATGTGATTATACGGGTGTGGGATTTAATTTTTAGGATATTAATTGAGTCTACAGGTTTCTAGAAATCCTATTAGAAGAGTACTTGATTACTGCTGTTTCTAATTGGAAGTCTAGCAATGCCACGGGACGATTATTATCCGGAAACGAAATTCGTATGTGTTTATGTGACTACGTGTTTATGTGGAGTGAATTACCGTTGTCCACCGCATTAGGATGTGAGTGAATTAGCTTCGACACATTTATAAATGTGTTAATCTCTTTTGTTACCTTCTTTAGGATGTCAGGATGTGGACATGGTAGGCCTAGACAGCAGGAGATGCCAATATCGGATGATATTCTGGCACAGGAGGAGGGTGTTGGTTTGGCTAATGTGGCCAAACTAGTTGGTCAACAGGCCATAGGTGTCTTAGCTCGCAAAATGGCCGGAGCATTGAGGGAATCTATAGATATTCTCAGGGCTGAGAATCAAGTCCAGACCCAAGTAACTGAGGCAGGGCCGTCTTTTCTGAAGCGGGAGTTTTTCCGATTGAATCCGGATGAGTTTTTGGGTGATCCCAAGGAGCCACTGAAAGCAGATGAGTGGCTAGAGCAAATAGTGAAGACATTTGAGATGCTCGACATCGAAGATGGGGGTTTGAGGATGACCTTGGCATCCTTCCAACTGAAGGGAGATGTAGGTCAATAGTGGAAGTATAAATGTGGGCATATTGGAGTGACTTGGGAGGTTTTCGTTGACGCCTTCTAGGACAAGTTCTTGCTTCCCAATATTAGGAAGAAGTTAAGGGATCAGTTTTCTTAACTCAAGTAGTTGAGCACACTGGTGGCAAAGTTTGAAACTGCATTCACTAGCCTCTCTAGGTTTACACCAAAGTTAGTGGCGACTGAGGAGCGTTGTCTGGAGTTTGAGAAGAGGCTGATGACCGGGCTCGTGTTTAAAGTGGTTGGGTTGATGATTAAGGATTATGGACACCTTGTGGAGGCGGCGGCTCATCTGGAGACCGTGATACAGACGGAGGAGGAGAGGATGAGGGGCTCTAGGAGGAGCCATGACATTCAAGGAAACAGTAAGAGACAGAGGAGTTCTAACCCATAGCTGTCCCAAGGAGCTCAGTTGAGGTCCACTTTTTCAGTGCTGAGTTCAGGTTTTGGGAGAGGTGGTCGGGGAGATTTCACTTGTTTCAAGTGTGGTTAGTTGGCCTACAAGTCTCCGGCTTGCCCGCAGAGATGAGGAAGGCAATGGTCTGCACCATCTTCGGCTCGTTCTTAGAGCTAGAGTCAAGGGAGAGGACTGCCGCTCACTTTTTATCAGTGTGGCAGGCAGGGCACATGAAGAGATTTTGCCCACAGTTGGGTGGCACACCTGGTGCATCTGGTTCGAGATAGACACAGAGTCACCAGCCAGTTCAGTCAGTGCAGTAGGCTTATGCTCGGAAGGGAGAGCAGTTAGATCAGAGGCCAACAGGGCGTGTGTATACTGTTACCGCGCTAGATCTATTACCAGCGCCTTCGGTAGTGAGAGATACCTTCTTGTTTTGCAATTCGGTTGCTAATGTCTTGATTGATACGAGGTGCATCCCATTCATTTATCTCGTCTGTATTTGCATCAGTTTTGTGGTTAGAGTTGGCTCAGTTAGCATCTCTTATTTGTGTAGAGTCACCTAGTTGTGGTGAGGTTATTTTGAAGCAAGGGTGTCGGGGTTATAACATAGAGGTTGCAGGTCGCCGACTTTCTTTTGCATTAGTATTGATTGATATGTCTAGCTTTGACGTTATATTGGGTATGGACTGGTTGTTATCCTATCGAGCTGTTACAAACTGCTACCGTAAGAGGGTTATTGTATGTACTCTAAGCAGTGATTGCTTTTACTTTTTGGGGGACCGAGTGGATAGAGTCTTATCACCGGTATATGATTCGCGTGGTCGGAGTGAGCTTAGTTATCTTCTTGCCAGCTTCTTGGGTACTGAGTGTGATAAAGTTTGAGTTGAGTTGCCAAGGGTAGTTTGTGAATACCTAGATGTTTTTTCGGAGAATCTTACCAGTTTACTACCTCACCGAGAGATTGAGTTCTTTATTGACCTAGTGTCTGGTACGACACCGATTCCTATGGCACCATATAGATTTGCACTTGCCGAGTTGAGTGAGCTGAAGATTCAACTCCAGGAATTGTTAGATAAGGGTTTTATTCACTCTAATACCTCGCCTTAGGGAGCACTGGCTCTTTTTGCTAAAAAAAAAGATGGTGCGTTACGACCTTATATAGATTACTGGAAGTTGAACCGGGTAACTGTCAAGAACAAATACCGAATGCCTCATATAATGCCTCGTATAGATGATTTGTTTGATCAGTTGAAGGGGTCTTGTTGCTTTTCTAAGATAGACTTGAGATTGGGTTATCACCAGTTGAGGGTAAGGGAGGACGATATCCCAAAGACGACATTCCGTACGGTATGGCCATTACGAGTTTCTAGAGATGCCATTTGGGCTCACCAATGCACCAGCTGTGTTTATGGACTTGATGAACCGAATCTTCCATGAATTTCTAGATCGTTTTGTGGTCGTTTTTGTGGACGACATTTTGATTTATTCACCCTTTAAGGAAGAGTACGAGGAACACTTGCGGGTAGTACTTGAGTTACTTGGAGCCCACAAACAATATGCCAAGTTTGGGAAGTGTGAATTATGGCTAAAAGAGATTAAGTTCTTAGGCAATGTGGCATTCGGGGAAGGAGTGACTGTAAATTCATCCAAGATAGAGGCAGTGCAAGGCTGGGAACAACCTAAGAATGCTTTTGAGATCCGTAGTTTTTTGGGGTTGGCTAGGTATTACCATCGGTTTGTGAAGGATTTCTCTAGATTAACTTCACCATTAACTAGACTGGCGAGAAAGGAAGTTAAGTTTGTATAAAATGAGACTTGTGAGAAGTCGTTCCAAGAGTTTAAGGTTAGGCTTACCACTACTCTTATATTGATTATTCCAGAGACAGGTTTGGGCTATTCGATATATTGTGATGCCTCACGGGAAGGCTTGGGTTGTGTTTTGATGCAAGAAGGGAAGGTAATAGCCTATGGCTCGCGTCAGCTGAAAATACATGAGAGGAACTACCCTACTCATGATTTAGAGTTAGCGGCGGTGACCTTTGCCTTGAATATTTGGAGGCATTACCTGTATAGAGAGAAGTTCGATGTGTTTTCTAATCACAAGAGTCTGAAGTATCTGTTTACACAGAAAGACTTGAATTTGAGGCATAGGGGGTGGATGGAATTTATAGAGGATTATGACTTTAAGTTACATTATCACCCAGGAAAGGAAAAAGTTGTAGCCGATGCCTTGAGTAGGAAATCAATTAGCAGTGTGGCTTCTATTGCCATCCGGGAATGGGAGATGTTGGGTGCCTTTGGTGAGTTTGACTTGCACCTGGGTGAGTCTGTTGAGTCTGTAGCCTTGTTTTTAGTAGTTGCATAACCTACACTTGTGAGCCGAGTGTTAGAAGCACAAAAGGGTGACCTTGAGGTAGAATCCCTCTAGGAAAAGATCTCCAGTGGGAAGGTAGAAAAAGGCTTGAATGTGTATCCTAACCTGAGTGCGAGATACCGTGACCATTTGTTCGTACCAGAGTCTTGCCGAGGGGAAATACTCCGAGAGTTTCACCATTCACGCCTTACGGTGTAGCCGGGAGGCACAAAGATGTATCACGATCTTAGTCGCCAGTTTTGGTAGCGAGGTATGAAGAGGGATGTAGCCGTGTTTGTATTGAAGTGCCTTATTTGTCAACAAGTAAAGACCGAATATCAGAGGCCAGCTGATTTGTTGCAACCCTTGCCTATAGCCGAGTGGAAGTGGGAGCATGTCACGATGGATTTTGTTGTGGGCCTTCCGAGGACTCAATGGGGTAGTGATGCCATTTGGTTGGTAGTTGACCGGTTGACTAACTCGGTGCACTTTATATCTATGCGTGTAAGTGATTCAGTAGATTTTCTTGCCGACCTATACATTAGGGACATAGTAAGGTTGCACGGGGTCTCAGTGGCAATTTTATCGAATAGAGATTCGCGTTTTACGGCTCGATTGTAGCAAAGCCTACAGAGTGCCTTGGGCACTAAATTGACTTTAACACCACGTGTCATCCTCAGACTGATGGGCAGTCTAAGTGTACTATTCAGATCCTTGAGGATATGCTTTGGGATTATGTCCTTGACTTCAAGGGTTCGTGGGAGAGGCATTTGCCCTTAGTGGAGTTTGCCTATAACAATAGCTTCCAGTCAAGTATCAGTATGGCACCGTTTGAGGCCTTGTACAGCCGACCATATAGATCTCCCGTGTGTTGGGCCAAGGTGGGTGATGCACCTATGTTAGGTCCAGAGTTGGTTCAGGAAATGACGGAAAAAGTTACACTTATCCATAAGAGATTGGCTACTGCCCAGAGTCATCAGAAAAGTTATGATGATCGTAGGAGGAGACCCTTGTCTTTTGAGGTGAGAGATCATATGTTCTTGAAGATATCACCTAGGAGAGGTTTGATGAGGTTTGGAAAGAGTGGGAAGTTGTCCCCTCGATTCATTAGGACTTTTGAGATCCTAGAGCGGATTGGGGGATAACTTATCGTTTGGCATTGCCGCCACAACTTTTCGGCATTCATGATGTGTTTCATATTAGCATGCTTCGGAAGTATGAGTGTGTTGGATTAGACCGACTTAGAGGTAGATGAGGATGCCTCGTATGAGGAGAGACCGGTGAGGGTCTTAGATACCTGAGACTAAGTCTTGCGAGGTAAGACGATCCCTTTAGTAAAGGTATTGTGGAAACATCACGGGATTGATGAAGCAATTTGGGAACACGAGTTGGAAGTCCGAAAGAAATATCCAGATTTATTTAATGATGTTTGAACATGTAATGGAATTTTGTTATGTTAATAAAATATGAAAACATTGTTTATGTTTTGGATATATGAGAACATTGTATATGTTGTGTATGCTTTGGAAAAACGAATTTAATGTAAACATTGTAAATGCTTTGAAAAATGTGGATTTTACTTCAATATTGGGAATTGTGTATCAAGTTGATGAGAATGGATGACTGGGGAATGTATCATGATATTGGAATTGATTATCATTGTTGTAATTGGTTTTAACTTAGTTTTAAAACTTGATTTGAAATTTTGAAGAAGAAATTTTTTAAGGGGAGAGGTTATAGCGATTGGGGTTTTGACCCGACCCTTGTTATATCTTGGACTCGGTTTGATAATTTCACATTGTTGTTTACAGCTTGTTTCCCTTGTATCTCCTTAAGTTTGACTTTTGGGTTGTAGTGGTTGTGTTTGGAACAGGTTAGATGCTTAGTTTTCAAACCTTTCTTGCCTAGAATTTTGTTTCTCCGCTCGAGCGGCCCTTCTTGCGCTCGAGCGAGCTTTGTGAATTCTCAGTACTTTTGTAGGCCTGCAAAACTACTAGAGGATGTATTCTACGCTCGAGCGGCGTTTCCTACACGCGAACAGGTGGGCGCTCGAGTGGCCCTTTCTTGCACTCAAGGGTTGGTCTATTGTCTGCAAAACTACTAGATGTGTGTATTCTGCACTTAAGCGTCATTTCTTGAGCTCGAACGGTAATGCTCTTTTGTTTTGTGTCTTGGTGCTTGAGTGTCACTTCTTGCACTCGAGTGAAACAACTTATTGTGTTTGATGCTCAAGCGTCACTTCTCGCGCTCGAGCGGACTGTGCGTATATCAGTTCGCGAAATGGTCATTTTACATCACTTTTTCAGATCTATTTCTCTCCAAACCCTAAAATTAAGACCCTCTCTCTCTAAAACCTACATTCTCTCTATATTTTCATCTAGATCTGGTGATCTCTTTACCCATATGCCTTTGTTAAAAAGGTAGTGTGTCTCAAGAGCTCTCTTTTGATCCAATTAAAGTTTGGTTTCGGCGTCTTTGAAGTTTTTCCATCTCTCTTTTTAAGCTTGAGGTAATGACTCTTTACACTCTTTTATGAGTTTTTACTTAGTTATATGTTGTTGTGTAAGAAAGATTGGGATTTGAGGTAGTTTTGAACAAACCTAGGGTTTTAGTTTAAAAGCATAAGAGGGGTTTTCGAATGAATGTAGTGGAAATGGTTATGGGAGTAATTGTGAGTTTGGGTTGTGCTAAAATGGTTAATTTTTGGTGTTTGAGATGAAATTGAGAAAAAAATGAGAGTTTTGCCTTAAAATGACTCAAATGATTATTTTGTATAAATAATGAAATTGGTAGTGAAAGTGTGAAATTGGAAGGTTGTTTAGATATGTATTATCTCGCAACTATGAGAATTTGGATACTTTATCTGTTGTAAAAATTGTATATCTATTTAGAAATATCTATTTTGGGCTATCGGCGGAGGATAACTATGTTGTAATACATTGTATATACATGATATTTGGGAGGAGAAAGTGGATGTATTCCATATGTGGAAGGAGAAAAGGGATGAACTCCATTGAATAAAGTTGGCATGTGTGTCTTGGGTGCAAGTCCCGAAAACCATGCGTATACATGGGTGTTGATTCCCTTGGGTGAAATTTTCATAAAATGGCAAATTGAAGTATTGTGTATTGGTTATATATGTTTGAGAATCACTGAGTTGTAGTCTCAGTTGGGTTGTCTGGATATTAATGAACATGACTCATGAATTGAGGTGAAATGAATTGACATAAATGAAATTGAGATAAAACGCACTGGAATAAAGGAATTTGATATATTATGATCTTATAGGATATGATTGATACCATAATGGGCATTAAACATGCACTTCATATTTATACCTTTGTTAATATTCATATTGTGATAACCATGTCCCGTATTATGCTAATTAATCCTAATTATGATTGTGATTATGTGTTTGATATGATTTTGTGTGCCGTTTATATGAACATATGTGGTTTTGAATTTCTATCTGTTCACCGTAGAAATATCTGTTCAACTTACTGTTATAAACTGAAAATTGAAGGCCTTGTCGACCACAGAAACCGAAATTGACTACGCCATTGTGATTAGCGTAATTTTAGAGCCTACGATGAAATTTAATTGAAAATTTATTCTAATCAAATTAAATAGATTAAATTGATGAGTTAGTGTTCAATTAATTAATGTTAATGAAATGTGATTAAGAGAGCCTATAACAAGGCTCATTCTCACTCAATTCCTCTCTTTTAATTTATTTGGCTGAAATTAGCTCTCTAGAAAGTGAGTGAACCGAATTTAGAGAGAGAGAGTGAAGGCAATTGAAGGTTTGATCAAGAGACTTGGGAATCTTGAAGATAAACTCAAGAATTAACCATAATTTGGAAGATTTAAGCTTCTAGGTGAGTAATTGGTTATGATTTCATAAGTTTGAGGTTGTAATTTTGTGAGTTCAAGTTAGATGATCATCTAGAACTTGAATTGAAGTTGGTATGTTCATGCATGCATAAAATTGCCGTGAATTTGCATAAACTAGCATGTAATATGTTGATTATGAAAAATTGAGTATTGAAGCATACATGCAAGCATAGTTTTTGTTGAGTTTCATGGTTGTGAGCACCATTGGTGCTATTTGAAATGGAATTGGGGTCTAAGACTAACATGCATGTTGAATTGATAGAGACATGAATTTTTGTATGAAGTTTGAATGCATGGGTTTTTGGTCATGCAAAAGAAATGAGGATTTATTTGAGGATTGGGTTATGATTTTGAATAATTGGGTCTCATACTCTCATATTCTCATGTAGTATAATGTGTTTGCATGTTTCTGAACCAAAATCATGAGTTTGGAGCCTTTGAACATCAAGTGTGTACTTGAAGAACAATTCTGGAAAACCCAGAATTTGGCATGTCCGCTCGAGCGGGGAAAGCGCCGCTCGAGTGTGAAATGCGAGCTCCCCGAATTTTTTTTTGCAGACATTGATGTCCGCTCGAGCGAGGACATTCACGCTCGAGCGGGGAGCCATGTAGTATGACTTTCAGCTCGAGCGTCCGAATTCACACTCGAGCGTAAAAATGAGGCAACTAGTATTTTTGCAGACCCACAGGGTCCGCTCAAGCGACGGAACCCACGCTCGAGCGAGAACCCCTGTTTTAGAAAATTTGTAAAGGAGTTCTGTGTTTCATTTTCTGTTCTCTTTCACTTCTAAATGCTCTTGGGCATGCATTGAGCATTATGAATGAATTAAAAGAATAAGAAAGAAGCCTAAGAGGGATGTGTGAGTTAAGAACGGATTGAATCAATTGTGACCCATATGTGTTATGTAATGTGTAGGGTCGAGCTCCAGGGCAAATCCACTGGTAGAACACTGTGAGTAATATCTTAATAAAGATAGCTAAAGTATGTTATTTGTCCAATTGCTTATTTCCATATAAGTCTTATAAGTTTCTTACATTGAATTGGGGACAAATATTTGTTATGCCATATGATTGGGCCAAAGGCCATTGGATACAATTGACTGGGCCGAAAGCCATTTGACACATGAATGATTGGGCCGAAGGCCGTTTGACATGAATGATTGGGCTGAAGGCCGTTTGGCATGAATGATTGGGCCGAAGGCCGTTTGACATGAATGATTGGGCTGAAGGCCGTTTGGCATGAATGATTGGACCGAAGGCCGTTTGACATGAACTATTGGGCCAAAGGCCGTCGGACATGAACGATTGGGCCAAAGGCCGTCTGATATGAACGATTGGGCCAAAGGCCGTCGGATACGAACGATTGGGCCAAAGGCCGTTAGACATGAATGGATGGGCCAAAGGCCGTCGGGTATGAGTTAATTGGGCCTGAGGCCGTTTGATACGTCTAGAACTTTAGTCGATTGATACATTAAATAGAAACATGAATTGGGCCCAAGGCCATCTGGTGTAACTGTTTCAAAGATTGTTCATGTATCTTCCTTATTTGATATTATTCACTGGGCTTTTGCTCATGCTCATTCATGTGTATGCAGATGAGCCAAGGGATGTCTAAACCCAGCCTCGGTGAAATATGTGAGAAACAGTCAAGGTTTTGAAGAGTCAGCCCAAACGTCTCACGCACGAAACTTGTCTTTGCCTCTTTTGTTCTTTTGATATAGTTTTGTTATATCGGCGAAAACATTAGATTACTTTCGTATATAAACTTTGGGTTTGACTGACTTAGACTTGAATGATCTTGTATGTACAGAACTTTGTGTTAGTATCCCTTTGATGTGAGTTATTAACAGATATATATATATATATATGGACTGTTATGTTGTGCCATGTAAGTACAGTTTTATGGACAAAAGTTTTAAATTTGCTTCCGTTTGGCCCTTTTACTCTGATGAGGTATGTCTTGTTTGGTTTGAGGCCGTAGGTAATCCCTTGATTACTGGTCGGTTATATCCTTAACCCATAGGGGCGGGTTCAGGTCATGACACATATATTGTGCTAGATTGTTTCTGTTGGGTTTTGGCTCACCCTATTTAGAAAAAACCATTTTTAAGTGCCGGTGATATGCCTCCCCCAAGGTAGTAGTTTGAAGGAATTGGGAGCAAGAGCTTCTATTTTGTTATATCTATTTTTATATAGTCAAGGATTTTAAATTGTGTTGAGCCAGGCTCACTTTTATTGTAACCAAGAACTATCTTAGAAGGATGTAAGCCTGTAGGACATTTATTTTGTTGATTATTTAGTTTGGTGTCACATGCTATAAATTCAGGGTAGAGCTTATGAATATGTAATGCATGTGCCCTTTTATAAATGGACTTTGATTAATGAAAGCTTAATATTCTGTTTATGTCATTTTGTATTAGTCTTTACTGTTAAATTATTGTATTATTTTCGGGGCGTGACACAAAATCTCATACAAAATAATTTTTTAAATCAAAACATTTATGTGAGATTGTAAAATAAAAGTTAAATGGAAGCTAACCAATGGAGATTTTCTTAATTGTTTAAAATTAAGAAAATTTTTTTTAAAAAAAAAATGGTATTGATTATACGGCTTCTCACTAAAAATCTTCTTTTAGTTATATAAATGGGAGTATAAGATTCACCTTATATAAATGAAACAATTCACTTTTTCCTTCTTTTCCCGATGTGAGATTGTAAAATAAAAGTTAAATGGAAGCTAACTAAAGAAGATTTCCTTAATTGTTTAAAATTAAGAAAATTCAATAATTTATATAAATTGGAGCACAAGATTCACTTTATGTAAATAAAACAATTTACTTTTTCTTTTTTTTCCCGATTTGGGATTATAAAATAAAAGGTAAATGGAAGCTCGCCAATGGAAATTTTGTTAATTGTTTAAAATTAAGAAAATTCAATAATTTTACAATGAAGTTTTGGAACTTCTAGAAGGCCTCTACTTCAAAACTCCATTTATAAGATTTACTTTATATAAGTGAAACAACTCACGTGTTCTTTCTTTTCCTAATGTGAGATTGTAACACTTTATACAAGTGAAACGACTCACTTTTTCTTTCTTTTCTCAATGTGGGATTGTAATTATTTTAAAGTTAAATATTATGAGAGTTTCAAAATCTCATACAAAATTATTTTTAAAAGGAAAAATTACCAAGAAGTCTCCTTTGAAAAACGTGTAATCTATTTAGTCCCAAAACTTTTTTTTTGTACCCAAAAGTCCAATAACGTTATTCTTCTTCTCTACCTTTCTTCTTCTTTTTGTGATTTCCAACGATCGTTAACGGGTAACCATATTTTGCTTCTTCTCTTTCTCTTTCTCTTTCTGATATATAGTCACCGGTGACCAACGACTACCATCAATTGGGATTCACCAACAACCACCGACCGTCAACTCCTTACCACATCGACGGTAAAGAAGATATGTTTAGATCTACTCAGATCTGTTGTAGATCTACATCAAATCCAACTAGATCTAAACAAAAAATAGTTGTCGGAGTACAATCGTCTCTCTATATTCGCTTCTCTCCTTCGATTTCTTATTTTTTTTACATTTTCTCTGCTATACACTTCTCTTTTTTTGTTCTACTGAAGAAAATTTTCAAATTCTGAACAAGTAGTTTTCGAGTTTTAGTTACAGGCGGTGAAAATTGTAAAATTTTGCAATTTCAAATTTTTTTTTTGTGCTGGAATGAATCATGGTTCAAAACTGTAAAATTTTGCAGTTTCAAACCCAAAATGGTTCAACCTAATTGGATAGGTCAAATGACTAACCAATTTATACAAATTAAAACTTTTAAATGTTATTTTAATTTTAAAATTTAAATTGAAACACACCCAATACTATAATATTAAATGGGATAGGAGTATAAAATTCACTTTATATGAGTAAAATAACTAATTTTTTTCCTTCTTTTCCCGATGTGGGATTATAACATAAAAGCTAGCCAATGGAGATTTTCTTAATTGTTTAAAATTAAAAAAATAAAGAAAATTAGTATGAGATATTGAAACTCTCACAAGGTTTCTCACTAAATGGGATGAGAGTATAAAATTCCCTTTATATGAGTAAAACAACTCATTTTTTTTTTCTTCATTTCTTGATGTGGGATTATAAAATAAAAGCTAACTAATGGATATTTTCTTAATTGTTTAAAATTAAGAAAATAAAAAAAATAGTATGAAATATTGAAGCTCTCACAAGACTTCTCACTAAAAAATACCATTTTCCTTAATGTAGATATAGATATGATTCGTGATGAGCCCCACAGGTCTAGTCAGCCTGAGAGTCCAAACCGAAAACCCACCATTACCTTTTTTTTACCTATATTTCCATCTCAATAATTAAATTCAATGAAATCTTGCTCGAACTGATTTTTTTTTTTTTTTTTTTTTTAACAAGAATCTCAATAGCTTAATTCAGTGAAATCTAACTCAAATTGAAGCCTCGATGGGCTGAACACCTAAACCTTATGACTAGGTAAAAATATTCACTGTTTCCAGAAATGACCTAATGAGCAAAGAGTTATTAGTTTAATTTTTAATTATTTCTCACTTCTAAATACTAAATTTTTTACATTTTAAGGGTTAGTGATAAAGATATAACACTTATGGGGTTAGTGATAAAAATATTCACTGTTTCCAGAAAAATAATTAAAAGTGAGAAATAATTAAAAATTAAACTAATAACTCTTTGCTCATTAGGTCATTTCTGGAAACAGTGAATATTTTTACCTAGTCATAAGGTTTAGGTGTTCAGCCCATCGAGGCTTCAATTTGAGTTAGATTTCACTGAATTAAACTATTGAGATTCTTGTTAAAAAAAAAAAAAAATCAGTTCGAGCAAGATTTCATTGAATTTAATTATTGAGATGGAAATATAGGTAAAAAAGGTAATGGTGGGTTTTTGGTTTGGACTCTCAGGCTGACTAGACCTGTGGGGCTTATCACGAGTCGTATCTATATCTACATTAAGGAAAATGGTGTTTTTTAGTGAGAAGTCTTGTGAGAGTTTCAATCTATTTTTTTTATTTTCTTAATTTTAAATAATTAAGAAAATATCCATTAGTTAGCTTTTATTTTATAATCCCACATCAAGAAAAGAAGAAAAAAAAATGAGTTATTTTACTCATATAAAGGGAATTTTATACTCTCATTCCATTTAGTGAGGAGCCTTGTGAGAGTTTCATTATCTCATACTAATTTTCTTTATTTTTTTAATTTTAAACAATTAAGAAAATCTCCATTGGCTAGCTTTTATGTTATAATCCCACATCAGGAAAAGAAGGAAAAAAATTAGTTGTTTTACTCATATAAAGTGAATTTTATACTCCTATCCCATTTAATATTATACTATTGGGTGTGTTTCAATTTAAATTTTAAAATTAAAATAACATTTAAAAGTTTTAATTTGTATAAATTGGTTAGTCATTTGACCTATCCAATTAGGTTGAACCATTTTGGGTTTGACCGATTCACCGGTTTAATCGCGAATTTCTATCTATCTGTTGCTGGAATATCTATCTAAAATTCTGTTTTGATATGAAAATTAAAGGCCTTATCGGCATCCGAACATGAAATTAACTAAGTCAATGTGTTATTTGGGAATTTTTAGAATTTTACGGTAAGTTTAATTAGAAATTAATTTGGAATTAAATAATTAGAATAAATTAATTAAAACTAAACTAAACTAAGCTAAGCTAAGGCTAATCAAGATTAATTAAATACCACTAATTAAGCCAATATAAGGCTAATGTAATTCAAGAACCTTCTTTATACACTCCACATTCATCCTTAAGTCTCCAAAAAACGTGTGTGTGTGTGTGTGTGTGTGTGTGTGTGTGTGTGTGTGTGTGATGGAGATCAAAGGGGAGAAAAAGAAGGAATTGCTAGACAATTGAAGGAAATTGTGGAATTGTCCAAGAACTTCCCTGAATACAAGAGATTGAAGAGTTTGGGTAAGAAATTCAACTCTCATTTTATGATAGGAAGCTAACTTACATGAGAATTCAAGAGAATTAGAAGAATAAACATGAGAATCAATAAGCATGATTCATGCATGCATGCGTAATCCATGAAGATTGAGCTTGAATTCCATCTTATACCTCACATGCATGGAGTTATTTTTACAACATTTGAAGAATTCAACATGACTCTCCTCTCATTATGTCATTTGTACATGCTTTGGAACCAAAGAATATCAATTCAATACTTGCATGTCATACGTATAGAGGTTCAAGTGTGATTTTGAAATAACTGACATGCTTTTGGGCTTTGGTTTTGCGAAATGATCTTCAATTCATGGTTTTACACAAGTTTTTAAGTGTTTTCTTAAATTTTGGCCCAAAAGAATGAGTTTTGGTGTGATAAAGTTGAGTTTTGAGCCTTGAATGCAAATCTGGAAATTCCAGAATTTGCAAGGTTTGCTCGAGCGGTGGAACCTTCGCTCGAGCGCACTTTGCAAGCTCTCAGTACTTTTACAGAGTTGATGGTTGACTCGAGCGACCAAAAGACCGCTTGAGCGACCACTCTTTATTTTCAGTCTTGGCTCGAGTGTAAATTGAGAGCTCTTAGAAGTTTTGCAGACCAAAGGGTTTGCTCGAGCGACCAAAGCTTCCCTCGAGCGAACTGCCCTGTTTTATGAAATTTTGGCAAGTATTTCAAAGTGCGTAATTGCATCCTTATTCCATCTTAGGCATTCTTAAGCCATGGCGTAGGCCACAATAATGAGGAAACGAATTAGAAACACATTAAGAAAGTAATATTATAAGTCAAGTGTTTTCGAAGTGTGTGTTTCAGTATGTATCTATAGGTCACGTGTTGTTGTCCGTTTGATCTGTCTGATTCGTCTGATTTACTTTTGGAGCTATCTGTGAATAACAACTTTGTAAAGATATGTTTGATTATATGTATTTTCTGATTATTTGTTAAACTCTGTTTTCTGCAATGTTATTTTATGTTTAGAATGAATGATTGCCCAAATTTTGAAATGTATTCGTGGAATCCTTAGCATTATCTGTATCTATTATCTGTTATTTGTTATCTGTTACCTGGTACTAGGGTTTCACGTGGCTTCTTTTCATGGAATTGATTATGCATAATCAACTATCTAATTTGCATGTGAGTTTTAATGACCATCTCATGTGAATATGGATCTTCATGACCACTTACTTTGTACGTGCGACTTTATGACCAATCTGATCTGTTACTCTACAAGTAGGTCTTTACGACCAATCTGATCTGCTAGCTAATGGATGTACCATGTATAACTGTTTACAAATTTGAATATGTATAAGAATATGTTTCTGATCTGAATATTGATTTCTGAATCTATTATGAACATCATTCATTAAAACCTTTACTCTGATGTTATTCACTGGGTTCCAGCTCATTATTTCATGTATGTATGTGACCAGACACATGACCAGGCTTGAGACTTCCAGTCTGGGTTCTATTTGTGCCAACCAACTAGTGTGCCTCTCAAGGAGGTTCCGGAAGTTTTTTGTGGTCAAGTTTCTATGGGCAATATTTGCGACCAAGCTAATGAACAAGTTTTAAGCTTTTATTTCTTTATTTACTTGGACAAGTCTTTATGTTACTTTGTATATGGGGCTAAGTCCCTTTTTGTTTATCTATACTTGTGGTGACATGAGAATGACGTCATATGATATGTAAATCTAAGGTTTAATTTTTTGTCCCATATAAGTCTGCACAACTCTATGAACATTGTATTTGATATTTGCTTCCACTAGCCTCTTATTTTTCTAATCTGTCTCAAAGGCCTTTGGTAATCTTAGGATTACTAGTCAATTACAACGCTAAACCTATAGGGGCGAGTTTGGGTTGTGACATTCTCTCTCTCTACCAAGTGAATTCTTCAATACCTATCTCTATAATTTCTTCAATCTACAGTTACATTGAACTTCTCTTTCGGGGCTTAATCCATTATCCATTCTAAAAACCAACTTCATGGACTCTCTGATCGAACAAGAGAGAAAGAAATCATTGCAGGTTGTTATTTGGGATTCTTGAAGACTTTAGAGACAGGGTTTCAAAATACCCTTATTATTTTAGAGTTGTGGTTGAAGATGATGGAGGTGACAGAGGATGGTCGCTGGGGAGATGCTGGCAGATCGCTAGAGGGGTAGGACTGCTGGTGGTAGGAAAATTGCAAGAAAAAAAAGCTGGGGATCAAAAAGATGAGTGATATAGTTGGTATTAAGGTGGGCGTTCAAAGAGAAAAGAGAGGGGATTTATTTTGCTAGGTAGGGATTCAAAGAAATGGGAGAGCCAAAGTAAAGAGGTAGGTGCTAATAACTGCGCTCTTAATTAGAGATCAGTCAGTGATGTTTTTGGAAACTAGGATAGGCACAACACCATTTTGTGAGTCTGTAGAGATGTTTTCTGAATCTATTTCGATAATTTATAATTTGAATCGTTCATATTATAAGATTAGTAAGTCACTCATGAAAAAAATTATGAAAGATTTAGTCAAAGCCCTTTCATAATAAAACTTTAATGTATTATGGACAAGCATAAAAAAAAATTCTTGAAAAGTCTTACCAAAATATCTTTAGTGACTAATTTAATATTTAAAACTTTAAAATGATATAACTTTTTATTTAGATATTGATTTTTAATAAAATTAGTATTTTTAGAATCCGCTCATCATGATCTATCAAATAAGATCTAAGTTGACTATAAAATTCCTTAAAAAAATAAAATAAAAAACCACCGTAATTGACGTAAATAGCAAAATTTTACTCTATTTCCCAATAAAATTTTACTCTAATTCACAGTAAAATTACTATTGACGTTGGTTTCAACAAAAAAAAAAAATTATGATTTTCTTTTAAAAGAATTTCATAGTTAACATGGATCTCTTTTAATAGATTTGACGAGAAGATTCTAAAACTATTAATTTTATTAAAACTAATATATAGATTTTAAAGTTTGAAATATAAAAATAGTTATCAAGGGTAATATTGTCTAAAAAAAAATGGAAACAAATTTGTTTATATACGATGAAAGAGACGCTTTTTCTCGCGGAGCTTACAAATTAAAAAAAGTTTTAGATTGTCATTTCACTTTAAAGGAAACCAATAAGAGACTTTCAGCCAAATATCTCCCAAAAAAAAAAAAAAAAAAAGAAAAAAAAAAGAAAAAAAAAAAGAAGAAGAATTAATTAGACACTTATAATCTATAATAAGAATGCATTTATGTTTAAAAAAAATAACAGTTAACGCAATTTTAATAATTTTTTAAAAAATAATTATGGTCCGATCATGGGACTATTTCACGGCCTCGTTTGGGAACAGGCTAATTTAGTAATTTTTTTGGTTATTTGGCTAAAATATGAGCTAAAAAAAATAGTGGGCTTATTTGGTTTGAGTTTCGGAGATGAATTTTAGAAAAAAATTTCTTAAAAATTGTTTGGTTTGAGTTTTTTTCAAAAAAATTTCAAAATCACTTTCTCTCTCTTACACATCAATCAATTACTTTTTCTCTCTCCTCTCTTCTTCTCAATCACTTTTTCTCTCACACACATCTACTCAATTCTTCCAAAATATCAAATCATCCCAAACTCCCACAAAAAATTTCTCTCTCAAAATATACAACCAAACAAACCAAAAATTTTTCTAAAACAACTCTCCCAAATTTTTTTCAAAAACAACTCTCCCAAAAACAAACCAAACAAGTCCAGTATGTTTAGGATGACTTTTTGACTTTTTACGAAAAGATGTGTAAAAAGTAAAAAGAAAAGAGAATCTTTGACTTTTTGGTATGGGTTGTTGGCTTTTTGCCTAATATAGTAACTTTTTGACTTTTTGGCTAAAAAGGAGGGTTCCCAAACGAGGCCTAAGTTAATTTTTTAATTTTTATAAAAAGATATGTAAAAAAATAAAAAAAATAATGTAACAATTTGTAGTGAGTCTTTTAACTTTTAAGTTAAAAAATGTTGTCTCCAAAGGGAGCCTTAGTGTATCATTGGTAAAACTAAAATTAATTTGATTTATATATTCAAATTTTGAATACTTTTCTGATAAAGAATTTTGGGTGTGTAACATTGTTCATATGTTTGTGACTATTTGTAAGGATTTTTTCATAAAATATTTAGGGCTTGTTTGGTTTGTTTCTGGGAGAGTTGTTTTAGAAATTTTTTTGGTTTGTTTGGTTGTATATTTTGAGCACCAAGGATCCTCTAGAGTTTTTTTTTCCCTAAAGTTTCCTAAAGTGATGTGTTGTATGGTTGGGATTTAATACTAAAAAATTGATGTGACTTGTCATTAAATCTCAACCATACAACACACCACTTTAGGAAACTTTATGGAAAAAAAACTCTAGAGGATCCTTGCTCTATTTTGAGAGAGAAATTTTTTGTGGGAGTTTGGGATGATTTGATATTTTAGAAGAATTGAGTAGATGTGTGTGAGAGAAAAAGTGATTGAGAATGAGAGATGAGAGAGAAAAAGTGATTGATTGATGTGTAGGAGAGAGAGTGATTTTAGAAATTTTTTTGAGAAAAACTCAAACTAAACAATTTTTGGAAATTTTTTTTCTAAAATTCGTCTCCAAAATTCAAACCAAACAAGCCCTTAATATCTTATCATTTTTATGCGATTGAAATTGCAAATGTTAGTCCATCACATAATGCTAGACTATTCTATATACAATTAAAGAAATCCAACTATATGAATTTAATAGAAAGAAAATAAAAAGTACATATACCAACTTTGCAATTATTATTTTTTTAAGTTGTCAATGTCGTAAACTGAACAACCATTCAATTCTGGAAAAAGAATTGACTAGCAAAATAGTGGTAAACCATCTAATAACTGCATTGGAAGACTCTACCAGTCAAAGTAAACTGCTGAGATGACTAAACAACAGTCAATCGAAGACTACTACGTAATTCAATACTTGTATCATAAAGCTGTGGTTTGGGAAGGGAGTCATCTTTTTTATTTTTTAAATTTTTTTAATTATTTTAATCTCGGTTAAAAAGTTTAATTTAAAGAGAATTTTTTAATTTTTTGATTTTTTTGACTTTTTTTATGAAAGAAGAGTGTAATGATTATGAATTAGATATGATATTTTATTTGTTATAACTAAAATAATCTATTTTATCTTTTGAGATTAAAATAGCCACAAACCATCTTTTCAAACCTAGCCTTATTTATTTATTGTTTCTGTATAGCTTTAACATTATATGCCTACTCTTTAGGCTGAGAATAGGGTCGTTCAACTCCTGAAATTTGATTCGATTCGTTCATGTGTAGGTGATTTCGAATTTATAATAGAGTTGGATGCGATTTAAAATATATATATTTTTTTCTCATACTCGCATTCGCACGCACTTACTCACACTTGTATATATATATATATATTTTATCAAATTCTGCATCGTCGATTTTAATCTTTCATATTAGTAGATATTTGTACATATATTAGGGGTGGGCGCGGATCGGTTGCGGCCACAGAACCTTCAATCCGCCATCCGTCCGCCAGATTGGCGGATTGGAAAAAATCAATCCGTATTCATCCGCCAATTTGGCGGATGTGGATTGAGCGGATTGGCGGTTTGGCGGATGGATGCGAATCGGTTTGGCGGTTTAAAATTTTATAAATTTTCAACATAATTCAACTTGTACACTTCCTAAAAAAAAAAAAAAAGAAAAAAAAAAAAGAAATAAATAAAGAAAGTATTATAGTCAATGACTTAAAAAGGTATTACAATCACTGTATGCCTTATCGAAAGAAAAAAAAAGTTTAAAACTTTAAAATATCACGATTAATGCATGCCTCATCCATATATTACAATCATAGCATGATTCATCCACATAAAGTATTACAATCTGTGGTTCTGAAAATATAATAACAATTCAAACCACCAAAACTATGAACAGAGCAGTAGTAGAGATTGTATGTCTCTGTATTGTTACATCTATATATGTTTTTGAAAACAAAAACCAACCAGCATATATCATATTTTCTATTTATTATTTTTAGAGTTAGATTTAAAAATAAAAATATATATAGATAAATAATACGTTTATTTTTTTCAATTCAAAAAATATATTCAAGTTGAAAACTTTTTTTCAACAAAATATTTAAACTATTTTTCAATTGAAAACACAAACATAATATTTAAACAAATTGAAAACACAAAGTCTTATAAATTAGGGGTGCTCGTGGTTTGGCGGTTTGGCGGTTCGGTTGCGGCCAAAGAAATCTCAAATCCGCCATCCGTCCGCCAAATTGGCGGATTGGAGAAAATCAATCCGCAACCGTCCGCTCGTCATCACGCATCCGTCCAAAATGCAGCGGATCGGTTCGGTTCGGTCGGTTTTGGCGGATCGATATATCCGCTGCTCACCCCTAACATATATAATATATAATATGTATTCTATACTCATAATTGCTATGTATATACACATATATAATATATATATATTGAAAATTACAGTTGTTGTACATCCATATACCAAATAATATATATATACATAAATTGAAACAAATAAGTCCCATACTTTATTTATTTATTTATTTCTAGTAAATTGAACTTCTTTTATTTATATACGTAAATGAAACTTTTTTTTTTATATTTTTTTAGCATGGATTATCAAATTTTGAATATATGAGATTAAAAAATTATGAATAAAAAATTATTCAAAAATAATGTTTTTATCATAAGAAATATGTGATTTTATGGCCTAAAATAATATTTAGAAAATGAGGAGAAAATGACCAAAATAAATATTTAGAAAATGGGGAAAAATAGGTCTAAGAATAAATTTTTAAAGGAAAAAGTTTAATCCGCAAACCGTTCGCATATTAGCGAACTCTATCCGTACAAATTGCAACTTGCACTGCGGGTGGTTGCATGTTGAATTCGTCTCAAACCGCAGATATACAGACAGATCCAAACCACAAACCCAATCTTCAAAAACCAATCCACGAGCACTCCTACTACTCTTCTCCAAAATCAAATCTACAAGCCTCAATCATGTCAATTAATAGAATGATTTTTAATCTAATAACAATTACTTTAACAAATTAAAATTTTAGAGACAAAAATTTAGGGATGAAATCATTGTTTTATATTTAAAATTTTAGTTATCAAAAATGTTATTGTTATATTTTTAATGATGAAATTAGACGTGTAATAATAAAAAACTATTCTTTTGGAATCAAAATTTTCATTTTAAAAGGTAAACTTTTTCATACAAATTGTTTTGTTCCTTAAAAGTACATTTATAACTACATTTTGAAAATTTTGTTTTCAAAGATCAGTTTTTTGACATTTCAGTGACTTTTTGAGATGACCTTTTAATGAGTACTAAAATTATTCTTCTAATACTTTTTGTAATAAAATTCTTATTTTTAAGGACATAAAAATATAGTTCTTAAAACCTTTATATTTTGCAGTGATTCTTCATAATTTTGGTTTTAAATGTTAGCCAAGTAAATTGCTATTTTGGAATAATTAAAAAGATTTACAAAATTTCTTGAATATTATATTCCCCCCATAAATTATTTGGCAACAAAGATAATGAGATATAATGACTCATAAATTATGATTCATTGTGCATTGTAGTGCCCTATTGATCAAAGTACCACGTAATTGATATCATATGATAAACTGAGACTATTTAATCACCATGTTTGGTTCCGGAAAGTTGAATCCACTTTTTACAAAAAAATTAAGCTTTTATTTTTCATATGTATTTTTTTTATTTTTAGTATTTTTTTTAACATCTTACATAATTTTTTTTATTTTTTAGTACACATAATCTATGTTTAAAAAGTATAATATTTCAATAATTTTTTGTATTTTGTTGTACTCAAAGATTATTATTATTTTTTTAAATTGTACAAATTTTTTACTTTTTAAGTATATTAAGATTAAGTAGATTTAAAAATTTTAAAAAAATTGATTAAAAAATTTTAAAAAATTATTAAAAATAGAAAAATAAGAATTGAAAACTAAAAAATTTATTTTTGAAAATTCAAAACCAAACAAGGTAAACAATTTTCAGATGGCAGATGAGTTTTTCTTTTTATTGTTTGTATTGAAAATTTATTTTTATTATTAATTAATTTTTTAGTGTGTGTGTGTGTTGAAAATTTATTTTTATTATTAATTAATTTTTTATTGTGTGTGTGTGTGTGTGTGTGTGTGTGTGTGTGTGTGTTGGGGGGAAGGGTTAAAGTAGTTTTGGACAAAAGAAGAGGAACCCCACCATGTGCAAGGATTCCCAAAGCTTCAACCACACTCCAAATCTAACTTTGTTTTCTTCTTCATGTTTTGTCCACAATCCTCTTACCAGCCACAGCCACACTACCAAACATGTTTCTTCTTATTTTAAGGCAGCTACATCTTAATCATCAGTTTTTATTTCTTTATTTTTTATTATATCATTCCTATAGTTGTATTTGGTAATAATAGGTACTTGAGAGCTAAACACCAACTTAAAACTAGTTAAGGGTATAAATTTTTGAATAAAAAACACACAAACTAATTATAGAATCAAACACAACTTTTTTACATGAGGTAGGTTTCACTATATGTAAATGTCATATTAATGTAAAAGAATTATATTTGATTCTGTCATTAATTTATTTGTAGATAAAAGAAATATTTTCAATATAATAATAACTTGACTCTATATTTAATCACATCTCTCTCAATAATTGTAACTGTGAGAAGTAAAAGAAGTGTTTTCAATAACTTGATTATATTTTAAACACACAGAGCCTGTTTGGTTCAATTTTCAAATCCATTTTTCAAAATTTAAAACCCAAAATTTATTTGGTTTTGAATTTTTACAACATATATTTTAAATCCATTTTTCAAAACCTAAAATCCAAAACCTATTGTTTGTTTTGGATTTTCACCAACAAGTTTTGAAACAAATATTAAACTTGTATTAGTTTTTAAACTGGTTGAATTTTATTTTATTTTATATATTTGTCATTATTCAGTAATTTTATAAAAGTTTTTCAAAAATGTGAAATGCTTTAAATGTATATAACTTTAGTATAGTTAAAGTACAGTTAGATTAGATATAAAGTGAAACTCTACCATATAAATTAGATTAGATCTATTTAAAAAGTATAGTTATATTATGTATATGAAAGAAGTAAATAAATTTGACTATAATATTACCAAAAAAAAAAAATTTGGCTTCAAGACAAAAAACGTAAGACCCAAAAAACCTCAAAATTATGTTTTGAAAACTCAACCAAACAAGTTTTGAATTCAATTTTTCGAAAATTATTTTAAAAATATACAACTCAAAAAAAACACAAGACTCAAAATTGAGTTCTAAAAATTTATAACCAAACAAGTTTTGAATTTAATTTTTTAAAAACTATTTTGAAAATATATAACTCAAAAATTAATTTGAAAACTCACAACCAAATGTGGGAGGCAAAAATAAGCTACAACGGAACAAGACCAGAAATGTAGGTCTAGAATGGCATTTCAACAGGTTCAAGAGACTAGTTGTCCAGGATGTAGAGATCAGATCTAAGAGGCCATGATCTAGTACGAAGGTACATGACCAGAAGTCCATAACCAGAAATAAGGGTTGAAGGTTCAATGAAGTTGGACCAAGACCAGAGGAATAGGGAACGCGCCTTAAGGGAGTAGACTCAATCAAGGCATGGCCCTAAATCCATGGCCCAACTAAATTCTTGAAATTTGCACCTAGTGGAACATGATTCCTAATGAAAATGGGTTGACATGAGGAGTGAAAGGGGGGCTAATAGCCCACAATGGCTAATGAGAGCAGAATATAAATAAAGGTAACTTCCATGGTTAATGAATTCCACAGACACTCATATTCACACATTTTGCACTTTTGTCTTCTAATTCACTAACTTAAACATCAGAGTGTATCCAAGCTGCTCCCCAGCCAAATCCTTCATATTTTGTGAAACCCACTACACCAAACAGGTTTTGAAAACTAATTTCAAAATTAAACCAAACCGATCCGTGCCAACACATATCACTCAGGCACACACACTCTCTTGCCACACACGTGAGAAACCCTAGCCTCACATGCTCGCACACTCCCCCTTCTCCCTCTCTCCTAAGGGTGTGTATTGGTCTGTTAGCCCAACCCAACCCAACCCAACCCAACCCAATTTTTTTAGAGCTTGAGAATGTTGTTTTAGCCCATAGGACTGGATTAAGCCAACATTTTCAACGTGATATATTAATGGGTTAGGCTTGAAATTTATACCTTCAACTCAGCTCAACACACTATTAAATTAGTTAATTAATTAAAATACATTAAAATCTATATTTTTTTGTTATGATCTAAAATTTATCTTTATTGATTTTATTAAAACTCACATTTCTGGCGATGTGTGATTGAATTTAATTAAGAATTTTTTTAATTTATACACAAAATCCTTCAATTTATAATGATGTCAATACATTTATTTTAAAAATATAATGTGTGATTGAATTTAATTATGAATTTTTTTATAAAAAAAAAATTAACATATAGTCCGATGGGTGAACTTGGATTTATAATTTTTTTTGGGCCGAACTTGAGCAGATGTAGAGATTCGATGTTAGGGTCGGGCCAACTTTGGACAAACACAAAGTGCCTTATTATATAGTGTCGGCCCAACCCGAACCCAACCCAGCCCAGCCTAGCCTAACGTATGACCACCCATACTCTCTCCTTCGCTCTCCTTCACCGGATCTTTGCCAGAAAACCCCATCTCTCCATTCAGTCTCTCTCTCTCTCTCTCTCTCTCTCTCTCTCTCTCTCCTCTTCCCTATAATTCTCTCGCTCTGGTCGATTCGTCGGAATATTCTCTCAAAAACAATGCCAAAATATTTGTAAAATTCTCTCAAAAATGATGCTGAAATATTTGTAAAAGCCTCGAAATCGTTTTTTAAGTTGATTCTATAAGAAAATCTCCAATGGTTCATCAAATCCATCATCAAATTTAAATTTGATGAAAAAAGTTACTTTTTGCTCCTCTAATAGCTCATCAAATCCATCATCAAATTCAGGATTTCACTTTTATTTCATCAAATGAGGACTAATGTGCCTTTCATCAAATCACTGCTCATTACTGTTGAATTTTCTTCACTAGATGTCCCCCTAGATGACCACCTCAAGGCAAAAATTTGTGAAAAAATTACACTAGCCGGTTGACCAACCCGTCACAAGTCCGATCGACCGATGGTTTGATACAGTTACAAAACCCACCATTAGAGCACTTGATATCAAAGGGAGCTTTTACTCAAATTTGGTGAAAAAATTGGTACACCGTTGGAGATGCCCTACGGTAATCGTAGAATTTATTTTACTATTTTGTTCTTTTAATTTTTTTTTATTATAATTTATTTGAAGTTAAAACTGTTGCAGTACAACTCAAAATTTTGTCTATGAACTGCTCATAAATTCATATTTCATGTTTATATATATATTTTTTTAGTACACTGTTTCATGAAAATGCCTTGTTTTAAGTTGGTACTGTAAGGTAATCAAAGAATTTTATTCTTTACACTACTAAAAAAATCATTTTTTGCAACCGCTACAAACCGTTGCAAATAATAAAAATACAGTTGCAAAAAACCTTTTGCGACGGTCCATGCGACGGTAAATGGGGGTGGCGAATGTGGGGGTGGCAAATACTTTTTGCGACGGCAGAACAACGGTCGCAAATTATTTGTGACTGCCTAAACTACTTATGGCGACCACTATTTTGCCATCGCAAAAAACAAAAAAAAATGCTAACATGTTTTTTGGCGACCATCTTGCTACCATCGCAAAAAAACAAAAAAGAAAAAGAAAAAGAAAAAGAAAAAAGAAAAAAGAAAAAGAAACATAAAAGTGTAACATTAAGCATTTTATGAATAGCAATGACAAGAATTTAGACAGTATGACATTGTAGTTTAATCAGGCATTCCTTTTGAGTCTCAAAATTGGAGCCATATGTAAAAGTTATTGCAACTAAAAACCTGGAAAAAGTTCTTTTATGACAAAAACATAATTTAGATAGAATGTTAGTAAAGCCAAAATCTACAATGTTGATGTTCACCACTGTACAAGGTACCAATCGAGTTCCAATTTGTTACCAACTTCATTGTTGGTCCTATGAGTCTCTCACCACAATGATAGAAAACATGAAAACTGGTGCATATGCCAAACTCTGAAAAGAACAGCACAAAAGGTATAGAGTTAGAAATTATTCAAAGTACTAAGAAAAACCTATATTCTGTTTGAAGAAATATATTGCATGTTTAGAACCGTCTTCATATTAAAAGCCATAATAGAAACTATGTGCAATTTAATGATAATCAATTCAACAATTGCTCACCAATGCAAGAAGTTAAGTTTAAAAAGGATAGGCCAAACTCTAGTCAAGTAAAAGTGCAATATAAATTAACAGAGCTAAACAACAGCATACCAGTAATCTACCTGCCTAGCCTCATTTACAACAACATTCAAAGCATTAGATGAACGTGGTGTATTAGTCTTGTGATTGATAAAAATATTTCAAAGTTCATAGGTGTTTAATTTCAATCCCCACTACAACTATACAGGATTCATAAAAACTATTATCCACAATCTAAGTGCAGGTTTAATATTTAAGGACCGAGCGATGTGGGGTATTAACCATTCTACGACATTTCTTCACTAGATATACAACATGAACCCTGAAAATCAAGCAATGTAAATATGAAAAATCACCTTCTAGATATGCCAGCAAAACAATGAACCATTGCACCGCCATGCATTCTTTTAGCTCCATCAATGAAATTGAAACACTCGTCAAAATACTGTGCTATGTTTATATATGCTTTGTTTGGGACTACGTCAATCCACAAACAATGACATAGATTACTAAGAACTTTGGTCATAAAAGCTCAAGGTGTCTTCAACCATTAAACAACATCATAAATTTCTATATGACTAGAACATGAGAAACGTTGCATAAACAATAACAGTATAACCATAAACTGCAATAAATTGAAGAAGAAAAGAAAACTAGCAGAACAAAATTTATGAAAGTGAAACTAAAACAACTTTAAGGGAACATATGGTTGAACCCCAGCTTCCTAGTGAGATTGAATATGAGATGAATGACTTCCTCAAAAGTAATTTAAACATGCAATGTGGATATAACTTAACAACTAATTTCGGTAAGACAAAATAATGCAAGGCTCTGAGCATTAAGTTTTAATAAGCTTATCTTTGAAAATGGATGAATAAGATTAGACCTCAGTTGTTGTTTAGATCATGTTGAATGTCTTTAGATGATAAATGTGGCTGAAATATGTTGAATACACTAAAGAATCCAATTCAATGAATTGTTTAGAATTATTTTGTAGATATATCTCATCTTATGTTTTAAATTTTTAATTGAATAAGAGGAATGTGGTTGAGCTGTATTGAACTTAATAATTGAATGATGCAGTCGATGGAGTTTGTTTATTGCCAAAAAAAAAAAAAAAAGGTCCATAAAAGGCTGGAATTATGTTAGGAAAATAATACAATACTCATATTATAGTTTTCAAGGGCTCCTATTCGTCTGATGGCTATTGTACTTGACCCTGATTTTGAGAGGCATTATGTGCAATCTTTTATTCATTTTTGGGAATATTTTAACCTTTCAAAGTTGATGTTTTCTCTGTAAGTAACATTTAGTTGTGTAAATACAATAAGTTTACCTTTTTATGGTTCTTATGATTGAAAATACATACAATTTAACAATTTTCCATATTGAAATTTGTTGTAATTGTTGTTTGCGTGGAAATTTGCAGTTTGCAGAAGACATTTGGGACAAATGAGATACTACTGATAATCCGGTCGTTCATAAAATTTAGGAGTATGCTTCTCAAGTTTTATCCACACTTTTGTTCTGCATATGATTTATTTATAAAAGATAGACACTATTGAGTAATTATTTGACCAACCTCTCTTTGGCAGTCTTAGCGAAACTGTCTTTGGAGAAACATCTACTGCACTATCATTTAAGGAAATACGTCGCTGCAATCTGTATGCTGATCATATACTGGTTTCTGTTTTAGGAAAATGGAAATACAGAGAAACATGTGAAAAAATAAAAAGACAAGAGAATAAGATAAATTCTCAGAAAAATGAGAATAAAAAAGGGGCAACTACGTTGTGCAAAAGGTGCATCCCCAAATGCTTTAAGGAAAACATAAAGTCAACTGAATGAAAAAAGCTTGATGAAAAATAACACAAGAGACTAAGAAAAATCAATTGACAACCTTGGTTAGAAGAAGATGATCTTGAAAGGCATTTTTAGTAAAATTGCACAGAAGGCCTTTGAAGGTAGACAAGTCAAAACACCATGTAAATCACTATGGATAGAAGTGTGAGATATCAAGTCCAGCTGTTAAACAATGGATTTCATGTTAAGCAAATCAAACATTTAAATTAAGGTTGGAACATCATGCACGTACAATAGAAATAGAAAAATCAAAAACCAGTAAAAGTAAGATATTGAATAAAATAACAACACCTTTGATGAGGAGAGATAATTTCCAGCAATTGATGGTGCACCCAATCCAATCCACCTTTAGTAACCTACATTGATAAATATTTAGTATTGTAACACAAGCAACTTGGTAGGGTTGCTGGGTCGGGTTTCGGGGCTAGACCTAAGCTAGAAAAACAAAGAAATACTATGCCCAAGCCCTGACTAGCCTAACATCAAGCCAAATTTTACATCAATAATTTTGTATTTTCCTCTTAAGTGTATTTTCTTTATTTTAAACCAATATAAAACTAAATAAATCATATGCATACAATTAATATAACAAGAATCTAACATACCACTAAATCATCAAAAGCTGGTACACCATATAGAGGATATGTGGCAAGCATATATAGTAATGAAGGTCTAGCAAAAAAGATCATACAAAAGAAAACACAAACCTTGTCCATTTACTTTGCTCAACAGGACTCCAACCTCTAGGTTTGGCAATTTTACAAGGCCCTACAGTTGCTTGCAATAACCCATCACATATAAAACCATCATTTTCAGTAGCACCACATGCAAAGCAAATCCTTCAAACAAATAAATCATATAAATAAATTGTTCAACACCAAATCCTAAATGGCATATAAATAAACATCACCCAATGCCCACCAATTTTCAATATCAGTCTTAGCTGTGTAATTTTATCATTTACAAACACTGGTCCTTCAATATCAATCTTAGCATCAGTCTTAGCTGTGTAATTTTATCATTTACCCACTTGCACCTCCATGAAAATTGTATTTTGGGTTGTTTCCACTTATTTGCAATTTTTCCTTCAAATTTCCCCATTCACCCTAAACAAGAATCAAAATTTCCAATTCCAACCTTTCATTTTCCCATCAACCACACATAACAAATAGATCAACATTTCCACAAACTCCAATCTCAATCCCTCTAAACAAACACAGATCTGTACCAATTAATGTCAAAATAACAGAAATTAAACCCATCATTTCCCATACAAACACAGATCTATACCAATTAATGTCAAAATAACAAAAATTAAACCCATCATTTCCTATACAAACGTATACAGCTCCTACAACAATTCAACCAAATTGAGACACAAATTTGACATCATACAACACATGATCAAATTAAAAGAAAATCAAACCTGCTGTTAGAGAGCGTAGAGAAGCAAAGCGACTTCGTTGGAGAACTTGGACCTGACGCCTCTGGAGGAGGAGTCCAGAGATCCGTCGAAGCCCACATACGAGGCAGCCATGTAGAACTTTTGATATGCAACGCGAACCTCATTTGCCAATTCATCATGACATGATAGCTCTGCCTTTCAAACGTTCAAGCACACAACGCCAACGAAGTTGACATCGACGAACTGATCGGAGATGCAATCAAGGGTAGATTTCAGATCGTTACAGTGAGAATCTTCGAGGAGGCACTGTGAGACCTCCACTTTGCACCAGAAATTCAGATCGTTGCAATGAGTGTAGATTTCAGATCATTTCAATTTTAATTTACGATTGAAATTGAAAACTGCTGAGAGAGTTTGAAATCAGAATTAAACAGAGCAATATAGAAATCAACTACGACTAATGAAGCAGATAACAAACAGCAATACGCAACACATCAGAAATTCAAATCAGACTATCAATCACGAAGCCTCTTTAACAGAAAATATAGCAAATTAGAATGCTTTAATCAATTCAGAAAACAAAGTTACATAAGTCACATTGAACTTCATACGACTCAAAACGAAATTCAAAATACAATGCACCAGAGTTTCATCAAAAGTGAACTAATTGGTATATATATATAGAGAGAGAGAGTGTGTGTGAGTGAGCTTCATTAGCATTTGCACCTGCTATTACTAATAATACTACTTGATTTGCCCTTTTCTCACGAGCAATCTGAAATCATCAATTGAAAACGCTACAATTTGATCAATGGTTAAACCCAAGCGACAGAGAGAGATGAGAATGATAGAAATCTCAAGAATTTGAAAATAAATACTCTATTAAACCCTAAAATTGAAAAATTGGAGGTCTCCATAGTCGGCTCTGGTGAGAAAGAGAAAGAGAAGCGTTCGTGATGGAGAGGAGGCATAGCAGAGGGGAGAGAGAGAGAGAGAGAGAGAAAGAGAGAGAGAGAGAGAGAGAGTTGGATTCATTCATGGAAATTAGGCTTATCGATTATGAATCGATCGAAATCTTCATAAAAAATTAATCAAAATCTTCAAATCTTCATCAACAATTAATCGAAATCTTCAAATGAACAATAAAATTGAGAGTGGAGAATCAAAAGAGAGAGTCGAGCGAGAGAAATGGAGAGTGAGATTTTTAGACAGAGAGAGAGAGATACCGTTGGAGGTCTCTTCTTCAGCCGAAGAGAGCGCAAAATGGAGACAGAATTGGGAAATAACAGTGAAACACAGTTTGGAAGTAAAATCAAATTTTAATGTTAAAAAAATGATTTTTTGCAACGGTTAAACGATCAGTCGCAAAAAAAGAGATGCAAAAAGTCATATTTCTGGTAGTGTCATTCTATTCTGTTTATGGTCTCTCTGTTTTTTTGTTTCTTTTTTTTTTTTTTTTTGGTTAGCTTTGGGTGAGATGAGATATAATTCAGTTGAAGTAAAAATCGTAGTAATAGAACTCAAAATTTTGTCTTTGATCTTACTTCGAAATTCATTTTTCTTGTTTATTATTTATTTATTTTTGTTGGGTACTGTATTTTCATGTTTAATTGGATACAAAAAAATTGTAAAAGGCTCGAAATTGCTATGTTTTGTTTAAGTTGATACGGTAAGGTAAGGTAATTAGAAAATTTTCTTTATCATTTTGTTCCTTTTTGGATTAGCTTTGCATGAGATATAATTCATTTTTGTTCCTTTTTGGATTAGCTTTGTGTGATATTAAGAGTGCCTCCACCAAATTCACTGCGGCTTTTGTTGTGGAACTCCATCCAAGCCCTGTTCTTGTAGAAGTAAGCCCCTTTCCACTCCAAGCTATCATCTTGTGATGACTGGGTTCTTGTTTTCTTTATTTTCCTTCTTCCTCCATTCTCCTTTTATCTTCGTTGGACTTGAAACATCCGGAGTTGGTTCTCTAGATTAGAGTTCTTGTTCTTGTTTTGGTTCGGTGTCGATTTTCGCTTGTTCCGGAGAGCGTGAGAGCAGGTCCGGAGTGCTCGAGGGATGAACCAAAAACTTTTCTGGGCTGGTTGGCTAGCCGCACATGCGGGGGCCCTGGGCCGCACGTGCGGGAGAGGGGCCGCACATGCAGGAGGCAAGGCCACACGTGCAGAATTCAGGGGCTGTTTAGCTTGGCACACTGCTTAAATTGCAGGTGAGGGACTGAGTGCGGATTGGAGGGCCACACGTGCGGGAATCAGTGCCGCACGTGCGGGAAGGAGGCTCTGCACGTGCGGGGGCACGTGCCGCACGTGCGGGACGGGGACAGTCCGAAAACCCTATTTTTTTCTACTCTTTTGGCCTGTTTGTATCTCATTCTATTATATCTCCCTCTCTCTCTAAAAGCATTTTCTCTCCTCCTCTCTAGAAACTCTCACCAAAGCCCTAAAACACTTTGATTCTTGCTATCTATTGGGTTTAGATCATCCTCATTTTTCTTTGATCTTGAAGATCAAGCATGGGTTCCTCTTTGTGTTGTGGAAAATTGAAGAGTCTTCCAATCAAAGCTAGGGTTTCACTCTCTTCCATCACCAACACTTGAGGTAAGGATTTCTTGAGTTATATATACAAGTTTTGCCATATTGTTGTTGATTTAAAAGTGTTCTTGAAGTTTTGTGTTGATTTTTGATGTTGATTTAAAATGTAGAGAGTTTTGAATGTGGGTTTGTATTTTAATCTTTTTACTATTTCTTGAGGGTTTCCTTCTATTAAACTTATGAAAAATAGTTTGATGAAGTTTTTCTTGAAAAATAAGGAAGGTTTGTTTTTAATGAAAACCCTAGAATTTGGGAAGATAAGGGAAATACCTATGAAACTCCTTACCAATTTGCGTCAAGAGGATGAATGAGGGTAAATCTCATAACATGTTTGGTAAAAATGGAAATCTATTTGATATATGAGACATAAGATGTTATTATAACATATTGTTAAATGCTTGAACATGTATTGTTGGAAAGTGGTGAATGATTATGCACCATGGAATGTGAAGGTTGTGAAATCTTGAAAATTATTTTGGGAACATCACATATTGCCTTGAAGAGGCTAGCTTGTTGAGATTTGGGCATGATGAGAAGGTTATTGTTGCTATGAATTAATGGTAGGGTCATTTGTGAAATAATGTTGAGGAGAAGAAATGATAAAAGTGGTAAATTGATATTGTGTGAGTGAGTTTCCGATCACACTGCCCTCCTTAGTAATTCAGCTGGAGAGCACAGGCAGAACGGATGGCACCCTGTTATCCTGCACAGAAAGAAAAGGCTCCAACGGTGGTTATTCCACCCGGGGACACTCCGACGATCAAGTCAATATCTCTCAAAGATAATTCAATACGTAAAGTACTGCTCAAGGCTTAAAATTGCGTACCTTAGACCCGCCGGGGGTGCCCTTCTTTTATAGTTTAACTCGATCCCAGTCCCACTAGAAGTCTGACTTCTATGGACTCTTATTCCGGATTTTCCTTGGACTCTTCAAGAGATAAGGATAGACTCCCTAAGAGTATTACCGATATCCATCTTGCAATCTTTCTTCATTCTAGGACTCCTGTCCCTTATCCGCTTATCCCGGATTCCTGTATTCTCGCAGATAACCTCGGCCTAGCCGAGATCATTCTGGTATCTTGACCAGGACACGTGACATCTCGGCTGACACTTCGGTGTCACCTCGGCCACGTGTTGGTACTTAGAAAATACATCCCCACAACTGCCCCCTAGGTTCTATTACCTCGGCCATCTGAGGTGATGGAACCTACATTGGTACTCTTGCTGAACATCGGCTCGAGAACTTCCCAGCCGAGATCATTTACTTTTAGCCCGACATGCTCTCTTCGGAGAACAAGAACTCTAGTGAACTCTTTCACGCGCATGAGCTGTCATGCATCACTTTCTAGTCAATTTACTTACGCGTTCTGTCTCCATTGGCTCGTGCCTGTGACGCGCTCGCAAGCCGCCTTTTATCTGTTTTCGCCATCTGACGTCCGCGTTACCCCAGGCGCATTAAATGCTTTTGTTTTGCCACCGTTTCAAATTTTGACAAAACTTTTGCCTCTCTCTTTTGGCTCTTCACTTTTGCATTTGATCTCCGTGTTTTCTCTCTCTCTAAACTTTCTTCTTCGAAACCGCCATTGCTTCAAGCTCCAAGCTCTGCGATTGTCTTTCCTTCTCCTCTCTTGTGAAGCTGTCATTATCTCGTCACATCTGTAACTGCCGTCGGACCTCGACGAAACTCATTCCGGCTCTATTTCTCTGGTAAGCTACTGTTCCCTTCGCTTTCATTTCTGTTGATATTTTTTGCTCCCATTTTTGTTTCAAATCTTGTGTCTCATATATCTGAGAGTATTCAAGTGAATTTGATTCCTATCCATACACTGTTCACCACTTTCTTGTACTCTTGTCACTGTTCTTGACCGTATACTCCATGTATTTTATGCTTTTGATAGCCCTACCTTTGTTCTTGATTCTGAAACTTCGTTCTTGCTTTTCTGTTTTCCAGATTTCTGCCCTCCATACTTGTTCTTCGTAGATTTAGGTTTGGGATTTGTCTGTAGGACCTATTAATTCATAGGAAAACTGAAAAGCCGATATCATGGGCATGTGGAGACACAGGGTGAACACCCCAACCAGATTAGAATATTGCAGGCAGGAGTTCTCTATTCCCCACGATGTCCATCTGAGACTTGCCGGGGATGATGACTCCATTATGCCCACTGACAACTCAATGCCCTTTCCCATAGTAGCTTTTGCTGAGTGTGGACTTCGGCTGCCACTTACTACCCTTTTTCGTGAGGTTCTCCACTTCTATAAGTTGAACCCTATGCAGCTTACCATTAACTCCTACAGAGTGATTAATGGTATCATAGCCCTGGCTAGGCGTGAGAATGTTAGGATTACCCTGGCCGATATCCAGTTTTGTTATACCATGTGCGCCCTGGACTTAAAAGACAAAGGCTTTGTCTATTACCTCAAGCCGAGGTCCACTGAATTCAAAATTATAGCCGACCTTCTAGACTCCAACAAAGGGGCTGGAGACGACTACCTGATTGCCTCTGGAAACTGGGAGTTTGCCCCAGACGATGATGTCCACTTATACCCTCTTCCTCGAACTGTTAAGGAGGGCAAGGGTAAGAGCCCACTATCAATCACTTGTTTCTTTTTAAGTCTCCAAAACTTTGTCTTTTTCTAACACTAGTTTTCTATTGCAGATCTTCATCAGCCACCGAAAAATTTTCGCCAATTCTACGCCCCCAGTGAAGACCTAAAAAGACTTCTGGATCTCCCTGTGGCCAAAAAGAAAGCTCCTCTGTTGTTAAATTTTATCCCAACGTACAAGTCCGTTTTGCCTGACGTCCCCAAACGAAAGAAGAAAAGCCACTCTCCACCCCCTGTCACAACCCAGACTGCGTCCTCATCACGAACAGACCAAGGATCTACGTCTGACCCAGCAGATTTGCCATCCACTTCGGCACCATACTTGATCCCTATTCTTGAACAAAAACGTCAGCGACAACTTGTCAAAACTGCTGAGATGGTTCGCCGAAAACCCGTGGCTCAAGATCTCCTGGCCAACCTTCCTACCGACGTTGAGGCTCAGCCGACGTCCACCATGCCCCCACCAAAGCCAAAAAAGACCAAGAAAGCTCAGCCGAAGGCCACGGCCACCCAAGTTGAGACTGAAGACACACTGCCAATTTCGCAATTGGCAGGGAGCCAGAAGACCGCTTCTGTTCCTGAAAAAAGATCTGCTGAAGCACAGCCATCCCCTTCCTCAAAATCAAAGAAGCCGAGGTTGTCTTCTGGCTCAACCTCTAAGTCGAAAAAACCCTTGGTCCCCTGGGAGCCAAAAATTACTCTGGAGGACAAGCCAGTCTTCGAGAGTGTCAGCGCCGAGGATATTAATATCGGCGTTGCACTCAGTACTGCCCTCCTGCTCCCGGGTGATCTTGAGCGGAACGCCGAGATCAGTGAGTATGAGAACTACTGTCTCATGCTTCAGCATTCTGTTCAGGTAAATGTTCCTACTTGGAACTTGTTACTTCCTTTCTGTTTCTTACTTAGAATATTTTCTAACACTGTTTTTTGCCTTCAGGCCATCTAGCATGCCCACTCATTTTCTATGCAGTCGTTTGAAAACCGGCAGAGGCTTACCGACGCCAAGAAGGAGGTCACTGCCCTTAAAAAGTCCCATAAAGGACTTGAAACAAAGATGAAGAAATTGGAAGATCAAGCCGAGGTTGCTATAAAAGCCCAAACTTCTACCGAGGAGAAGGTCGGCGCTACTGAGGCTATAAACAAAGTTCTCCAGACCCAGTTGAAGGAAGCTGAGGATAGAAGGGCCCAGGCCGAGAAGGAGCTTCAAGAAGCCCTGGCCACGAAAAAGGCCGAAATTGAAGAGGCTGATGAAAAGGCATATGCTCAAGGCATGGCCGATGTCGCTGAAAACTACAAGCTTCAAGTCAGGCAGGCGTGTAACAGGGGCTTCTCCCTTGGTTGGATGGCTGTGCTGAAGAAACTTGACATTCCGGCTGACTCGCCTCTGAGGAATGCCGATCAAATTCCTGTGCCATGCCCTCTGCCTCATCCTTCAAGTCAAACTGAGAATGATTCTGAGTCTGAATCAGAAGAAGAGGAAAAGGATGATGATGAGGCCTTGGTCAGGAAGCCCAAGAACGCCACTGGGACTAAGTCCCTTCCTCAGGATGATCAAGTCCTGGACTTGACTCATGATGAAGAGGATGAAGTCGTTACCAAGGAGGCTACTCCTGAACAGGCGCCATCCGACGTTCCTCCAACTGAGAAAGGCCTCGAGGAGACACTTGCAGAGATTGACGCCGAGATCGAGGCGGAAAAGTCTGCCGAAGTAGTTCCTCAAGGATCTGCCGAGGTAGTTCTTCAAGAAGTGGCCGAGGTTCAAGCCCAAACTGCTCCTGAAACTGAAGAAACACAACCGTGATGCTTTTTTTCTTTTTCTGTCTTTTTGTACTTCTTGTACGTTTTTGTTTTCAGAACAACGTAAACTCTGTGCCTGGCCGATGTGCCTTTTTCCATTCTGATGCTAAATACAACTTTCTGCTACTGAGTGTTTGTATTTTTGTATTTTTATGACTGCTTCTGCATGATTCTATACTTGGAATATTTTGCAAGTCTCTCCTCCTTTGTAAAATCTCCTCGGGGAAAAATACCTCGGGTATGTTTACCCGGAAATTTATCTCGGCAAGAATTTCGCCTGTAAATTTTCCATAACTTTCAACAAGTATACAGCATATACAATTTTGTCTGGCAAACTTTTCTCAAGTTTTAACAAGGGTTTGAATCAATAAACCTAATTTAACTTCATCTTGTAAATTGCTACAAATTTCAACAAGTGAAGATAAACAATTATCTCGGCTTAACTTTAACTTTAACTTGTAAATTGCTACAAATTTCAACAAGTAAAGATAAGGAATTTATCTCGGCTTAACTTTAACTTGTAAATTGCTACAAATTTCAACAAGTAAAGATAAGGAATTTATATCGGCTTAACTTTAACTTGTAAATTGCTACAAATTTCAACAAGTAAAGATAAGGAATTTATCTCGGCTTAACTTTAACTTGTAAATTGCTACAAATTTCAACAAGTAAAGATAAGGAATTTATCTCGGCTTAACTTTAACTTGTAAATTGCTACAAATTTCAACAAGTAAAGATAAGGAATTTATCTCAGCTTAACTTCGGTTAAGCATAAACTCCGGTTAAACTTTATCTTAGATTAACCACGGTTAAACATCTCGGCTTAACTTTGGCTAGGCATTACTGTCTTCTATCTGCCCCCAATGTGAACCTAAGTTCCACTTGGGTTCTCATTATTCAAAAAACAACATTATGCATAGTTTCATAAGTTCTGGAAAATTCTGCTAGGATTTCATTGATCATATCGGCAAAAAATCAAACAACATCTAATGATAAAAAAACTTTAAATTACAAGTGGTCCATGGTCTAGGCAATGCTTTGCCTTCACTATCTTCGAGCCGATATGCCCCATTTCCTAACACCGAGGTAATTCTGTAGGGCCCTTCCCAGTTTGGGCCAAGCTTGCCCTCTCTAGGATCCTTCTTATTGCCGACGACTTTCCTCAAGACTAGGTCGTTGACCTGAAAATCCCTTGGATTGACCTTCTTGTTGTAAGCTTTGGCAAGTTGTTGCTGGTATGCTGCAAGCTGGATTGCAGCTTTCTCTCTTCTTTCTTTTAGTAGATCCAGATCTCGGGCTAAGAGCACATCGTTAGTCCCGTTCTCAACTCCCTGGGTTCTGATCCCTGGGATGCCGATCTCCAATGGAATGACTACTTCTGTGCCATAAGCCATGGCGAAGGGGGATTCCCCTGTTGATCTTCTTGGCGTAGTGCGATATGCCCAGAGCACATTGGGCAATTCGTCTACCCACTTTCCTTTTGCTGCCTGCAGCCTCTTCTTTATCCCGTCTAGAATTACTTTGTTGGATGCTTCTGCTTGCCCATTACTTTGGGGAAAACTTGGTGTTGAAAAGTAATTCTTTATCTTGAATTTTGCACAAAAATTCTTGATGAGTTTGCTGTCAAATTGTGTTCCGTTATCGGCAACTATTGCTCTTGGAATCCCAAATCTGGTGGTGATGTTTCGCCAGATGAAGTTCTTCACATCCATATCTCGGATTTTGGCAAGAGGCTCTGCTTCTATCCACTTTGTGAAGTCTGTTGCTACCAGTAGGTACTTCCGCTGCCCAGTTGCTTGGGGTAATTGTCCAACGAGATCCATGCCCCATTGGGCAAATGGCCAAGGGCTGGAAACAGGGTTCAGGTCGGCAGCTGGCTGATGTATCAAAGGTGCAAACCTCTGGCATTGTTCACACTTCTTCACATAGGCCTCTGCATCTTTTTGCATATAGGGCCACCAATACCCCTGGGTAATGGCCCTGTGAGCTAATGATCTGCCCCCTGCGTGGCTTCCACAAACTCCTTCATGAATTTCATATAAAAAGTCTTCGACCTGAAGAGGGTGTACACACCTCAAAAGAGGTCTAGTGAAGGATCTTCTGTAGAGATGTCCTTCTGCTGTCAGACTGAATCTTGCCGACTTCAATCTGACCTTGTGTGCTTCTTTTCGTTCTTCTGGCAGCTTTCCTTCTTTCAGGAATGCGATAATTGCATCCATCCAGCTTGGTCCCATGTCCACACATAATGCTTCTTGCATTGTGTTTGGTGGCTCTATGCTTGGGCCTGATAGGTAATCGATCATTATTGTCCTTGTCTTTCCGGTTTGCATTGAACTTGCTAAATAGGCCAACGCGTCGGCGTGGCTGTTATCATCTCGGCTAACCTGAAGAAGTCAGCAGTTTTGAAACATGGCTGCCAGCCTGATGACTTCTTTTGCGTATGCCGACATTCTTTCATCTCGGGCAGCAAACTCTCCTGTAGTTTGATTGACTATAAGTTGTGAGTCACAAAAAACTATTACCTCATCTACCTCTGCTGCTACTGCCAGCTTCAGTCCAGCAATCAATGCTTCATATTCCGCCTCATTGTTCGAGGCTTTGAACCCCAGTCGAATGGACTGCTCCAATATCTCTCCATCGGGGGAGATTAACACTACTCCTGCCCCTGCCCCCTGCCGGTTTGAGCTCCCATCAACAAAAAGTTGAAAGGAGTCACCGATGTAAATGCTGCAGGGTCTGAGTTTTTCCTTCCTTGGTTCTTTAGCCTTTGGCTGGGCTTCTCCTTCATTGGTTGGACATCGTTCACCTCGGCTCAACGGAGCCCGATGTTCGATGTATTCTGGCAAGAACTCGGCCACGAAGTCGGCCAAGACTTGGCCCTTAATTGCTGTTCTCGGCCTGAACTCCAGGTCGTATTGGCCCAAAACTACGGCCCATCTTGCTATTCTTCCAGTTAAGTCTCCTTGTTGCAACAGGGATTTCAGTGGGTGTTCTGTTAGTACCACTATCTTGTGAGCCTGAAAGTAATGGTTTAGCTTTTTTGAAGCCATTACCAAGGCCAGCATTAATTTCTCCAGTGGTAAATACCTTGTTTCTGCATCGACCAAGGTTTTACTTACATAGTAAACAGCCTTCTGCTCTCCCTTCTCTTCTCGGATTATCATAACACTTACTGCGTGCTCTAAAACTGCTAAGTATAAAAACAGTTCCTTCCCAGGTTGAGGTGTTGAGAGGACTGGAGCCGTGGTAAGATATTTCTTCAGGTCGGCCAAAGCGGCCTCACATTCCTCTGTCCATAGAAAATCCGTGGCCTTTTTCACCAGGTTGAAAAAAGGTTTACATTTGTCCGAACTTCGGCTTATGAACCTGTTTAGGGCTGCGGCCCTTCCAGTAAGCATTTGAACCTGTTTAGCCGATGTCGGACTCTGTAATTCCAGGATGGCCTTGATCTGATCTGGGCTGGCTTCAATGCCCCTTCTAGTCACTAGGTATCCCAAGAACTTACCGGATCCGACTCCAAATGCGCACTTCGATGCGTTGAGTCGGAGCCGATATGTTTTGAGTATGTCAAAGACCTCTTTTAGGTCAGCAAGATGATCTTTTGGGTCCTTGGTCTTCACGACCATGTCATCAATGTAGACTTCTACTGTTCGGCCAATCAAGTGTTTGAACATCTTGGTTACCAGCCTTTGGTAAGTTGCTCCTGCGTTTTTCAACCCAAAAGGCATAACTCTGTAACAATACAGACCTTTTGGGGTGATAAACGCTGTCTTCTCCTCGTCTGGGGGGTACATGGCTATCTGGTGATACCCCCTATAAGCATCCAAGAAGCTCATCCTTCCATGTCCAGATGTGACGTCTACCAACTGGTCGATCTTTGGTAGAGGGAAGCTGTCTTTGGGACAAGCTTTGTTCAAGTTTGTAAAATCTACGCAGACCCTCCACTTGCCATTCTTCTTCTTTACTACCACTGTGTTTGACAACCATGTCGGGTAATTGGCTTCTCTGATGGCCCTGGCCTCCAGTAGTCTGTCTACTTCCTCCTCCACTGCTTCGACGTGCATCAACGTCGGTCTTCTGGCCCGTTGTATTACTGGTTTGGCCGACCTGTCAACGTTGAGTCTGTGACATGTGACCTCGGGGTCGATGCCAGGCATTTCATAAGGTGTCCAGGCGAACACCTCAATATTTTTCCTCAGAAAGGCTTCCAGCTCCCTTTCCTCTTCTTCGGCTAATCCTGTGCCGAGAAGAAAGAATCGTTCCTCATCGCCCTCCTGGACGAGGATTTTCTTTAGTGCTTCTTCACTTTTCTCGGTCGGCTCCTTGCCGACATCATCTAGGACCTTCATGTCCTCTTTTTCAACTTCTGCCTTCTCTGGTTCCCGAATGCTGCAGGTTAATTTCATTGCTGCCATGGAGCAATTTTTTGCCTGCAACTGATCTCCTCTGACTTCCTCAATCCCATGTTCTGTTGGGAACCGTAGCAGTTGATGCAATGTTGAGGGAACTGCCCCCATTGCATGCAACCACGGCCTCCCCAAGATAATGTTGTAAGGCGAGGGCGTGTCAATCACAATGAATTCTGTCTTGATCTTCTTCGTGCCAGCCTGCACCTCCAAGCTTGCTACGCCTAATGGCCATGTCGGCGTTCCATTGAAGCCGACCATCGGGCCATTTGACTGCTCCATGTCATCAGGGTGAAGGCCTAACTCCTTGTAACATCTGACATACATGATGTCGCAGGAGCTGCCTTGATCAATCAGGATGCGTTTCACCTGGCACTCCCCAACCTGGAGGGATACTACCAAGGCATCATTGTGCGGGTGCTGGACCATATCTAGGTCGGCTTCTGTGAAGGCTATCATCGGTCCTTGGCACTCTTCACGCCGAGGTCTTTTCAGTCCGACCTGGTTGACGTGCTGCAGGTGTTTTACCCTCTGTGTCTCCCTCGTATGTCGTTTTCATTCACTTTTGAGTGGATCACATTAACCACCCGAGGTTCGCCTGCCTGTGGTTGCTGCGCTGGAGGAGGCGGGGCTGCTGGTGCTTGAGGCAATCGTGCCTGTTCTTCCCTTGTTTTGGCCTCATCTACAAGGTCTCTCAGATGGCCTTGCCTCACCAAATCTTCTAAGTGTGCTTTAAGGGCTCTGCAACCTTGAGTTGGGTGGCCCTCCTCGTTGTGGTAAGCACAACGCCTACCAAGGTTTCTTCCCATAAATTCTCCTGGTGCCCTTGCCGGCGCTCTGAAGTAGGGCTGATTTCGAATTTGATCAAGGACTTTGTGGACTGGAATTCGGAACACCGTTGTCACTGCCTGCTTAGCCTTCAACTCTGTCTCCTGTTTGCTGGGTCCATTGTTACCTCGGACTCGCTTCGGCGAGCCGTTGCCTTTTTCTGGCTTTGTCTCCTTATTCCCCGATGTATCTTCCTCGGCTCTGGCATACTTCTCGATTCTTGCCATGAGCTCTTCCATGCTCTTTGGCAATGTCTTTGCCAAAGACTTTCGCAGTGGACAGTCATCCTTCAGGCCGTTCTTGAAAGACACGACCGCCACCTCCTGGTTGCATTCAGGTATTCGATTGAACACCTCATAGTACCTCTTTGCATAGGTCCTAAGGCTTTCATCTTTGCCGATCTTCAGAGCCATCAATGCATCCACCCTTAATGGCTGCAGTTTGTTTGTTATGAACCTGGCCACAAACATCTCGGCCAGGCCTTCCCAAGTCTTCACGCTCCCCTTTGGTAATTTGTGGAACCAATCTGATGCAATCTCCCCGAAGGATGAAGGGAACACTTTGCAGAGCAACGGCTCGTTCCCACTATATAATGCCATTGAATTCAAAAATAATCCAACATGGAAGTTAGGGTCTGACTTACCATCATATATTTGGAACCTCGGCATACTGAATCTTTTCGGCATGACGAATTTGTCTAATTCCACCGAGAATGGTGTCATCGGCTTAACCGGGGAGGTTACTTCGACTCCGGCATTCTCTTGCTTCCTCTTGAGGTAATCTCTCAAGTCTTCTTTACTTCTCCCTGCAGCCCGGCTGTCTTTGGACTTCAGTCTTTTCGGCGCACTACTCTCGGCCTCATGGTGGCCTCTTTTCAATCCTTCCCCGCAGGATGCATCGAAACACAATACCCGCCCCTAAACATGCCGATGTTCTTTGGGGTCTGCCTCCTTCTCGTGATATGTCCTTCGGGACTCTTCTCTTCTCGGTTCTTCTCGGCCGACTTCCCTGGAAGGTCGGTGAGAGTGTCTTCCACTCCTCGTGTGCTGAGGGGCTTCGGGGATTACTTTCTGCCCCTTCTTCTGGGTGTTTGCTGCTGGCATTGGTGTGTCCTGCAGCGGGTATGGCGGCTGTATGACATTATTTTGCATCATGAAATTGACAACCGATTGAAGGTCTGCCAATTTGTTTGCCATCTCCTTTACTTCCTCATCCCTCCGTAGGCACCTATCCTTCCATACCTGGAGGTTATCTTCGTTGTAGTATCTGCCCTGGTCTGTCTTCTTTGAAGTGTCGCCCTCCTCGCCGACGTTTTTCTCTGCGTGATTCTGATCACGAGTTTCTTCGTTGTGGTTTTCTCTTTCAACGTTAGGGTCGACGGGTCTTCCACTCCCAGCAGGAGTGTCGTCCCCAATCTTTTCCTTCTGCATGTTACTGGCCATCTATTCTTCTTTCGCTTCCCACAGACGGCGCCAAATTGTGTGAGTGAGTTTCCGATCACACTGCCCTCCTTAGTAATTCAGCTGGAGAGCACAGGCAGAACAGATGGCACCCTGTTATCCTGCACAGAAAGAAAAGGCTCCAGCGGTGGTTCTTCCACCCGGGGACACTCCGACGATCAAGTCAATATCTCTCAAAGATAATTCAATACGTAAAGTACTGCTCAAGGCTTAAAATTGCGTACCTTAGACCCGCCGGGGGTGCCCTTCTTTTATAGTTTAACTCGATCCCAGTCCCACTAGAAGTCTGACTTCTATGGACTCTTATTCCGGATTTTCCTTGGACTCTTCAAGAGATAAGGATAGACTCCCTAAGAGTGTTACCGATATCCATCTTGCAATCTTTCTTCATTCTAGGACTCCTGTCCCTTATCCGCTTATCCCGAATTCCTGTATTCTCGCAGATAACCTCGGCCTAGCCGAGATCATTCTGGTATCTTGACCAGGACACGTGACATCTCGGCTGACACTTCGGTGTCACTTCGGCCACGTGTTGGTACTCAGAAAATACATCCCCACAGATATTGTTGTAGAGATGTTTGAAATGGAGAAATGTTATGAAATATTATGTATTGCATCATGTTCTCATTTGATTTATCATCATTATAGCACATCTTGAAATGAATTGGAAAATGTTTACTTTGAAAAAGATTATATTATAATGAGAACTATGGATATGTGTATGGGGTAAATATGTGGTAAGTCCGTATAGGGGGTGTAGTGAAACTTAATAAGTTGGCCTGAGTGTCCATGGTGAAAGACCAGAAAACCGTGCGGATAGGTGTCAAGCCTTACGGTTAATACCGGTAAAAATGACAATTTGGTAGTACTTGTAGAGTTTACTTGTAGACACCAGCCTAAGGATTACCAATGTCGTATTTACCGCCCCGATTGATTAAAAATTGGAAGTTTTGAAATATGTTGAGCTTGCAAATTTTTACTGAACGATGACATTCTTTAAAAAGAACATGAAATGGATTTTTCTTTAAAAGGTGCATGGCATGGCATTGAAATTTGCATTATTATTGAAGAGTTTACATAACTGTATATACTTTGTGAGAATTCTCTACTGGGCGTTATGCTCACCCCTATGGGATTTGGTGCAGGTAAAGATGTGATGATCTCACCGATCTGAGGGCGTGGATATTTTGTGAAGAGTAAATAGCTCTCTTATTTTGTTGTAAATTTGTAAAGCCAAGGGCTAATATGTATGGGTCCAAGAGGCCACTTTTGTGTAACCAGGCTTAAGACTTGGAAGTTGTAGCCCTTAAGGGCATTTTATTGTTTTGAGACTAGATGCTTCACATGCTATAGATTCATGTGTTCTTTTACTCGTTGAATGTATACCGCATGTGGAACTTTTGTATCAAACTCATTCATTAAATGTGTGAAGATGGAAGGATTATTGTCATTGTTTAGTGAATGTTTATTAATGTGAGTAGTTCATGTTGAATTATTTTGGGGCGTTACACATCTGGGGACGAAACATCGCTAACAAAAGTGCGCAAAATGTTGATTGAACTGTGAAGAGAATTCATAATAAGCCACGAGACCAATCCTGGCAACACTGGTAATTTGGATTCTGGCTATAAAAAAAAAAAAAAAAACCCCAATAAATTACAAAACTTCCAAATACTATAAATAAATGTTGAATTATTGTTTAGTAATCTGGATTGGTAAGAAGAATAACTGTGTATTATCTAGAAGAAAAAAACCCATAAAAGATTGTCAAAACATGTTGGTTGGGGCTATTTTTCAATTATCTGGCTAAATCTTGAATCTAGAACTAGAGTGATATGGGGAAATCTTGATTTTGGCCACAAAAAAAAAAAAAAAAAAACCCCAATAAATTACATGTTCCTTCAATCATTTTATAGAAATCCATTTCAATCATTGATTCATTGATTTCACATAAATCAAAACCCTACACCATAAAAAAACAAACTGTCACGACCCAAACCCACCTTTATAGGTTTAGTGCTATAACCGGCTAATAATCCTTGGATCACCAAATATCTCTGTACAGAATAATATATAATTAAGGGGCTAGCAGAAGTAGATAGATAAAACATACGTAGTCCAATGAGTTGTGCAGACATACATGAGACAGATAATTTAGAATTTTCTATACATACATGTGACATCATAATTACAGTAGTCATACGTCACCAAAATCCACATATACAGAACTTGCAAAATATGTTTAGACAAAACATAAGAAAAAAACAAAAGTCTCAAAAACTTGTTTCATATAAACTTCATCAGGTCTAAAAAAGGAACCTCCTCGGGAGGCACAAAGGTTGGCTGACAAAACCAAAACTCCAGGCAATTCTCATTGAGCTTGGTCACGCGCCTGATCACTTACATACATAAACAATACGGTGAGCTAGAGCCCAGTGAATAATAACAAAGTAAAGGGTTTTAATGAATGATGTCCATCACAGAGTCAGAAATCAGAGTTCATATCAAAAACATATTCATATTCATATTCATATTCTTGTTTGGAAGTTAGCATTTATAACAGAAACGGAATCAAAATCATATTCATAATCAGAATTTATAGTTAATCATATGTGGTACATTCATTGGCACTAATAGAAACAGTTGACCCATAAAGAGATGGCCATAAAGGCATACAGTTGACTTACGTGCACGAATACGGTACAGTTGGCTCATGAGACGTATAGTTGGCCCATAAATGAGATGTAACAGAATAGATAACAGATGTCATCTGAAGCTAATGATGCCATGAGTACATTTCAGAAACATTAGACAACCACTTATTCATATAAAAAGTGATATTTTAGAAAACAGATCATTTTATATCATTCAGAAAATACTCATAAATTGAACATAGCTTTACAAAGTTATTACTCACAGATGGCTCCAATTGCAGAACAGATTAAGCAGACAGATCAGATAGCTTACGGTGCGTGACCTACAAACAAACACATAACATAAACACATTGAAACATATACTTGGAATTCATTTAATTCAATTCATTGCATTTCGTTCTTAGTGTGTTTCTAAGTCTTATCCTCATTATTATGCCTTAATTAGGGCTTAAGAATACCTAAGATACAAAAATGCACTTGAAAACACTTAGTCAAATTTCTGAAAAAAAGGTCTTCGCTTGAGTGTAGCTTCCTTCGCTCCAGCAGAGGTTCAAAAATAAAGGTGGTCGCTCGAGCGCAATTTCGGTCGCTCGAGCATTCTGTAAACTTTACAAAGGTACTGGTTGTGTGAAATTTTTGCTCGATGGTCGCTCGAGCATGAGACTAAGGTCTTCGCTTGAGCGCAACTTTGGTCGCTTGAGCGGTCTGCAAAATGTGTAAACTTCTAGGAGCATCGAGCCAACTTTTGGTTGCTCGAGCGGAAGTGCAAAATCAAGTGTGGTTGCGCTCAAATCGCTTAAGGGCAGGTTTTGTTGCTCGAGCGAAGAAGTTGAATTCTAGAATTTTCGGATTTGCTTCCAACCTTCAAAACACAATTTTAACACATCAAAACTCATCCTTTTGGGCCAAAACTCAAGAAAACATGTAGAAAATTGTAGGATATCATGAGTTGAAGATCACTTCGCAAAATCAAGGCCCAAAATCATGTCAATTCTTCCAAAATCAAACTTAAAATGTTGAAAATATAACTTGCATGTAATTTCTTGACTTCAAAGCTTTAAAACATGATCAAACAAGATAAAATGGTATGAAACTTGGTGAATTTCCAAAACCAAGCTATGATCAATGCATGCATGTGAGAATTCTTCAACATTGAACTCTAAATGTAAGGAAATTTGCATGCATGTATGGTTATCTTCTTAATTCTTCTTCCCTAGCTCAATTCTTGAATTGATTGTCTAACTCTCTTGGTGTCATGCATGAAACAACCCTACTACATAAGTAAAATGGTTAATTCCTACCTTAAACCTTGAATTTTCAAGTGTAGAGGCTTAGTCTCCCAAGTTCTCTCCAAATTCTTCACTTTTCTAGCAATTTCCCCTTACTTGAGCTCAAACTTCCTCCTTTCCCTCTCTCTCACGTTTTGGTCTTCAAAAATGAGGGGTTGAAAGGGTAAAGTGTATAAAAGGTGTTGGGAGTGGCTTTATATAGGCTCAATTAACATTAGTTAATTGAGTTGAGTTAAGGCTAATCCATTGGCATTATTTATTTTAATTATTTTGTTCCGAATCAAATTTACATTTGACATACCATAAATTCCCAAAATTCCAAATAACACATGTACCAAGTCAATTTCGTGATTGGATGCCGATAAGGCCTTCAATTCACAAAACAAAACAAAAACACAAACAGATATTTCTACGATAGACAGATATGAACACAAATAATGCAACACACATGCAATTAATCCAGAATTTCATCTTAATTACTTATTAGGAATATTTAATCATGGTTTATTGGCTAATCACATGTCGGGATTGTTACACAAACCCTAGAGGTAGAGTGAAATGAGAAAATAAAGAAAGGGAGACAGAAAAACACAGCCCGAGAAGGAGAGAGAGAACGATAGACAAAGTAAGAGAAATAAAGAGAGGAAGAGAAAAACTTCAATGTTGAAGTGATGCGATGTGAGACGAGGCGAGGAGCTACGAGACAAGTGAGCGGCGGTGGCGATGTGCGACGATGGAAGATCGACGATAAGTGATTGGGGAGTAAAGTGATGGTGAGTCCGTGAGAGAGAAGGAGAGCAAGAGTCTTGTTTTTGTTTGGGTTACTGGTTGATAAAAACAAATATGAAAAGAAAAAGTAATAAAATAAATGAATTGCCTCCAAATTTGAAAAGCTTCCCACCAAAAAACTTGATATCATTGCCGACTAATCTAAATTTTAGTCGCCTATTATAGCATTTTTGGTGACTAAATATATTTTGGTCGCTGAAAAGAAATATTTGCTGACCAAATTTTTGATCACCAAAGATAAAAGAAAAATTTATGCTTTTTATTTAGCAACTAAATTATTTTAGTAGGCAAAAATTACTTTACAGTGACTAAAAAAATTTTATTCACCGAAAATGAATATTTGCCAACCAAAACTTTGGTCGCCAAAGATTAAAAACAAACATTATGCTAGATTTTTTGGCAACTAGCTTTATTTTAGTAGGCAAAAACTGTTATACCATGACTAAAACAAACTTTAGTAGCCTAAAACATGAACTAATGCTGACTAAAATAATTTTTAGTTACCTATTGTGGCATATTTAGCGACTAAATTTTTTTTAATCGCCAATAATTAATGTACAACTACTAGCAAAATTTAGTAGCTAAAACTATTTTCAACACCGACTAATGTAATTTTTAGTCGCCTATTCTATAACTTTTGGTGACTAAATTTCCTTTAGTCACCAAATTTGGTCGCCAAAAGTGTAAATTGTTGTAGTGTACACCCTTGTTGATTATTGCGATAAATAAGCTTGTTTGGTTTCATAACTCAGAATTCACTTTTTAGAAAATTGAAATATTTTGTTTTCCATATTTTTTATTTTTAATGATTTTTTAAAAATATTTTATGCCATTTTTTTTTAATTTTAAGATACACCTAACATAAATACACTTAAAAAATATAATATTTGTGAAAAAAATCTTTAAAAAATTTACTAAATACCAAAAATATAAATAAATACGAAAATTCAGTACATTTTTCATATTCTTGTGTATTTATTGATTTTTTAAAATATTTTTTTTTTACAAATATTTTACTTTTTAGATACATCTAAGCAAGGTGTATCTATAAAAATAACAATAAAAATTGCTTAAAATTTTAAAAATATTTAGTAAAAACAAAAAAATACGAAAAACAAAAACTCAAATTTCAAAAAATTAAATTCAAAAAATTAAAACGAAGCACAATAGTTGTTTTTTTTTTTTGTTGATTTTATTTTTGGGTATAGAAATTCTCAATTGTTTTTTCCACATGCTTTGAAAGTTTTCAGTGGCTAATTATGCATCAAACCAAGCATCAACAACGGTCTACTTGGAGCAGAAAGATCAATGCAACCTATCATTTTGGGGTTATAAGAGTTTGCGATTGGTTGGGTTTATGTATTAATAGTTGCATTAGTGGTAGTGATGGTGGCGGTAGTGGCGATTGCGACAGTAGTAGGGTGGAGGTGTTGGGGTGATAGTAGCAGTAGTGGTGCAATAGTAATGGTAGCGGCAGTGACAGCGGCAACAGTAATGATATTGGTGGTTGTAGTAGTGGTTATGACCATAGTGGTGGTGGAGGTAATGATAATGGTGGTAATGTAGTGGTATTGATATAATTTTGGTTTGAAAAATGTTTTTCACCTTTTAAAAGTAGAAAATATTTTGCACCTACATAAGCTTGTTTTCCATTGATCATAAAAAATATTTTTCGTTGACTTTTGTTTTTTGTTGTACCAAACATTAGAAATTGCGGAAAATATTTTCTAAAAAAATATTTTTCGCCCTAACAAACAGAGCTTTACGAAAACTTTATAATACATACCTATTTTTTTGTTATGTATCACATAGGGGTGCTCAGCGAATATATTGATCTACTCAAATCGCCCGAACCGAACTGAGCAGTTGCATTTTGGACGGATACGTGATGACAACGGATACGGATTGATTTTCTCCAATTTGCCTAATTTTGGACGGATGGTGGATTGAAGGTTCCTAAACCGTAACCGAACCGCGAACACCCCTAGTTTGCAATCATTGTTAACATAGAGGCTTGTTAAATTATTATCTATGTTTGTAGTCATTATTAATAGGGGAGGTCTACAATGTGCACCTTCTAAAAAGGCATATGATATGCACTTATTGTATGGTTCATATCGTGCCATATCATAAAAAGTGACTTGCTAAACTGGTCATCCAACAAGTTACATGAAATAATTATAACTTTTTTCAAAAAACATAACAATACTACAATAAATCATAACAATGTCATAACATACACCACGGTGTCATAACAAAGACATATCAATCATAACAATATGACAACGACTCATAACAAATGTAGTTATTTTCAACAAATTATCATAACATTTGAATCATAACATTTTTTATTATGATTCACCATGACAAATCATGACTTTAGGTAGTACAAATAATAACTTTTACTATTAATGAATCATAACCATAACATTTTTTTTTAAACAAAGAAATTTAGAAAAACAAGAGAGGCAAACAGGACTACGCCGAGATACTGATCAAACCTGATAAAATAAATAGAGGATTTGTCACCTAATCCAATGGTAGTTGGTCATAAAGACAAGCATTGGCAATCCAATTAGCCACCTTGTTTGAAGATCTAGGACTTCATCAAAAAGAGACACTCCTCTGAGCTGCTATCCTTTTGATGTCACTGAAGATTGCACCACATTTCTATGGAGGGACACTTTTTAAAACACTCAGATGGATAATAGATTGGTTATCCCCCTCAATTACAATAGTTGCCAGACTATATTCTTGAGCCAAAATGCAGGCCCATCGACATGCTACAGTTCCTCCTTGGAGTAGAGATGATATGTGGATTTTCTTTGTAACAACATCCACCAAATTCCTAACTTAATCCCACAGCAACCCCTGTTTGTGTTGTTCCTCTTTTAGCAAAAGCAGGAGGGATCCAATTGCCCATTTCAATAGAGGACCAAATAGTGAATTGCCTTTGGGATTGCCCATTAAGACTAGCAACTTCTTCAAATTCCTGCATAGCCACTCGAGCTCAATGTAAAGTCGAGGAGGGCTTCACCGGGATATGATTAAACACAAAGTTGTCACGATCTTTCCAAATAAACCAACTTAACTAAGCTACCTTGTTGAAAAATGAATTTCAATCCTCATCATTTGAGAACTAATCCATTATCTCACATGACCAATTTAACATAGATTGAATTCCACCACAATTCACTTTATAATTTAAATCACCCCAAAACCAAATGGATTCCCACATTTTGTTGCACTGCCATTGTTCGTGGTTGGTGTGGTCAAACACATTTTGTGGGTGTGCATTTTTTTGTTAATCTATGTATTTATGTCATGGTTTACAATCAGGTACACATGTATAGCATATGCTTGTTTTTGCTTTATTCCTTTATCTTGTAGCATGTTTGCACTATTTGTATTATCTTCTCAGGCTCAGCAGCAATGATATTTAACTTTTTTCAGCCATACATCACTTTTCATACTTCTTTATTAAATATGAGTTTCTTGGGAAGAATTATATGCATTAGATAGTTTTCTAACACCTTAGATGGCTCATAGATGCATCATTGGGACCTAAGTTTCAGTGGATTAAGAGAAGTCCTTTGAGATGCATCAAACAAAAAGAAAAATTTGATAGAAATCATTTGAGGCTTTTCCTGCAAGTTGATGGGTTGCTTATTCTTACTTCCTGAGACTTTTGAGTGCTTCAGATGCAAACCTCATATGTCATGCAGAATTCAAGGCTGTTGTTTAGAAAATATTAACTTCTCATTGTCCCTATCTATTTAATTTGTGACAATAGCACCTTTTTCTTTCAGTTTTTTGAAAGTATTATCGAGTCAATGACCTTTCCTGCTGGCTTTACCTTTCGATTTGAAGTATAAACCGTAATTGCTGCAAACTTTGGAGAAATGCTGCCCCTCAAAAAGTGAAGTGTTTTTGTTGGCTGGCACTAAAAGAGAGAATTGTGTCAAAAGATCTATTAGCTCGAAGGAGGATCCTTCCAATGGGGGCTGATTTGTTTTATTTATTTATTTTTTGTGGATGTGAGGTTGAGACGGATTCCCATATTTTGCTGCACTATTGTCAATTCAATACAATGGACTAACATCAAACAACTAAATTTACACACCATTTGCAAATGAGATCATTGTATCCAAAATGACCCCGCATAAAAGGTTCAACAGCAATAGCATCAAGCAAAGCAATAGCACAGGGTTTTGGCAAAACAACGTGAGGGTTTTTGAGATAAGAACAATCAATAATGAAAAAAAAAAATTAACCGATTGAAAAGGTATTCAATTTTTCTAATAAAATTATTTAATGGTTCAAATTAATTTATATATATCCAATGGTTTAAAAGTAAGGTATATATAATGTACACAATTTAATCATGTGCACATCCTAACAGCCCCCTTATTAATAAGACAGATTGGATTGTTATCCCCTCCAAAAAAAAAAAAAAAAAACAAAACAAAAAATTTATGTCGACAGGTTTTATTATGTTGAAAATCTATAAAATGTAAACCAATAAACCGATTCACATCCATTCGTTAATCCGCCAATCGCTCAATCCGCATCCGCCAATCCGGCAGATGATTGCGGATTGATTTTCTCTAATCCGCCTAGTTTTGGACAAATGACAGATTGGAGGTTCTCAAGTCACATCCGAATCGCAAGCACCCCTAGTACCACAGTACCATATGTTTTATTTGTGATGTTTTTGGTTTTTTATTATAGCCGTGTTAGTTACGATTCATTGTTATGTTTATAGTCTATTCTAATTATTATTTTGGTCATGATCGAATTTTTTTTTTGATTATATCTTGGGATTGTTTGGGAAGTTGGGTTGGTAGGTTTTTTTTTTTTGTTGCTAAAATGGCTAATAAAGATAAAATATACTAAAATAGTCAATAAGACAAAATGTCACATTCAAACCATAATCATTTCACTTTTTCTCTTACAACCATCAAATCAATTACAAATAAATAAATAAATTATTATCCCAAACACAATTTTTTTAGCCAAGTTAAAATAGTCAAAAAACCAATTAAAATAGCCAAGTTCCCAAACGAGCCCTTGATGTGTATTTGGTTATAACACAATATTTTTCTTTTGGTTAAAAAAGATTTAGTTATGACATTTGTGGTCATAACGTCATATGGTACAAATCTTTTTGAGGGTGTGTATACTAGCATGACCGTTTTATTAAAGGGTAAATTGGTGGGAAATCTATATTTATGAGATCATATATTATTTGATCTAAGATTTAATTATTTTTTTTTCTAGTGATAAACACGTGTAAAAAAGTTGTTGTAAAAAAGTCATCAAAAAAGTAACCAGAAAGTCACTAGAGGCTGGTAGTGGCTGGCAACGATGGGTGATGTTGGCTAGTGGCGATGAGGTAGACATATAGGTAACATTAGACAGATAGATGAATAGATAGGTAACACGTATATATATGTGACATGTGAACAAATAGTTGACACGTGTACAAATAAATAACATTTAAACAGATAAGTAAGCTTTTGGACATATAATGCACTCTTGGCCCAAAAAGATTTAAGCTTGGGCCAATTCTGAAACTATTGGGCCTAAATATTTTTGGGTCAAAAGAATATTATTTGTCCAAAACGAATACCTATATGTTGAAAGCTTATATATATATATATATATTTATTTGTTTAAATGTTACATATCTATTCACTTATATATTCAATGATATCTATCTGTCCATTTCATTACTACTAGCTAATATCGGTGACTTTTTTCGACGTTGGTGACTTTTCGATATGCGTTTTTATTATAAAAAACTTCAAAAAATTAAGGTTTTAGAGACCAAAATTTAGGGACAATTATTTTTTAAGGACAAAATATTTTTGTTGTGAAAAATGTCGTCATTATATTTTTAACAACGAAAATTAGACATTAGGGATGAATTATTATCCTTTTGGGACCAAATTTTTTGTCTAAAAAAAGAAACCATTTTGAGACCAAATTATTTTGTCCCTAAAAGTCTATTTATTAGTGGCAATTTCAAAATTTTGTCGCTAAAAGCTTTGTTTTTGACTTTTTGGGACAACCTTTTAGCAACTATCCTTATGATGATAGAAATTGGTTCCTAAATGTCTTTTGCAACAAAATTTTCACTTTTAGAGACCAAAACATTTGATTTCTAAAACACTTATATGTTATAGTAAAAGAAGATTAAATCTTAAACCAAATAATATATGGGCCCATAGGAATAGATTTTTTTACCAATTAATCCATTCCTTTATTAGTTAATCGAGTTGGGCCAGCTTAAACTAATACATTTTATATCGGTGTAATTTTTTTTCAAGTTGAAAGTTAATAACAAAAAAACAAAAGTTAAAATATAAAAATTTAACAAGCTTAAAAAATATATTAAAATTTAACTTGTTCACCTAACCATCAATATCAAATAAGTTAAAAAAACGAGTGAAACACGAATGGAGTTCGAATGTTAGGAGTGTATCCTCTATATGGAGTGAAGATCATTTGTCGTGTTTTCCTGTAGCGCTTCCTGCGGTACTCGCCAAAATGACGTCATTTTGTTTAGTGTTTTTTTTCCTTCAAAATTTCAGTTTCCCCCGCTTTTCACTTTCTCTATCATCTGACTTACCTAGCCCTAACAGAAGAGAGATGTGAGACACAGAGAGAGAGAGAGAGAGAGAGAGAGAGAGAGAGAGATGGAGAGATGAACACAATGAAGAGAGAAACGAATTGAGAGAGATGGCGGAGGGGAGCGACGTCGAAGGACAGAGGATGGTGGGCAACGCTGAGTCCGGCGACGACGCAACGGTGGCAAGGCGAGATTGTGACCATGACGAGGTCCATTTCATTAACATTGTCATTCGTTGTTGTTATATACATATATATGATTGTTGGGTTAGATTTCTGCTGTTGATTTTTGATGAAATGGGTTTAGTGAAATGGGTATTTTTGAAATAGGTTTGATGATAAATGAAAGGAAAAAAATAAAATAAAATTGAAACTCTATTCAATTTTCTATTAGATCTGTTAGAAAATGTTTTGTATATATATATGATTATTGGGTAAACTTTCCCCCTTTCTCTACCTCTCTCTACCTCTCTAAATTTATAAATGAAACTCTATTCGATTTTCTATTAGATCTGTTAGAAAATGCTTTGTATATATATATGATTATTAGGTAAACTTTTCCTCTTTCTCTACCTCTCTAAATTTGTATATAATTATAATGCTTGAACATTCATTAGTATGATTGGAATTTCTATACTTTATATATATATATATATATCTATTTGTGGTAGTGTATATACCATGTGTTAATAGAACTTGTAGCAAATTGAGAAAATGCATATCTTCTGGAGGATGGTGAACATAAGATGGCATGCTTGACTGTGCCAATTGGATTATTATTTTTTTTTTTTTTGTATCAAGGGTTGTTTTGTATCTTAACTTTGTTTTATATTTCTATGTTCTTATATTTATTTGGTATAAATACCATGAAGTTCTCGTAGTGACATATTCTTCCTCATTGTACTTATAAATTGATAAATTTATTTATTGTATACATTAACTTTGCACTGATTTGCGATAAAATAATTAATCATATTCAGTGAACTGTTGCATCTTATTGTGCGACTTGCTTCATTCTCCACATCAGCTATGTATTCTTAGACAAAGACATTTATCAAGAATACTTCTAAAATGCTATCAGATTATTCATCTTGTTTGGTTTACTTTTCAGATTATTCAATTTTTGTTTATGCTTTTTGTTTTTGTTCTATTATTTGTATGTTATTGAATTACAAGTAATGGGAGAAAATAATGTTGTTGATGAGTTGGCCAATTGTGGTTGGAAGCCGAAATTGGGCATGTCATTTGACTTTGAACAAGCTGTGTATGACTTTTACAATACCTATGGCAGCAAGGTGTGCTTTAGTATTAGAAAGTCGTATGCAAACAAGAACAAACATATCAAGGAAATAACTTCACAGACTTTTGTATGTTACAAAGAGGGAAGTCGGGGTATTGACAAGCGAGATCCACTAGTCAAATTTCCGAGACAAGAGGTGAGATGTGGTTGTGGTGTCCAATTTAGTATCAAGTTAGATAGAAATTTAGGAAAATATGTTGTTTGTGATTTTGTTGAACATCATAATCATGACCTTGTGCCTCAAGAGTGCGCTCATATGATGCCATCCCAAAGAAAAATATCTACCACCCAAGCAATTGAAGTAGAATTGGCTTCAGAATCTGGAATTCCTCTTAGGTCTGCTTATGAACTATTTGGTAGGGAATCTGGTGGAAAAGCATCACTTGGCTTCACAAAATTGGATCAAAAAAATTACTTGAGATTGAAGAGAAAAAAAGATTTGGAATATAGAGAAGCAGGTAGTGTATTGCATTACTTTTGTTAGAAAATTGTGGAAAATCTATCATTTTATTATGCAGTCCAATTAGATTGTGAAGAGCAGATAAGTAATATATTTTGGGCCGATGCTCAAATGATCATAAACTGTGGTCAATTTGGTGATATAGTGACCTTTCACACTACTTACAAATTAAATAACGAGAGGATCAAAAGTGGGATGGAAAAATCTATTGCAAAGAAGAAAATGATGTAATCTAAGCAGGTAATTACACGAAAAATTGCATATGATTAAATGATATTTTTTATATGAAAAATGCACTAGATTAATAAACTAAAACAATGATTTAATCTGGTTGGATAACTAAGTTTCCCACATATCATTCAGTAGTTCTTCTTTCTTACAATCTAGTCGGGTGATTTTTTTTATTTTCTATTGTCATTGGTTGTATATAGGGTGCTGCTATTTATACTCCCCAAGGTCAATCTCAACCTCCTTTCGCCATGGGTAATAATTGTATGCAAGTAATATTTAATATTGTGTGCAACCTTTTAGATCATAGCTTTATGAAATTGAATATCATTTAGAAACCATGTTTCGTTTATTAATCTTGTTGGATAACTTAGTTTCCCACATATCTTTCATGGTTCTTCTTGTAATCTAGTCGGCTGATTTTTTTCATTTTCTATTGTCATTGGTTGTATATAGGATGTTGTTGTTTATACTCCCCAAGGTTAATCTCAACCTCCTTTCGCCATGGGTAGTAATTCTATGCAGGTAATATTTAATATTGTGTGCAACTTTTTCTTTTATAAAAATATATTATAAAAACTAGCTTTTTCTTTCATATTTTATTTTGTTTATATTGGTTGTATTTAGGGTCATGGTCATGGTGTCTATGTTTCTTAACCTCGACCTCAATCTCAATCTCAACTTCAACCTCAGATTGTAACGGGTGATACAAGTGTTCCTCCTCTTATGTATACTACATATGATGTGAGTTGTAATTAATTACATAATTTACATTGGAAGGGTACTATACATTGCAATAAAATTTTAATAAATTTAGCACTATTGCAGGAAAATAACACGCCTCAGTCAATGCCTTTTGTCTATCCCACTCACGCATCCTTTCAGGAGTTGCTTCGAGGTACAAGTGTTCAACACTTTGCAGTCAAAGTCTTGCAAGCCTCACATAATCCTGCTGGCAGTCATGTAGATAGCATCCCTAAGGGGGTGTTTGTTTTGGACTAATAGTCCGTTGTTTGTTTCAAAAGTTTTGTTCCGGACTAATTGTCCCTCCGGACTATTAGTCTCATATTTGTGGGACTATGTTATCCCGAGGGGGGGGTGGTGGAATAGAAACCATAGGATAACTCATTCCATGGGATTAGCTACTAAAATTACATTTTTGTCCTCTGGTATTTAATTATGTATTATATTTAGTAAAATTCAATAAAATTTAAATGTTTTAATTTAAAAATAAAATAATTTTTATTATTTTTATTTATTTAATTTTTTAAAATAATTTTTATTGATATTTTATTGATGTTTTATTTTAAAATTTTGTTTATATTTTATTTAATTTCATTATTTAAATTTTAATAGATATTTTATTTTATTTCATTATTTAATTATTATTATTATTTAAAATAAATTTATTTAAAATTTTAATTAAAAAATAACATATATTTTTATTGATATTTAATTTATTTAATTTTTTAAAAATAAATTTATTTAATTGTGAAAAAAATAAAATAAAATAAATTTTTATTTAATCTAGCTAAAAATAATTAAAATATTAAAGCTATGTTTAATATTGCTATTACTTAGTAAATAATTGAAAGGGATAAAATAATAATTTGAGCATTTATCCTTCTCCATAATATCCCAAACAAACATTGGATTCACGATTCACTAAAAATAATCTAATCCAGACATCTAATCCCATGACTAAACAAACATAGGATACAAATCCAGTCCAACTAAATAGTCCGGGGACAATGTATCCCAGTACTAATAGTCCGATGGATTACAATCCTCCCTTATCCAGTCCGTCCAAACAAACACACCCTAAAGGTTGTGAAGATTGTTGTATCAGCATTCTCTATGGCACAGCAAAATTGTGCTTTGGGATCATTTATTTTTTATGTTATTGTTTACACTGGGAACAATGTTAGGAAAGGAACTAATGTAGCCAAACTGGATGCATAATTATTATGACATTGTTATCATGGATTGATTGACAAACTTATATGACAAGAACTACAAGCAAAATGGGTATTCATCTGTTTTCAGGTTGTATTTCGGTGGATTAATTCTACTCTTTTTCAAAGTCATGCAGTATTGTATGTAACTGCTGAATAGTGCTTGGATGATGGAGACATAATCGTAGCATCCACTCTCATGAGGCTTTTATTTTATTTCGGAAGCACTTTATTTTGTTTGGATCATATAGACACCAAATAGTGCTTGGATGGTGGATTATTATGTTTGGATCATAACTACTGAATAGTCCTTTGAGTTGTTGTTGTCTTGTTAATGTCCAACAATATTCCTTTTGTTTTTGATAGATTTTATGCTTATGATCTGGTTGTCCCCAATTTAGAATTGAAGTAATAGCTTAATTCTGCTCATTTCTCAAGTGAGTCTCAGTCCATCATGTTATCATACTGTTGAGCATTTTGATACAATTCCAGAGTCAAAGAAAATAAAAAGAAAAAAGTGTATTGAAACAAGAATAACAGATTTTGTTGGCAATTTGATCCATATTTTGCTAGGAATTTATAACACCCAATTAGAATGCGAAAATAGAGAAGAGCATAAGTACAAGAATTATAAATAACACACCCACATGTAAAGGTAACTTCATTAATTAAGCATAGTACGGAATAACACCCAATTTGATCTAGATTTTGTTACGAATCTACAATTCTCAAATAACTGAGTTATAGAATCAACACAATTGACATAGCATAGGTAACTTCATTAATTAAGCATTGTTAGGATTTTACATGTACATATCAAAAATCCAGCGTTTAAGCTTTACAACCCAAATACAAGTTATACAAGCAGTGGTTACATTCACTTGAGCAACACCATTAGCACGGTAAAACCAACCTACACTATGGTTGTAAACATAATGAATTTCATAGCTCCTTGGTTTGCCTCAAGTCATTCTAATCTATTCATAACTTTATTATTTCTCTCAAAATCATAACCATACACTCTCTCATCTTCATTCTTCATATGAATAACTTTACTTCTCCTTTGGATATTTGATGCATTCCCAGTAGGAGCTGCTCTCCACGCAAAGTAGTTACACATCTTATCTGCATACTTGAAATACAACCTCTCTGAATTTTTCTCTTATTCTGATATGTACATTGTTGCTTCTTTTTTTTTTTTCCTTCCACATTTGCATATTTTATTTTGAAAAAAATCCAACATCATTGTTTGAACCCATTGACATGTTAATCCTATTTACAAGTAAACACAAAATTCAAACTCAGATGTAACCATGGAACCTTAACCTAGGCAGCTAATTAAGCATGTAAGAAGACAACTGAGATCAATCACAACAAAAATAAATAAATAAATAAATAAACCAAGAGATGGGAAAAAAAATTATGTATTAGAACTTAGAAAAAGATTATAGCTACTTGCATACTCTGTGTTCAAGCTTAAAGAGAAACTCAAAAAGAGGGAAAGAATAAAACATTATTGAACTATTCACACATGTATGGATATGCTTTTTATGACACTTCTCCATAAATAAAGAAATCAATAAACTTTTTGTTGAATCAACTTATCATTTGCAGGGTGACCAAATGTTAAGATGCTAATGGAGTTCACTGCATAAATCAATCAGAAAGCATAGCTTATTCACTATGTTTGTAAATGAAAAAGCTTGAGACATCTAGGACAATGGAAAAAGAGAGAAAAAGCTTGAGACATCTAGGACAATGGAAGGAGCGAGAGGAAAAAGCTTGAGAGATTTAGGAGGATGGAATCCAGTAATCAAACAGCAAGGAAGAATGAAGACAACATCTGATTCACAACATGCAGGCTTATTTACTGTGTTTGTAGATGATATCCCTGAATCCATGAACTCGAAGAACTTGTTTGGGTTGTTCATAAATTTGGAATAGTGAAAGATGTATACATCCCCATGCAAAGAAGGAAGGCAACAGGTTCAAGATTTGGGTTTGTGAGATTTGATTGCCTAGTGGCTGCAGAGGTTGCAGTGCAAAAAGTAAATGGATTATGGTGTGACAACAAGGAACTCAAAGTAAAGGGAGTAGAGTATCAAAAAGGTCAGGGCAAGTATGCAAAGAAGGACATGCCTTTCCTTAGGCACAGAGTGAGTCACCCAAAGGCAAACATCAAATCCATTTAGGGTCAACCACAAAGATTCCAACCAGCAAGGCATAACTTTTGCAGAGGTGGTCAAAAGGGGGACTACTTATCAAAAAGTATTATGTCAATTCAAGCCAAGGAAGCTGGGATTGCTTGGCTTTATAAGAGGTTAATCATTAAACTCAAGTCTTTCTTTGCCTTCTCAAATTTTAAGAAAGAATACAGGAAAAAAGGTCTAAAGGACACAACTATCAGAATAGGAAGTGGAAAATTAGCAATGTTAACTTTCAATTCATTATAAGATATGAAGAGCCATGCAGTTAGTTTAAAGGAATCAGTATTTGATTGGTGCGATTCAATGAAAGAATGGAAATTTGGTGCAGTCATTGAGCAGGAAAGGTGTGCTTGGATTAGTTGTTTTGGCATTCTTTTTAATTTATGGAATGTGGAAACATTTAGAAGCATAGGTGCTCTATGGGGAGAAGTGGTCCAATTTGATGAGAATATTACCAGAGAAACCTCCTTTTAGTATGGAAAGGTTAGAATTATCACCAGTTGCATGGAGTTCATTAATGGTGTTGTGCTGGTGAAAAGCAAAGGAATAGACTACCCTGTGAGAGTGTGAAAATCTTGAATCCTTTGTGGTAATGGAGAAGAGCATATATCAATGTGACTACCGACAGGTGGATGAAGGAGCATCTGAAAATAGTGGTGATCAAAACAGAAGAGAGGTCCATGGCACTGAGACTGAAAGAGGAGGAAGGAGTGATGAGGTAGTAATGGTGGATGCATGTGTGGAGGATGAGGTGGCCAACTCAAATAAGGACACATCAACTAGCAACAAAGCAACAGAAGATGAAAAGAAAAGTTAGGTGTCAGAAACCATAGCAGAAACAGCAGACTGTGGCCTTGAGAAACCAAACGATGGAGGTAACAATAGGTTGAATGGATGCATGTTGGAGGGGAAATCATCAAACCTAGGAGTAGGGAGAACCATTACACTTGAAGATGATATTTGCACCCCAAGTTTTATTAAAAACATTAATGGGTCTGAAGGGGAGAGGCCAATATCAACCTAGAGGTGGTTATTAGAGAAGCCCATCAGAAGTGTGTTGCTGGGCCTTCTAAGGTTCCCATCCCCATTAGTGCTTACCCAGCCCATGCCCCAAACTTCATTTGTAACCATATAGTCCAAGCACATACTAGTTCAAATTACTCTGGCTCTACTCAGGGAACCAAAATCAACTCTTCTCTCTGCAAAATAAATGATGGATCAGATGGTGAAGTAGAAGGTAGTAGAAAGGAGAAAGGTGAAGAGAAAACCTAACTGCAAGGGTCAATCATTCCCTCATTTCTTCCAGAAAGGTGCAATTTTCAGGACAGCTACAACTTCTATCTACTTATCAATTTCGCAAAATAGTCATTCTAGTAGAATTAGTATAAAAAGAAGAAAGCTTCTTGTGGAAGCCTAAGCTACCATTAATCTTGGTAAGTCTCTGGGCATCAACTTTGAAGGAAATGAATCAGAAGTGATGAACAAATTGGTGGATATGGAAGAAAGAGATGCATAAAGATTAGCTGGTGTTGATCAAGGGAGGGTGGATGGCTGCACTTTGTAGGCCATTCATTTAGGGGTTCTTGCTGAAAACTGGTCGTAATGAAGTTGCTATCCTGGAATATCAGAGGATTGGGAAGACCAGAGAAAAGGTGTAGAATCAAAAAAGTTGTTAAAGAAAGAAAGATTGATATTCTACTTATACAAGAGACAAAGAGAAGCACCATCCATGACAGGGATGCAAAATTGGTTTGGCTATGGGATAATATGGAATTCTTGGCAGTGGATGCTGAAGGAAGATCAAGTGGCCTATTATGCATATGGAATCCAGAAGTCTTCACACTAATAGATTGCTGCAGCACCAAAAACCTCATTCTCATCTTAGATACCACTCATGATCTTTTTGAATGTGTTGTCATTAACATTTATGCTCCTAATGATGTTGCCAACAGAAGAAAGTTATGGGATTCAATCATCAATCTTAAACAACACTTTTTGAAACCTTGGAGTATGGGTGGGGATTTTAATGAAATAAGGTATATGGCTGAAACAAAATGATGTAATAGGAGGTACAGAGGAATGCAAGACTTCAATAATTTCATTGATCAACCAACATTAGTTGATATCCCAATGCTTGATAGAAACTTCACTTGGTGTAACTTAATGGAAGGTGAGAGATGGAGCAAAATTGACATATTCCTTATGGAGCCTCTATGGCTAGAAAAATACTGTTTCAAGCTTTGGGGCCTACCTAGGAGAGTATCTAGTCACTGCCCCCTACTACTAATGGAGGATATGAGAAACTAGGGTCCCAGGCCTTTTAAATTTATAGATACCCGGGCACTTCATTCTAATTTCCTAGCAACATTGGAGAAGTCTTGGGTTGAATCCTCTGTTCAAGGATGAGCTGGCTATAGACTGATGAGGAAGCTCAATGCTTTGAAATTGGAATTGAAAAAATTGAATGTTGAAGTCTTTGGAAATGTGGTGAATCAACTCAAAAAGGTTGGAAGATGATCTACATGCTTTAGATTTAGTAGTAGAATCAAGATCACTCAATTTTCAAGAAGCAACAAATAGAAGGGAAGTTAGAAGTCTGGTATGGAAATTGAGAAAAAGGAATGACTGGATTTGGTTTAAAAAATCCAGATTAAATTGGGCACAAAAGGGGGACAAAGATACCAAATTCTTCCATATCATTGCAAGCAAAAGGCAAAGCAAAAATAGTTGGACTCTGTGATGACTAAGGAGTCCGATATAATGATCCTATGATGATTAAACAAGAAGTCTTAAGGCATTTCTTATCAGCTTTCTCAGAAGATTGGGTTTGTAGACCAAAAATTGATGGATCCTTTGTCACTCTAAGCTCCACCAAGGTATTGAAAGTTCTAGAAGCTCATTTTACCATGGAAGAAATTTGGAGGGTGGTAAAGGAATGTAATGGGAAGAAAGCCCCAAGGCCAGATGGTTTCAACATGGCTTGCGTACAAAAGTGTTAGAGATTCATGAAGGATGATGTATTCAAATTCATGCGAGAGTTTCATTCCAATGGCAAATTGGTCAAAGGTCTAAATAGTTCATTCATCACTCTCATTCCCAAAATGGTCAGTCCTTCGAGCCTCTTCGATTATAGACCAATTAGCCTAGTGAATCTTGCCTATAAATCCTTTCTAAAGTTCTATCAAATAGGCTAAGTTTGGTGTTACCTAATATTATTAGTGAAGTCCAATCTGTCTTTTTAGGTGGAAGACATATCTTCGATGGAAACATGATAGCCAATGAGGTGGTGGATTGGTGGAAGAAATACAAGAAGAAGGGGATCATTCTTAAATTGGATTTTGAAAAAGCATTTGACTCAGTAAACTAGAACTATTTGTGGTCTATGTTAACAAACTTTGGTTTTGGTGATTTATGGGTAAGTTGGATGAAAGAATGTGTGACCTCAGCTAGAATCTCTATTGTTGTTAATGGCTCTCCAACTGATGAATTCTCACCACAAAGAGGGTTAAAACAAGGTGATCCTCTCTCCCCCTTCCTTTTCAACATTGTAGCTGAAGGCCTTAACTTCTTGTTAGAAAGAGCAAAAGATAAAGGGCTAATTAAGGGTGCCTCAGTAGGCCAATCAGAGTTAAAATTATCCTATATTCAATTTGCCAATGAAGTTATATTATTTTGTGAAGCAAAAGAGGAAGAATTGGTGACTATTAAAAGAATCCTTAGATGCTTTAAGATAATATCAGGCTTGAAAATAAATTTCCATAAGAGTGTACTTCGTGGAATAGGAATTGATGGAGATCTTGCCCAGAATTTTGCATCCAAATTCAACTGCCAGTGCCAAAAGTTTCCTATAAAGTATTTAAGGCTGGCCATTCGTGCAAACACTAGAAGAAGAAAGTATTGGCAACTTGTGGTAGACAAAATTAAGTCAAAATTGGCTCTCTGGAAAAGAAAGATGCTCTCTTTTTCCGGTAGAGTGACTTATAAAATTTGTCTTGTCCAATCTCCCATGCTATTATCTATCTTTATTCAAACTACTAGAGGGTGTGGCAAAAACTATTGACAGACTGCAAGTAGCCTTTTAGTGGGAGAGCTCTGAACAATAAAGGAAAATACATCTTGTTAAGTGGAAATCTGTCACAACCAGTGAGAAGCAAGGTGGACTAGGTATTGTGAATTTGAGAGAAATGAATAGTAGCTTACTAATGAAATGGTGGTAGAGATATGGGATGGAGGAGAAGGCACTATGGAAGCAAGTGGTTAAAAGTTTATATGGAGTTGTTGGTGGTAGGGGTGGGCGCGAATCGGTTGCGGTCACGAAACTCCCAATCCGCCATCCGTTCGCCAAATTGGCGGATTGGAGAAAATCAATCCGCCTCCGTCCGCCAATCCGGCGGATGCGGATTGAGCGGATTGGCAGATTGGCGAATGGATATGATTCGGTTTGGCGGTTGAAAATTTTACGAATTTTCAACATAATTCAATTGTACACTTTCTCAAAAAAAAAAAATAACATTTTCAATATATCACATTGAAGAGGGTAATGAATTTAGAGGAAGCTGAAGATATCACATTGAATTCAAGCTTGGGGCTCTATATGCTCAAACCCAAAAATCTATACTCCAAACCCACAAATTATATAAGCCTATTTGTACATATATACATATATCCATACATATCAGAGAAATCAAATTGTTTTGGACTAATTTAGAGGAATTTGAATATCTGTTTTCTCAAACCCAAATATCTGCAACCGAAATCCACAAATTATATAAACATATTTATATATATACACACATACATAGCAAAGAAATCAAATTAGTTTTTGAACTAATTTAGAGGAAATTGATCAGAAATTTAAACACTAACACACAACACATAGTTACAAAATCAAGTTCCTTCAATACTAGAAATCATCACAGTTCAAAAACAAATAAACAAAAAATCATCGCATTAGAAAATTAAAATCATCACAGTTCAATACCAGAAATCATCACAGTTCACAAACAAAGCCCTAATTAATTAACAGAAGCCCTGAAAAAATAAGCAGATATGTACAAAGACAAGAAAAGAAGACAAGAAGCCGAAGCCCTAAACACAGTCGCCAATCATCGCCAATCAAAGACAAGAAAAGAAGAGAATAGAAGAGAAGAAGAGCAGAGAAGAGAAGATTACCTGTTGCTAGCCAATCATCGAAGAGAAGAGAAGACACAGAACACAGTCGCCATCGCCGACACGGACCACAGTCACCGATCGTCGTCGACGCCGATCGATTCTTGTCGCCTCCGTTCAAGTGAGAGAGAGAGAGACGAACTCGAAACCTGGGGCTCAAACCTGAAATGAAAAAAAAGGAGGCAAATGCTGGATGAAAAGGAGGGGAAATTTGTGTTGGGGGGGGCGGGTCGAGTATATCAATAGAATTGGCGGATCACCCGTGACCCGACCTGCACTCGCGAAAATGCTATTTTTGGACCCGTAACCGCCCGCCAGGTGTCACGCATCCATCCATTGTACCTTGGTTCGGGTCGTGTGTGGCAGGTTGGCCGATCCGTTGCATACCCCTAGTTGGTGGGAGTTGGCAGCCTAATCTTGAGCTCACTGGGAGGATGCCTAGTGTGTGGAAAAGAATTCTTTCTGAGGTTGAGGTCAATTCAGAGCTACTAAATTTTTTTCTATCCAGCATAGAAATTATTGTGGGTAATGGCAAAAGAGTACACTTCTGGTTGGACAAATGGTTGAGAAATACTAAACTTTAGGAAGAGTTCCCTAGGTTATTTACTCTGTTTGTAGAAAAGTATAAATCCTTGGAGTATTTTGTGCAAAGAAAGGAATTCTCAGAAGGATGGAACCTATCCTTCAAGAAACAATTAAGGTCTTGGGAGGAAGCTGAGGTCAATGGACTCTATCTCATGCTATCTGAGACACCAAGCCTGCGAGCAACACTCTTTGATTCTCTTAGGTGGCAAAGGTCCTCATCTGGGCAGTTCATAGTTGCATCACTTAGATCATGGTTGGAAGCTCATTATGGGCCCAAGTTTTTGATTCCTAAATTATTAAGGAACAATGTGGCACCATCTAGAGTTCAATTTATGGGTTGGCTGGTTTGGAAGGTAAGAGTTAAACCACTGATTTTCTACAAGGACTTGAAGTGCTTAACAGAAGCTTAAATAATTTATGTCCCTTTTGTAAAGCTGAACCTAAATCTTTAAATCACATTTTTCTGAGGTGCAGTGGCATTTGGAAAACATGGGTTGATCTGCTACCCTTGTGGGATCTTAAATGGGCAACACCTACTTTAGTTGTTGATCTACTACACTGGTGGATGGGTTTTAAATGCAAGAAGATTCTACTGAAGCCCTGGAATTTAGAACCATTAACTATGCTCTCGCGTATATGGAAACTCAGAAATGACTGCATCTTCAATGGATGTCAAGTGATACTATCAAATGGAGAGTTGCTCTTTGGGAAAAATCAAACCTCCCAGGCTTCCCTTACCCAATGCATGACATTGTCCATAATCTTGTTAGATCATGTTCCATCCCTAAGTATATTGTATAACCTGAGCTGCTGCTGCTGCTGCTATAGTGTATTTCTATCTCAGTCACTTGGCTGTTATATTGTGTACCTTTGCTGTTGGTTCCTCACCAAAAGTTGGTTTGGTGTTGTCATATGATTGTGTGGGTTGCTCAGTGCCAACCTAGTTGGGATTAGGTTGTTTTACTATGATGGCCTCTACACCTCTCCCCCCCTCCCCCCTTTTATTGATGTTTTTCTTCCTTTCTTGTAAGGTTCTCTTCATCAATAAAGTTTCTTTTTATTGATAAAAATATATATATATATATATAGAAAAGCATAGCTTAAGTAGTGTAATAAGAAAGGCAATCCAGTGGATGAAGCTCTGGCTAAAGTGAAATTTTGGGAGCATTAATCAGTTAATTGTATACCAATAAAGAACAGAACCAGTAAAAAGCATTTCCCAAAATGAGGTTAATCTTATCTGTCTGTAATTTGAATCTACGTTGAGGTTGCTCTTTTCAAGTATAAACTAAGAAAACAAAGGCTCCGTTTGGTAAGCCTCTTAAAATATAATTCTACCCATTGATTTGAGTGTGTTGTTTGTTTGGAGCTTTCAAATCATAATTCTACACTTATTTCTCAAGGAAAATGCGTGGTAGCTCGAAACCCTCGCGGCTCGAACGGCTCGACAGCCCAAAACGACGTCGTTTTGGGCTGTTTTTTTTTTTTTTTTTTCCTCACGCTGGTCTTCTTCTTCTTCGTCTGAAACAGAGGGAGAGGAGAGGGAGAGGGAGAGGGAGAGAGAGAAAGAGAGAGAGAGAGAGAGAGGAGGCAGCCCTCCGCCGTCGCAGCCCTTCTTCGTCGCAGCCCTCCGCCGTCGCAGCCCCGCATCCGCCGATCGTCCCCCCGCACCCGCCCCTCCTCCGCCTCCGCCCCCCGCCTCCGCCTCCACCCCGATATGTTGGCCCCCTCCAGTCCCTCCGCCCCTCCTCCAGCCTCTCCCTCCTCCTCCTCCGCCCCTCCTCCAACCTCTCCTTCCTCCTCCTCCGCCCCTCACTTTTTCGAGCCAAATTTCGAGCCTCCCTCTCGAGCTACCAATCACAACCGATTTCTCAAAACTCAATTCAAAACATAATCATTACTTTTGCAAAACTCATAACTAAACACATAATTCAAAACTTTTTTCAAAACTCAATTTAAATCAATATTTTAATTTTTTAAATATTTTAAATATTTAAATATTTTAAAAATATTTTAATTTTGTTAAGATTTTAAATATTTTAATATTTAAATATGTTACGATTTTTTTAATTTTTAAATTTTTTGAATATTTTTAAATATTTTAATTTCAAAATATTACGATTTTAATTTTTAAAATTTTAAAATATTTTATAAAAATAAATTCAAATTCTATTTTATAAAAATATTTTAATTTTTTTGTTATGTATTTGATTACGATTTGAGTGTAGAGTTGTGAAAGTAGTATGAAGTTTCGAATTATATGTTTGGTTATGAGTTTTAAAAATAATTTCTTAATTGAGTTTTGTTTTATGTGTTTGGTTACGATTTGAGTATAGAGTTTTTTTAAATTTAAAATATTAACATTTAAAGTATTTAAAATTTTTGAATATTTAAATTATTAAAATTTTTACTATTTAAATTTTTTGAATATTTATTTTAATTTTTTACTTATTAAATTTTTTAGATTATTTAAATTATTTAAATATTTATGAGTTAAATTTTTTGAATATTTATTTGAAAAAAAATTATTTCATTTATAGTATTTTCAATTAAAAAATTGATTAATGTTATTTTCTGTTAATAATAATTTTTTTTAATTGAATTTTAAAAAGAATTTGGTTATAAGTGTTTATCAAAATTTTCAATAGTATGAAAGTAGTGTGTTTTGTTATGAGTTATAATAATTTGAATTAAGTTTTGAAAACTCTTTTCAAAACTCATAACCAAACAAATTTTCTTACTTCACATGTCAAATCAAACTTTCAAAACTCAATTTCACACTCAATTCAAAACTCAATTCAAAAACCATAACCAAACAAATTTTCTACACTCAAATCATAATTCCACAACTCACAAACTCAACATACAAATCATACTCTCAAATCACATTTTTAAAACTCTACCAAACGCAACCAAAATTTCTTTCGCTTCATTTTTATTTCCCTATCTTTCCCCATTCCTTCTATTTTTACTCGACTAATCTAAAATCTAAACACAACATTAAAATTATTCATATCTTCCCAACAAGAACAAGGAAATATGATCATGACATTCAAAATCCCACATCTAAAAATTGTCCTTTGCCTTGAATTACTTCAGGAAGTGTCGCAGGGAACCACGGCTGGCAATCCGAACTCCTCTATACGACGCTGTTTCTAGGCACACAACACACAACATTTGTCTCACCTTCGACTTCTTTGAAATATGGCGGGACTTGCAAATCTCTCTCTGTCTCTCTCTCTCTCTCTCTCTCTCTCTCATGAGCTTGCTCTGTGTCCTCTATGTTGATAACTTTCTCAGACCCATAACGATAAAACCTCTTTTCCATCTATATATCTGTAGAAAATCATATATTGTACGCACAATTCTAACTACGTTCTTTTGAATTCGTCAGATGTTTCCTCTTTTTCAGAAGGCACACAAACTGTTCGATGAAACGACCCAAAGGTGCCATTTTATGTGGAATCGATACATTATTTCTCACAGAGTACATTGTTTAAAACTCATTCGTGTTTTGAAGACCCAATTGAATTATTAGGTGAAAATGAGAGTGTTATATCTTGGACCTCAAAAATCTCTAGTTTTGTAAGGAGAGATAAGCCCAAAGAGGCCATTGGGTTGTTCAAAACTATGCTTTTAAGTGAGCAGAGGCCAAATTATGTGACAATTTTGAGCATCGTACAGGCTGTTGGGGTTTCGGGTTTTGAAAATATGACACGGGTAATTCATAGGTTGTTGATAAAAATGGGGTTTGAATTAGAAATGTCAGTTGTAACCGCCCTTCTAGGTGTTTAGTCTATTTGGGATGTTGAAGTTGTGTAGAAGCTGTTTGATCAGATACCCGATAAAGATATGGTTTTGTGGAATGCAATGCTTTCGGTGTGTACGAAGAGTGGGCAATATGTTGAGGCTTTTGAGATTTTCAGACAAATGCAATATAATGGTGTCCAACCGAGCCATGTGAGCATTATAAGCATACTGCCTGCTTGTGCTGCTCTTGCCACTTTTTCCTTTGGCAAGCAAATACATGGTCTCTCAATAAAAAGAGAATGTTATTCTCTTACCAATGTTCAAAACTCACTTGTAGATATGTATGCAAAATGTGGATATCATGAGACCTCCATTCAAGTTTTCAATAGAATCGAAAACAAGGACCTTGTCTCTTGGAGGACTATGATTCATGGGTGTATCGAAAATGAGTGTCACGACCCCAACCAGCCCCTAGTAGGGTGGTGCCGTGATGGCCAGTAATCCGAGATTACCAAAGGCCAACTTTCAAAATCACACACAATCAGAGTATATTATATGGGGCTAACAAGAGCGGAAGCAATAACAAAATACAAGTGGTCCATAAGAGCTGTGCTTAAGTCAAATGAAATGGCATACATCATTACATAACTTTACAATTGGATAAGCAAATTAAATTATACATAACATCTTAACAAAAGGGCTTCACAGCCGACATATACAAAGCATAACGAATACAAGTCCAGAAGCAAGAGCTTCAACACTGCCGACGTAAACACAAGGTTGCCGACCTAAACATGCACACAAAACCTCGGCGCAGAGATAAACACCTCGGCGAAGCCGACTTCTAGCTTGGAACCTACATATATATAGAGAGGGTGAGTATGAAACTCAGTGAATGGTACAAGAAATAAAGGGTTTAATGAATGATCCCGAGGTTCTTGCAAAACATACATATATCATAGTTGTTCCAAAACATACTTATAGCATAGCTTATTCAAAACGTATACTTATAACATGGCTTGCATCAAAACATAGGCTTAGCAAAACTTGAACCGAAACGTATTCTTAGCATATCTTGTATCAAAACGCGTACTTGAACTTATAACATACTTGGCAAAACATACCCACCCGTTCATAGACCGTCGATGGGGGCTATCCGTTCATAGACCGTCGATAGCAAAATAAAGGTGCTACTTAGGCTTAAAGTCCCCTAGCACGTACGGACTTCAAAACAAAACTCATACTTAGCAATCAAACCTTATTCTTAATACATGAAAATACGGGTACTCATTCATGCTTAACAAATACTTTCCAAAACAAGGCAAAACAAAGCTTATCAAAACCTTATAACATAACTTTATTAAAAGTACCACTCACTTAGTTCTTGGGACGTCGGACTCACAGCAAAGGTCCAAGTCCTACAAACACATAACAAGTCTACTGAACATACTTCTCAGAGCAAGTCTCACATGCATGCAATGATCTCGGAAAACATGCTGGGAGTCAAAACACTGTTTTACATGTCAAGGAGACATGCTGGGTACCAACCAGGCCTTTGCCGAGGTCCCACACCTCCTGGCCGAGGTGTGGTTGCCACGGCTTCGGCGTGCAACTGCATGCCGAGGTTCATACAAGACAAACCAAAGGTGCAAGTGATCATGCAAGGTAGGCCAAGGTGAGATACGATGCTTGGCCTAAGTGTGAGGTCTAGGTGAGAATGATCTCGGCGACTACACTTCGGGAAGTGAAGTCTGGGAATCTGGGTTTCCACCCGTGAAGAACATGAAGAACATGAACATGAAGAACATGAGTATGAGATGAATGCCAAAATCATAACTTGCTTATACAAAATCTGAGGTTTCATGCCATGAGTTCGAAAACATGGACCTGGGCACCCATACTTGAAGATCGTACAAAAACAAACATGAAAACATGAATCTTGGCATGAGCTTTCGGATCAAAACATGGCTTTTCTTGAAGAACACTTGAATACCATTTTCTCTTTCTAAAACCGAACTTCAAAACGATGCATGGCTTTCAAAACATATTCAATCATGCAATGTAACATCATAAACGTAAAGAACAAGACGAGAGGATCAAGAATCTAACCTTAGAACACGAATCTAACGGTTGGATCTCTCGGAATCAAGCTTGGATCTCTACTCTCTCTCTAGGACTCCTCTCCCTCTTCTAGAGCTTCTCTCTCTTCTTCCTTGGAACAAAACACAACAAAATGAGGGTTTTCTCTCTCTAACGGCTGATTTAACACTCAGCTCGGCCACGTGGCACTACCGGGTTGGTTCTCTTCAAAAAGGTGACTGATTGACAAGACAAGTCCCTGACAAAACGTACTCAGCAAGCTTGGTGGCTAGACACTCCGGCAAGGAATGACATCGGCAAGGGACAAGACATCGGCAAACAAAGGACAATGACTTCGGCAGGTCAAGGAACAATGATCTCGGCTAGGAAGGACAACACTTGACTGAACTGTGCCACACCTCGGCCAAGATGTGCCACACCTCGGTCTAGGTCATACCACTTCCAGGTCAAGATCACTTGGGTTCAAGATAACATCTCGGCCCAGATAATACACACCTCGGCCTCGGCGATACACACCTCGGCCCAGATGATAATCATCTCGGCCATTATGCCAGGACAAAGGTGGAGGTCAACAAAGGGATTCCAAAACAGTTAAAGGCTTAAGATGACCTCGGCTTGGATCAACCTAGGCTTCACATAACTTAGGCTTGGCATGACTTGGGCTTAACAATACAAGGGAGGTACAAAGCATACATACACTTAAGCAAATCGCATAAGCACAAAACAAGGCAAGAATCCATGGATGCAAATCTTAACATGGCAAAATCATATGGATGCATGCAAGCATAACTAAGACATGAAAATGTGGGTCCTTACATCCTTCCCCCCTTAAAGAAGTTTGGTCCCCAAACTTAACTTACCATGTCCCCAAAACAGCTTCAAATGTCAAATGCTCATCTCTTCATATCTTTTCTGGCCTTTGCCTTCGGACAATCCTTCACACGGTGGCCCATCTCACCGCATTCAAAACATGCCCCAGTTACCCAATGACAAACTCCAAAATGTTGTTTCCCACATCTTGCACACTTCGGCCTGTTGTCACCTTCCGGATTCGCGTTGTTGGGACGATCCTCCTTTGTCTTCTCCTCGGTATCACACGGGTCTGGGCGATCCTCATAGGTCTTCCTCTTCTTCTGCTTTTCCACCAAACTCTGACTCCTGTTCAGGTTGGCTTCTGCTAAGATGGCTTTATCTAATACTCCGGCATACGTCGGCATGTTGAGCAGATTAACTCTGTCTTGTATTGGTCCACGAAGTCCACTCTCAAACTTTCTAGCCTTCATATATTCATCGTTGATCATGTGAGGTGCAAACCTCGCCAATTCAGTAAAAACACGATCATACTCTGCCACTGTTCGGTTGCCTTGCATCAAGGTTTGAAATTCGGTGGCCTTCTGGTTCCGAACACTTAGGGGGAAATGTTTGTTGTAGAATAACTCTAAAAATCTGGCCCAAGTCAAATCTGGATTACCTTCTCGGATCATCATCCACCATCTGCGAGCATCATCTTCCAAAGTAAATGCTGCCAATGCCACCTTCTGGGCGTCGGTGCTGGGAAAAACCTCAAACAACTTCTCCATCTCAAGAACCCATGCTTCTGCCTTCATCGGCTCTATACCTCCTTGGAACTTCGGCGGTTTCATCTTCTTGAATTCTTTAATCAAAGTCAATGTATCATCCCCATACAAAGCTGGCTGTGGAGGCACTTGCTGCACTGGAGGAGGTGGAGGCGGATTCTCACGTCGGCCATCAGTCTGCTCGGCCTGAGTAGATGCAGTACCAATGTTCTGTTGCCTTGCTTGCCTTAACTCACCAACCAAACCTTCGACAATCCTTTCTAGTCTGTTCAACCTATCTTCAGACTGATCACGGCGAACTGGGGGTCTACCTCTTCTCATGATGCTAAAGGTATGCAAAAATGCGACTCTTACAACAAAGTGAACAAACAAACATGTGTGCAAACAATAAATGATCATGCCGAGATGATGCACACCTTATCAAGTAACAAGCAACATGATGCAAATCTTAGTATCAAGTCTAAGGGAAATCCTATGCTCTTTAGGACTCAAGTGTGTGAACAACGTACTATAAAGATCTTGTGCTCTGATACCATTCTGTCACGACCCCAACCAGCCCCTAGTAGGGTGGTGCCGTGATGGCCAGTAATCCGAGATTACCAAAGGCCAACTTTCAAAATCACACACAATCAGAGTATAATATATGGGGCTAACAAGAGCGGAAGCAATAACAAAATACAAGTGGTCCATAAGAGCTGTGCTTAAGTCAAATGAAATGGCATACATCATTACATAACTTTACAATTGGATAAGCAAATTAAATTATACATAACATCTTAACAAAAGGGCTTCACAGCCGACATATACAAAGCATAACGAATACAAGTCCAGAAGCAAGAGCTTCAACACTGCCGACGTAAACACAAGGTTGCCGACCTAAACATGCACACAAAACCTCGGCGCAGAGATAAACACCTCGGCGAAGCCGACTTCTAGCTTGGAACCTACATATATATAGAGAGGGTGAGTATGAAACTCAGTGAATGGTACAAGAAATAAAGGGTTTAATGAATGATCCCGAGGTTCTTGCAAAACATACATATATCATAGTTGTTCCAAAACATACTTATAGCATAGCTTATTCAAAACGTATACTTATAACATGGCTTGCATCAAAACATAGGCTTAGCAAAACTTGAACCGAAACGTATTCTTAGCATATCTTGTATCAAAACGCGTACTTGAACTTATAACATACTTGGCAAAACATACCCACCCGTTCATAGACCGTCGATGGGGGCTATCCGTTCATAGACCGTCGATAGCAAAACAAAGGTGCTACTTAGGCTTAAAGTCCCCTAGCACGTACGGACTTCAAAACAAAACTCATACTTAGCAATCAAACCTTATTCTTAATACATGAAAATACGGGTACTCATTCATGCTTAACAAATACTTTCCAAAACAAGGCAAAACAAAGCTTATCAAAACCTTATAACATAACTTTATTAAAAGTACCACTCACTTAGTTCTTGGGACGTCGGACTCACAGCAAAGGTCCAAGTCCTACAAACACATAACAAGTCTACTGAACATACTTCTCAGAGCAAGTCTCACATGCATGCAATGATCTCGGAAAACATGCTGGGAGTCAAAACACTGTTTTACATGTCAAGGAGACATGCTGGGTACCAACCAGGCCTTTGCCGAGGTCCCACACCTCCTGGCCGAGGTGTGGTTGCCACGGCTTCGGCGTGCAACTGCATGCCGAGGTTCATACAAGACAAACCAAAGGTGCAAGTGATCATGCAAGGTAGGCCAAGGTGAGATACGATGCTTGGCCTAAGTGTGAGGTCTAGGTGAGAATGATCTCGGCGACTACACTTCGGGAAGTGAAGTCTGGGAATCTGGGTTTCCACCCGTGAAGAACATGAAGAACATGAACATGAAGAACATGAGTATGAGATGAATGCCAAAATCATAACTTGCTTATACAAAATCTGAGGTTTCATGCCATGAGTTCGAAAACATGGACCTGGGCACCCATACTTGAAGATCGTACAAAAACAAACATGAAAACATGAATCTTGGCATGAGCTTTCGGATCAAAACATGGCTTTTCTTGAAGAACACTTGAATACCATTTTCTCTTTCTAAAACCGAACTTCAAAACGATGCATGGCTTTCAAAACATATTCAATCATGCAATGTAACATCATAAACGTAAAGAACAAGACGAGAGGATCAAGAATCTAACCTTAGAACACGAATCTAACGGTTGGATCTCTCGGAATCAAGCTTGGATCTCTACTCTCTCTCTAGGACTCCTCTCCCTCTTCTAGAGCTTCTCTCTCTTCTTCCTTGGAACAAAACACAACAAAATGAGGGTTTTCTCTCTCTAACGGCTGATTTAACACTCAGCTCGGCCACGTGGCACTACCGGGTTGGTTCTCTTCAAAAAGGTGACTGATTGACAAGACAAGTCCCTGACAAAACGTACTCAGCAAGCTTGGTGGCTAGACACTCCGGCAAGGAATGACATCGGCAAGGGACAAGACATCGGCAAACAAAGGACAATGACTTCGGCAGGTCAAGGAACAATGATCTCGGCTAGGAAGGACAACACTTGACTGAACTGTGCCACACCTCGGCCAAGATGTGCCACACCTCGGTCTAGGTCATACCACTTCCAGGTCAAGATCACTTGGGTTCAAGATAACATCTCGGCCCAGATAATACACACCTCGGCCTCGGCGATACACACCTCGGCCCAGATGATAATCATCTCGGCCATTATGCCAGGACAAAGGTGGAGGTCAACAAAGGGATTCCAAAACAGTTAAAGGCTTAAGATGACCTCGGCTTGGATCAACCTAGGCTTCACATAACTTAGGCTTGGCATGACTTGGGCTTAACAATACAAGGGAGGTACAAAGCATACATACACTTAAGCAAATCGCATAAGCACAAAACAAGGCAAGAATCCATGGATGCAAATCTTAACATGGCAAAATCATATGGATGCATGCAAGCATAACTAAGACATGAAAATGTGGGTCCTTACAATGAGTGCCCTAGAACAGCGTTGAATATGTTCTCCGGGATGCAATCTTGTTGTTTCAAACCTGATGAAGTTATAATATTGGATGCAATTGGAGCATCTAGAGAAGCAGAAAATTTTAGTTTTGGTATGGGACTTCATGGTTACATCCTAAAAGTGGATTATTGGCTTTTGTTTCAATCATGACCGTACTTCTCCAAATGTAAGCAAAGTCATATCCAAAAGAAAGATTTTATTGCATGGAGTGCCATGATCTCAGTATGCACAAAGTGGACATCCTTTGAAAGCTTTAGATACATTCAAAAAGATGCAATCAACAAACGAGAAACCAAACGAGATAACTTTCGTGAGTGTATTACAAAGTTGCTCTTCTATGGGTGTTCAAGAACTTGGGGAGAGCATCCATGCACATGTGACTGAAGTCGATTACTCATCCAAAGCATTTTTAATATCATCATTGATTGATTTATATTGCAAATTTGGAAGGATAAGGCAAGGAAATGCCATATTTGATGAAATTCTAATCAAAGATCTTGCATGTTGGAGTTCAATGATCAACGGTTATGGGATAAATGGGTATGGAAATGAAGCTCTAGAGACTTTCTCGAGCATGTTGAATTGTGGGATAAAACCCAATGAGGTTGTCTTTATTTCTCTTCTATCCGCTTGTAGTCATTGTGCATTATAGAATGCAGGTTGGAATTGGTTTTATGCCATGGAAAAGATACATGGTATTACTCCAAAACTTGCACACTATGCTTGTATGGTAGATTTGCTTAGTCGTCAAGGACATGTAGAAGAAGCTCTTGAATTTGGGAAAAGTATGCCTATAGAGCCCGATAAAAGAATTTGGGGAGCTCTTCTTGCTGGTTGTCGATCCATTTGTGGGTCTATTGAGATTGCAGAATTTGTGGTTGAACAACTCATTTGTTTGGACCAAGAAAATACTAGTTGTTATTTGGTTTTGTCGAACTTGTATGCAGAGCAGTTTAGATGGGAAGATGTGGAAAGGATGCGGAAATTGGTAAACAAGAAGGGATTGAGGAAGGAAACAGGATATAGTATAATTGAAGCCAATTCATAACATGTATACTATGAGAAAGATTAACTGCAATTGATCATTCTCTCAACAGAGTTTTAATTTTGTTTTTCTAACTATTTGTAAAAAAAACTGGAAATAATTTGTAGAATTTATTTTCTTACTGAAAAATCACTTTTTTATTTATTTTATTTTATTTTTCTATATCTTCTTCTGCTGGATTGCTTTTTGAATTACATTTGTTTCCCAATCGTTCTTGTAGTTTCAATTTCAATTTATGGCATTTCTTTGGCAATTAATAGTGATACCTCTTTCTGATCTTTTTAAAAAAAAATTAATTTCTTCATTTTTCTTTCTTCTGTGGAGTCCCTTTATTCTCACAATATGGTTAACACTAATTGGGCTATGTACTAAATTAGATATATGCTTTTGTAGGGTTGAGGAAAAAACCAAAAAATTTGCAAATAGGTTCGATCCAAACCAAACCATTGGTTTGGTTTTCTCAATGAATGGTTCAGCCTTGATTTTTAAAATATGTGATTCGCTCAGTAGTTTTATAGTTATAGTTCTGGGTGTTAGATATATACATAATTTATTATTTATGGTAGACTCAAGTTTGTTATTATTATGTTATATATATATACATTTATTTATAAGTTAAACCCTTGAATAATAAATAATAGAACTAGTTCTAAAAAATTATTTAAGCACTTTTGTTTGCAAAATGACGATATATTGCTTAATTTTTGAGCAAGTTAGGACTATATTGTGAATGATAACAAAGTTCATGAAAACTTGATTCCAAACCAATCCGAACCTTTTTCTTTTTTTTTTTTGGTTTGGGTTGGTTCCAAATTTTATAAAACCACAAGTAGGAGTTTGGTCTTGGTTTACTTCAAAATCGAACCAAACCAAACAATCCTCACCCTTGGGCTTTTGTAGGTGTTAAGGTAGTATTTAATTCAATAGAATGAAATAGAATGTAGATCATCATAATATCCGTTCTTGGTTGACTAAAAGAATAGTAATAGAAATGCATTGCAAATGAAATCATTAATGTTGTGTTTGGTTTGGGGATTTGGAAAGAGAAATGGAAATGGTGTGTGAAATTAGGTAAAATATAGGTGTATTTTATTTACATTTCACTTAACCTTTTTTCTTTCCCTTTCCAAATCCCTTCCTAAATCCCCAACCAAATACAGCGTAAGGGAATAACCATTCTGACAACCTAAGGAATGACCATTACGCTCATCTAATTTAGAGCTTTTGTTATGAAGCCTTGCAAAGGAATAGGCATGATCAAATGCTTAAACAAATAAATTTGAAATGATGGTATAAATTAATAAAAATGGGCAATTTGTTGTTTTCTTTAAGGCCCTAAACTTTGGTGCGACCTAGACATTCGGATGTGTTGTTGGTACTTTGCGGGTGATTGCAAGAATCTAGCATTTACTCTATAGGGGCCAGCAGGGTGGGCCCAAAGGACAGAAGTTTTCTTGTCATAAAAACATGTTGGTTATTAACTTACTAATGTGAGGACAAACAAACGTTTAGTTACCCTTGTTGATGGAAAATCTCTCTGTGTAATGTCCATTAATTTTGTGTGCGCTATTTCATTGAAATGCAGCTCTAATGTTATGAAATAAAGGATCTAGTTTCAACGGTTTCATTTTATTGGAGGCAACACAAATGAATCAAAGTTAATTTTGCATATAAATTTATGGAATGGTACTTTTCTGTTGGAAGCATAGGAAATGCATCAAGGGTAATGGGAAATAATTTTGTGAAGTTATAGAAGAATGCTTTTGATCCCCAACTTGCCATGCTAAATTGCTTCACAGTCGCAGCTTTTTCTGATAATATTTGGTCAACATGTGGTTTAATCCTTGGGTCTCTTATAATACTTGTGTTCAAATCACATCGGCAATGTGTCACTAGTTAGGATAATCTAAATGAAGTGCTGAACCTTTTTGCTATTTTGTATAGGCTGCAGATAAGCCCCCAAAGTTGCAGGAGCGAGATTTTTCTGGCACTGCTTATGTTCCTGTATATGTGATGCTGCCGGTGAGTTGCATAATCTTACTCTTTGTTTTGATCTTTTTTCTCTTGGATTTTCTGTCATTTCTAGTTATCTATCTTCTTCTGGCTGGCCATGCTATTACACATTAGAATTTCCTTCATGTAAAATTTACTCATCCACAGACATTGTTCTTGTCATAGTTGATTACATAATTTGGGAAAATTTGTTCCTCATGTCTTCCGTTTACTTTTTGTAGGGGCAGCTGGGTGTCATCAATATGGATTGTCAGTTGGTTGATCAAGACAATCTACTTAACCAGGTAAAGATCTTGAAGCCGGTTAATGTCGATGGTGTTGTGGTTGACTGCTAGTGGGGAATAGTAGAGAGACATGCTCCGCAACAATATAATTGGAGTGGCTACAAGTCCCTCTTTCATATTGTGTGTGACCTTAAGCTTAAGTTGCAGGTGAGAAGTATGGCACCTGTGTTGCTATTTGTTCTGTAACATTTTTTGCTTTTGCTCTTTAGGGTATGCATGTAGTGCATTTTCTTCAATTTTTTTTATTTTTTATTTTTTATTTTTTTGTTTCGTTTTGTTTGGTTTTGAGTTTTTGTTTGTGCAATTGTAGATTGATAGATACACATAATAATATTACCACTACTAGGGGTGGGCGCGGGTCGGTTGCGGCCACGGAACCTCTAATCCGCCATCCGTCCGCCAGATTGGCGGATTGGAGCAAATCAATCCACATCCGTCCGCCAATCCGGCGGATGTGGATTGAGCGGATTGGCGGTTTGGCGGATGGATACGAATCGGTTTGGCGGTTTAAAATTTTATAAATTTTCAACAAAATTCAACTTGTGCACTTCCTCAAAAAAAAAAGAAAAAAAAAAAGAGTATTACAGTTAATGACTTAAAAAAATATTACAATCACTGCATGCCTTATCCAAAACAAGAAAGTTTGAAACTTTAGAATATCACAATCACTACATGTCTCATCCACATATTACAATCACTGCATGCCTCATCTATATAAAGTATTACAATCTGTGGTTCTTAAAATATAAAAACAATTCAAACCACCAAAACTATGAACAGAGCAGTAGTAGAGATTGTATGTCTCTGTATTGTTACATCTATATATGTTTTTGAAAACAAAAACCAACCAACATATATCATATTTTTTATTTATTATTTTTAGAGATAGATTTAAAAACTAAAAAATATAGATAAATAATACGTTTATTTTTTTCAATTCAAAAAAGATATTCAAGTTGAAAACTTTTTTTCAACATAATATTTAAACTCTTTTTTAATTGAAAATACAAACAGAATATTTAAACACACTGAAAACACAAAGTCTTATAAATTACTAGGGGTGTTTGCGGTTTGGCGGTTCGGTTGCAGCCAAAGGAATCTCAAATCCGCCATCCGTTCGCCAGATTGGCGGATTGGAGAAAATCAATCCGCAACCGTCTGCTCGTCATCACGTATCCGTCCAAAATGCAGCGGATCGGTTCGGGTCAGTCGGTTTTGACGGATCGGTATATCCGCTGCTCACCCCTAACCACTGCTAGCTTGTAATGATCACAGAGAAAATGAATTTACTTTGGATCTCTCTCTCTCTCACCATGTCAGCACTAAATCATCATAAAGAGGTCTGCACTCATATAATTGAATAAAATTCATGTTGAGCGTTGATGGAAACATCTTTTCATTATACTTATCATTAATGCTTGAGACTTCAAATTTTTGTGACCCCTACAATCCCCAATTGATTGGTGACTACTCATTATGTTTTTTTTTTTTTTTTCCTCTCTCTCTTTCCTCCTCTCTCTCACAAATGGTGTGGGGGTTGTGGGGGCCTTGGGGGTATGTAGCATTTCTCTATACTTATTTAGTCATCTGAGTTCAAAAAACTTCAAATTCTTGGATTTCTAGAGGGGGAAAAAAAAAGGGACTAACACAACTCTTAGAATTTTAACTCCCGTCATTAGTTAAATCCTCTTTTTCAAAATAATTTGACAAGGACAAAACCTAATATGATTTTTTTTTCTTTGAAATTAAGTATTGTTATTCATCCTGCTGATGTAGGCAGTGGTGGACTGGCATTTATCGTCATCACATCAGGTACAGGAACAGATTCAGCAAAGGGTAATGATACATCCCACTAAAAGTGGTGCTCTAAAGCACCACTAATGAGTTGGTAAGCATTTTAAACAAAAAAAAAAAAAAAAAGCAGTGGGCCCCGTCTATTATCACATCACTAGTGGTGCTTTTAGAGCACCACTTTTAGTTGTCTCAAGCATTATTGTTCAGCAAATATGCTTCCTAGTACTACAGCCCCTACTTTCTAGAGCCCCAGTCAATCATTAGGATGTCCATTGCTGAATCTTTAGTTCACTTTAGTTATAGAAGTACTTTGGTCCAGGGAGAAGAAGACAATAAAAGCACAATGATGAGCCACCAGTTACCTAATTTTCTTAGTAGTTTACAAGATCTGGAACTCAATTTGAATGCGTTTTCTTGAGTTTTGCATTAATGTGCAGGAATCACCGTGATAAGTGAGAGGCATTCTTCTATTGATGTTCACAATAGCTTGTCTTCATTGGCAATATAGTTGATTTTTCTATTTGAGCTCCGCGATTGTATGATTGCCGCCTTCTTTTTCTTCTTCGTAAGTTTCTTTGATGATTGCCTATTACCTCATTTAAGTGAAAAAAATGTCGCAGGTAGTAATGTCATTTCATGAACGTGGAGGCAATGTTGGTGATGATGTTCACATTCCACTTCCCCAATGGTTGACCGCAATTGGTCAAAGAAATCCTGACATATTTTTCGCAGACAAAAAAGGAAGACACAACCCTGAATGTCTCACTTGGGGAATTGACAAGGAGAGGATTTTAAGAGGTCGGACTGCTGTTGAGGTATTGCATTATCTTGTTTTTCTTAAAGTGAAGTTTTTCTTAATGTATCTAAGTGACGAACGTGTCCCCTAAATGTCCAAAGGCTGTTCAAGTTTAAAAAAAACAAAATATTAGGACACATTTTGATGTGTGTCTAACACGTGTCAGGAAATGTCCAATGACTATAGGTGTTCGACCTAGACACACCACACACACTGGACTCGTGATCACGAAATAGAGTTCTGTTGCTTAACAAAGGTGATTGAGCCCTTGTCAGATTTGATCCCTTTAACTTCAAACCTCTTGTTGCCTACTTTTTAGCATTGCTTTGCAAGAAGGCATCCATCTTCCATTCTTGGCCAGTTGACCTAAGTTTTCATTTTCTAGCTTTGTTTATAATTTCTTTGGAAATCATTGCTAGTTCTGTTTAAACACAAGTTTTTTTTTTTTTTTTTAAAAAAAAAAAAAAAAAAAACTTAGGTTGCGTTTGGTAGAGCTTTCTAAATATGATTTGAGAGTAGGAGCTGTATTTTGAATTTGTGAGT